>OX155907.1:10517291-10829809 GCA_944588485.1 Phosphuga atrata
GTCTAGTCTTGTCTGTCTAGTCTTGTCTGTCTAGTCTTGTCTGTCTAGTCTTGTCTGTCTAGTCTTGTCTGTCTAGTCTTGTCTGTCTAGTCTTGTCTGTCTAGTCTTGTCTGTCTAGTCTTGTCTGTCTAGTCTTGTCTGTCTAGTCTTGTCTGTCTAGTCTTGTCTGTCTAGTCTTGTCTGTCTAGTCTTGTCTGTCTAGTCTTGTCTGTCTAGTCTTGTCTGTCTAGTCTTGTCTGTCTAGTCTTGTCTGTCTAGTCTTGTCTGTCTAGTCTTGTCTGTCTAGTCTTGTCTGTCTAGTCTTGTCTGTCTAGTCTTGTCTGTCTAGTCTTGTCTGTCTAGTCTTGTCTGTCTAGTCTTGTCTGTCTAGTCTTGTCTGTCTAGTCTTGTCTGTCTAGTCTTGTCTGTCTAGTCTTGTCTGTCTAGTCTTGTCTGTCTAGTCTTGTCTGTCTAGTCTTGTCTGTCTAGTCTTGTCTGTCTAGTCTTGTCTGTCTAGTCTTGTCTGTCTAGTCTTGTCTGTCTAGTCTTGTCTGTCTAGTCTTGTCTGTCTAGTCTTGTCTGTCTAGTCTTGTCTGTCTAGTCTTGTCTGTCTAGTCTTGTCTGTCTAGTCTTGTCTGTCTAGTCTTGTCTGTCTAGTCTTGTCTGTCTAGTCTTGTCTGTCTAGTCTTGTCTGTCTAGTCTTGTCTGTCTAGTCTTGTCTGTCTAGTCTTGTCTGTCTAGTCTTGTCTGTCTAGTCTTGTCTGTCTAGTCTTGTCTGTCTAGTCTTGTCTGTCTAGTCTTGTCTGTCTAGTCTTGTCTGTCTAGTCTTGTCTGTCTAGTTTGTCTGTCTAGTCTTGTCTGTCTAAGTCTTGTCTGTCTAGTCTTGTCTGTTCTAGTCTTGTCTGTCTAGTCTTGTCTGTCTAGTCTTGTCTGTCTAGTCTTGTCTGTCTAGTCTTGTCTGTCTAGTCTTGTCTGTCTAGTCTTGTCTGTCTAGTCTTGTCTGTCTAGTCTTGTCTGTCTAGTCTTGTCTGTCTAGTCTTGTCTGTCTAGTCTTGTCTGTCTAGTCTTGTCTGTCTAGTCTTGTCTGTCTAGTCTTGTCTGTCTAGTCTTGTCTGTCTAGTCTTGTCTGTCTATCTTGTCTGTCTAGTCTTGTCTGTCTAGTCTTGTCTGTCTAGTCTTGTCTGTCTAGTCTTGTCTGTCTAGTCTTGTCTGTCTAGTCTTGTCTGTCTCGTCTTGTCTGTCTAGTCTTGTCTGTCTAGTCTTGTCTGTCTAGTCTTGTCTGTCTCGTCTTGTCTGTCTAGTCTTGTCTGTCTAGTAATGTCTGTCTAGTCTTGTCTGTCTAGTCTTGTCTGTCTCGTCTTGTCTGTCTAGTCTTGTCTGTCTAGTCTTGTCTGTCTAGTCTTGTCTGTCTAGTCTTGTCTGTCTTGTCTTGTCTGTCTAGTCTTGTCTGTCTAGTCTTGTCTGTCTAGTCTTGTCTGTCTAGTCTTGTCTCTCTAGTCTTGTCTGTCTAGTCTTGTCTGTCTAGTCTTGTCTCTCTAGTCTTGTCTGTCTAGTCTTGTCCGTCTAGTCTTTTCTGTCTAGTCTTGTCTGTCTAGTCTTGTCTGTCTAATCTTCTCTGTCTAGTCTGCTCTGTCTAGTCTTGTCTGTCTAATCTTCTCTGCCTAGTCTGCTCTGTCTAGTCTTGTCTGTCTAGTCTTGTCTGTCTAGTCTTGTCTGTCTAGTCTTGTCTGTCTAGTCTTGTCTGTCTAGTCTTGTCTGTCTAGTCTTGTCTGTCTAGTCTTGTCTGTCTAGTCTTGTCTGTCTAGTCTTGTCTGTCTAGTCTTGTCTGTCTAGTCTTGTCTGTCTAGTCTTGTCTGTCTAGTCTTGTCTGTCTAGTCTTGTCTGTCTAGTCTTGTCTGTCTAGTCTTGTCTGTCTAGTCTTGTCTGTCTAGTCTTGTCTGTCTAGTCTTGTCTGTCTAGTCTTGTCTGTCTAGTCTTGTCTGTCTAGTCTTGTCTGTCTAGTCTTGTCTGTCTAGTCTTGTCTGTCTAGTCTTGTCTGTCTAGTCTTGTCTGTCTAGTCTTGTCTGTCTAGTCTTGTCTGTCTAGTCTTGTCTGTCTAGTCTTGTCTGTCTTGTCTTGTCTGTCTAGTCTTGTCTGTCTAGTCTTGTCTGTCTAGTCTTGTCTGTCTAGTCTTGTCTGTCTAGTCTTGTCTGTCTAGTCTTGTCTGTCTAGTCTTGTCTGTCTAGTCTTGTCTGTCTAGTCTTGTCTGTCTAGTCTTGTCTGTCTGGTCTTGTCTGTCTGGTCTTGTCTGTCTGGTCTTGTCTGTCTGGTCTTGTCTGTCTAGTCTTGTCTGTCTAGTCTTGTCTGTCCAGTCTTGTCTGTCTAGTCTTGTCTGTCTAGTTTTGTCTGTCTAGTCTAATATGTCTAGTCTTGTCTGTCTAGTCTTGTCTGTCTAGTCTTGTCTGTCTAGTCTTGTCTGTCTAGTCTTGTCTGTCTAGTCCTGTCTGTCTAGTCTTGTCTGTCTAGTCTTGTCTGTCTAGTCTTGTCTGTCTAGTCTTGTCTGTCTAGTCTTGTCTGTCTAGTCTTGTCTGTCTAGTCTTGTCTGTCTAGTCTTGTCTGTCTAGTCTTGTCTGTCTAGTCTTGTCTGTCTAGTCTTGTCTGTCTAGTCTTGTCTGTCTAGTCTTGTCTGTCTAGTCTTGTCTGTCTAGTCTTGTCTGTCTAGTCTTGTCTGTCTAGTCTTGTCTGTCTAGTCTTGTCTGTCTATCTTGTCTGTCTAGTCTTGTCTGTCTAGTCTTGTCTGTCTAGTCTTGTCTGTCTAGTCTTGTCTGTCTAGTCTTGTCTGTCTAGTCTTGTCTGTCTAGTCTTGTCTGTCTAGTCTTGTCTGTCTAGTCTTGTCTGTCTAGTCTTGTCTGTCTAGTCTTGTCTGTCTAGTCTTGTCTGTCTAGTCTTGTCTGTCTAGTCTTGTCTGTCTAGTCTTGTCTGTCTAGTCTTGTCTGTCTAGTCTTGTCTGTCTAGTCTTGTCTGTCTAGTCTTGTCTGTCTAGTCTTGTCTGTCTAGTCTTGTCTGTCTAGTCTTGTCTGTCTAGTCTTGTCTGTCTAGTCTTGTCTGTCTAGTCTTGTCTGTCTAGTCTTGTCTGTCTAGTCTTGTCTGTCTAGTCTTGTCTGTCTAGTCTTGTCTGTCTAGTCTTGTCTGTCTAGTCTTGTCTGTCTAGTCTTGTCTGTCTAGTCTTGTCTGTCTAGTCTTGTCTGTCTAGTCTTGTCTGTCTAGTCTTGTCTGTCTAGTCTTGTCTGTCTAGTCTTGTCTGTCTAGTCTTGTCTGTCTAGTCTTGTCTGTCTAGTCTTGTCTGTCTAGTCTTGTCTGTCTAGTCTTGTCTGTCTAGTCTTGTCTGTCTAGTCTTGTCTGTCTAGTCTTGTCTGTCTAGTCTTGTCTGTCTAGTCTTGTCTGTCTAGTCTTGTCTGTCTAGTCTTGTCTGTCTAGTCTTGTCTGTCTAGTCTTGTCTGTCTAGTCTTGTCTGTCTAGTCTTGTCTGTCTAGTCTTGTCTGTCTAGTCTTGTCTGTCTAGTCTTGTCTGTCTAGTCTTGTCTGTCTAGTCTTGTCTGTCTAGTCTTGTCTGTCTAGTCTTGTCTGTCTAGTCTTGTCTGTCTAGTCTTGTCTGTCTAGTCTTGTCTGTCTAGTCTTGTCTGTCTAGTCTTGTCTGTCTAGTCTTGTCTGTCTAGTCTTGTCTGTCTAGTCTTGTCTGTCTAGTCTTGTCTGTCTAGTCTTGTCTGTCTAGTCTTGTCTGTCTAGTCTTGTCTGTCTAGTCTTGTCTGTCTAGTCTTGTCTGTCTAGTCTTGTCTGTCTAGTCTTGTCTGTCTGTCTGTCTAGTCTTGTCTGTCTAGTCTTGTCTGTCTAGTCTTGTCTGTCTAGTCTTGTCTGTCTAGTCTTGTCCTGTCTAGTCTTGTCTGTCTAGTCTTGTCTGTCTAGTCTTGTCTGTCTAGCTTGTCTGTCTAGTCTTGTCTGTCTAGTCTTGTCTGTCTAGTCTTGTCTGTCTAGTCTTGTCTGTCTAGTCTTGTCTGTCTAGTCTTGTCTGTCTAGTCTTGTCTGTCTAGTCTTGTCTGTCTAGTCTTGTCTGTCTAGTCTTGTCTGTCTAGTCTTGTCTGTCTAGTCTTGTCTGTCTAGTCTTGTCTGTCTAGTCTTGTCTGTCTAGTCTTGTCTGTCTAGTCTTGTCTGTCTAGTCTTGTCTGTCTAGTCTTGTCTGTCTAGTCTTGTCTGTCTAGTCTTGTCTGTCTAGTCTTGTCTGTCTAGTCTTGTCTGTCTAGTCTTGTCTGTCTAGTCTTGTCTGTCTAGTCTTGTCTGTCTAGTCTTGTCTGTCTAGTCTTGTCTGTCTAGTCTTGTCTGTCTAGTCTTGTCTGTCTAGTCTTGTCTGTCTAGTCTTGTCTGTCTAGTCTTGTCTGTCTAGTCTTGTCTGTCTAGTCTTGTCTGTCTAGTCTTGTCTGTCTAGTCTTGTCTGTCTAGTCTTGTCTGTCTAGTCTTGTCTGTCTAGTCTTGTCTGTCTAGTCTTGTCTGTCTAGTCTTGTCTGTCTAGTCTTGTCTGTCTAGTCTTGTCTGTCTAGTCTTGTCTGTCTAGTCTTGTCTGTCTAGTCTTGTCTGTCTAGTCTTGTCTGTCTAGTCTTGTCTGTCTAGTCTTGTCTGTCTAGTCTTGTCTGTCTAGTCTTGTCTGTCTAGTCTTGTCTGTCTAGTCTTGTCTGTCTAGTCTTGTCTGTCTAGTCTTGTCTGTCTAGTCTTGTCTGTCTAGTCTTGTCTGTCTAGTCTTGTCTGTCTAGTCTTGTCTGTCTAGTCTTGTCTGTCTAGTCTTGTCTGTCTAGTCTTGTCTGTCTAGTCTTGTCTGTCTAGTCTTGTCTGTCTAGTCTTGTCTGTCTAGTCTTGTCTGTCTAGTCTTGTCTGTCTAGTCTTGTCTGTCTAGTCTTGTCTGTCTAGTCTTGTCTGTCTAGTCTTGTCTGTCTAGTCTTGTCTGTCTAGTCTTGTCTGTCTAGTCTTGTCTGTCTAGTCTTGTCTGTCTAGTCTTGTCTGTCTAGTCTTGTCTGTCTAGTCTTGTCTGTCTAGTCTTGTCTGTCTAGTCTTGTCTGTCTAGTCTTGTCTGTCTAGTCTTGTCTGTCTAGTCTTGTCTGTCTAGTCTTGTCTGTCTAGTCTTGTCTGTCTAGTCTTGTCTGTCTAGTCTTGTCTGTCTAGTCTTGTCTGTCTAGTCTTGTCTGTCTAGTCTTGTTGTCTAGTCTTGTCTGTCTAGTCTTGTCTGTCTAGTCTTGTCTGTCTAGTCTTGTCTGTCTAGTCTTGTCTGTCTAGTCTTGTCTGTCTAGTCTGTCTGTTAGTCTTGTCTGTCTAGTCTTGTCTGTCTAGTCTTGTCTGTCTAGTCTTGTCTGTCTAGTCTTGTCTGTCTAGTCTTGTCTGTCTAGTCTTGTCTGTCTAGTCTTGTCTGTCTAGTCTTGTCTGTCTAGTCTTGTCTGTCTAGTCTTGTCTGTCTAGTCTGTCTGTCTAGTCTTGTCTGTCTAGTCTAGTCTTGTCTGTCTAGTCTTGTCTGTCTTGTCTGTCTAGTCTTGTCTGTCTAGTCTTGTCTGTCTAGTCTTGTCTGTCTAGTCTTGTCTGTCTAGTCTTGTCTGTCTAGTCTTGTCTGTCTAGTCGGTCTGTCTAGTCTTGTCTGTCTAGTCTTGTCTGTCTAGTCTTGTCTGTCTAGTCTTGTCTGTCTAGTCTTGTCTTTCTAGTCTTGTCTGTCTAGTCTTGTCTGTCTAGTCTTGTCTGTCTAGTCTTGTCTGTCTAGTCTTGTCTGTCTAGTCTTGTCTGTCTAGTCTTTTCTGTCTAGTCTTGTCTGTCTAGTCTTGTCTGTCTAGTCTTGTCTGCCTAGTCTTGTCTGTCTAGTCTTGTCTGTCTAGTCTTGTCTGTCTAGTCTTGTCTGTCTAGTCTTGTCTGTCTAGTCTTGTCTGTCTAGTCTTGTCTGTCTAGTCTTGTCTGTCTAGTCTTGTCTGTCTAGTCTTGTCTGTCTAGTCTTGTCTGTTTAGTCTTGTCTGTCTAGTCTTGTCTGTCTAGTATTGTCTGTCTAGTCTTGTATGTCTAGTCTTGTCTGTCTAGTCTTGTCTGTCTAGTCTTGTCTGTCTAGTCTTGTCTGTCTAGTCTTGTCTGTCTAGTCATGTCTGTATAGTCTTGTCTGTCTAGTCTTGTCTGTCTAGTCTTGTCTGTCTAGTCTTGTCTGTCTAGTCATGTCTGTATAGTCTTGTCTGTCTAGTCTTGTCTGTCTAGTATTGTCTGTCTAGTATTGTCTGTCTAGTCTTGTCTGTCTAGTCTTGTCTGTCTAGTCTTGTCTGTCTAGTCTTGTCTGTCTAGTCTTGTCTGTCTAGTCTTGTCTGTCTAGTCTTGTCTGTCTAGTCTTGTCTTTCTAGTCTTGTCTGTCTAGTCTTGTCTGTCTAGTCTTGTCTGTCTAGTCTTGTCTGTCTAGTCTTGTCTGTCTAGTCTTGTCTGTCTAGTCTTGTCTGTCTAGTCTTATCTGTCTAGTCTTGTTTGTCTAGTCTTGTCTGTCTAGTCTTGTCTGTCTAGTCTTGTCTGTCTAGTCTTTCTGTCTAGTCTTGTCTGTCTAGTCTTGTCTGTCTAGTCTTGTCTGTCTAGTCTTGTCTGTCTAGTCTTGTCTGTCTAGTCTTGTCTGTCTAGTCTTGTCTGTCTAGTCTTGTCTGTCTAGTCTTGTCTGTCTAGTCTTGTCTGTCTAGTCTTGTCTGTCTAGTCTTGTCTGTCTAGTCATGTCTGTATAGTCTTGTCTGTCTAGTCTTGTCTGTCTAGTCTTGTCTGTCTAGTCTTGTCTGTCTAGTCATGTATGTATAGTCTTGTCTGTCTAGTCTTGTCTGTCTAGTCTTGTCTGTCTAGTCTTGTCTGTCTAGTATTGTCTGTCTAGTCTTGTCTGTCTAGTCTTGTCTGTCTAGTCTTGTCTGTCTAGTCTTGTCTGTCTAGTCTTGTCTGTCTAGTCTTGTCTGTCTAGTCTTGTCTGTCTAGTCTTGTCTGTCTAGTCTTGTCTTTCTAGTCTTGTCTGTCTAGTCTTGTCTGTCTAGTCTTGTCTGTCTAGTCTTGTCTGTCTAGTCTTGTCTGTCTAGTCTTGTCTGTCTAGTCTTGTCTGTCTAGTCTTGTCTGTCTAGTCTTGTCTGTCTAGTCTTGTCTGTCTAGTCTTGTCTGTCTAGTCTTGTCTGTCTAGTCTTGTCTGTCTAGTCTTGTCTGTCTAGTCTTGTCTGTCTAGTCTTGTCTGTTGTCTGTCTAGTCTTGTCTGTCTAGTCTTGTCTGTCTAGTCTTGTCTGTCTAGTTGTCTCTAGTCTTGTCTGTCTAGTCTTGTCTGTCTAGTCTTGTCTGTCTAGTCTTGTCTGTCTAGTCTTGTCTGTCTAGTCTTGTCTGTCTATTCTTGTCTGTCTAGTCTTGTCTGTCTAGTCTTGTCTGTCTAGTCTTATCTGTCCAGTCTTGTCTGTCTAGTCTTGTCTGTCTAGTCTTGTCTGTCTAGTCTTGTCTGTCTAGTCTTGTCTGTCTAGTCTTGTCTGTCTAGTCTTGTCTGTCTAGTCTTGTCTGTCTAGTCTTGTCTGTCTAGTCTTGTCTGTCTAGTCTTGTCTGTCTAGTCTTGTCTGTCTAGTCTTGTCAGTCTAGTCTTGTCAGTGTAGTCCTGTCTGTCTAGTCTTGTCTGTCTAGTCTTGTCTGTCTAGTCTTGTCTGTCTAGTCTTGTCTGTCTAGTCTTGTCTGTCTAGTCTTGTCTGTCTAGTCTTGTCTGTCTAGTCTTGTCTGTCTAGTCTTGTCTGTCTAGTCTTGTCTGTCTAGTCTTGTCTGTCCAGTCTTGTCTGTCTAGTCTTGTCTGTCTAGTCTTGTCTGTCTAGTCTTGTCTGTCTAGTCTTGTCTGTCTAGTCTTGTGGTCTAGTCTTGTCTGTCTAGTCTTGTCTGTCTAGTCTTGTCTGTCTAGTCTTGTCTGTCTAGTCTGGTCTGTCTAGTCTTGTCTGTCCAGTCTTGTCTGTCTAGTCTTGTCTGAATAGTCTTGTCTGTCTAGTCTTGTCTGTCTAGTCTTGTCTGTCTAGTCTTGTCTGTCTAGGTCTGTCTGTCTAGTCCTGTCTGTCTAGTCTTGTCTGTCTAGTCTTGTCTGTCTAGTCTTGTCTGTCTAGTCTTGTCTGTCTAGTCTTGTCTGTCTAGTCTTGTCTGTCTAGTCTTGTCTGTCTAGTCTTGTCTGTCTAGTCTTGTCTGTCTAGTCTTGTCTGTCTAGTCTTGTCTGTCTAGTCTTGTCTGTCTAGTCTTGTCTGTCTAGTCTTGTCTGTCTAGTCTTGTCTGTCTAGTCTTGTCTGTCTAGTCTTGTCTGTCTAGTCTTGTCTGTCTAGTCTTGTCTGTCTAGTCTTGTCTGTCTAGTCTTGTCTGTCTAGTCTTGTCTGTCTAGTCTTGTCTGTCTAGTCTTGTCTGTCTAGTCTTGTCTGTCTAGTCTTGTCTGTCTAGTCTTGTCTGTCTAGTCTTGTCTGTCTAGTCTTGTCTGTCTAGTCTTGTCTTGTCTGTCTAGTCTTGTCTGTCTAGTCTTGTCTGTCTAGTCTTGTCTGTCTAGTCTTGTCTGTCTAGTCTTGTCTGTCTAGTCTTGTCTGTCTGTCTAGTCTTGTCTGTCTAGTCTTGTCTGTCTAGTCTGTCTAGTCTTGTCTGTCTAGTCTTGTCTGTCTAGTCTTGTCTGTCTGTCTAGTCTTGTCTGTCTAGTCTTGTCTGTCTAGTCTTGTCTGTCTAGTCTTGTCTGTCTAGTCTTGTCTGTCTAGTCTTGTCTGTCTAGTCTTGTCTGTCTAGTCTTGTCTGTCTAGTCTTGTCTGTCTAGTCTTGTCTGTCTAGTCTTGTCTGTCTAGTCTTGTCTGTCTAGTCTTGTCTGTCTAGTCTTGTCTGTCTAGTCTTGTCTGTCTAGTCTTGTCTGTCTAGTCTTGTCTGTCTAGTCTTGTCTGTCTAGTCTTGTCTGTCTAGTCTTGTCTGTCTAGTCTTGTCTGTCTAGTCTAGTCTTGTCTGTCTAGTCTTGTCTGTCTAGTCTGTCTGTCTAGTCTTGTCTGTCTAGTCTTGTCTGTCTAGTCTTGTCTGTCTAGTCTTGTCTGTCTAGTCTTGTCTGTCTAGTCTTGTCTGTCTAGTCTTGTCTGTCTAGTCTTGTCTGTCTAGTCTTGTCTGTCTAGTCTTGTCTGTCTAGTCTTGTCTGTCTAGTCTTGTCTGTCTAGTCTTGTCTGTCTAGTCTTGTCTGTCTAGTCTTGTCTGTCTAGTCTTGTCTGTCTAGTCTTGTCTGTCTAGTCTTGTCTGTCTAGTCTTGTCTGTCTAGTCTTGTCTGTCTAGTCTTGTCTGTCTAGTCTTGTCTGTCTAGTCTTGTCTGTCTAGTCTTGTCTGTCTAGTCTTGTCTGTCTAGTCTTGTCTGTCTAGTCTTGTCTGTCTAGTCTTGTCTGTCTAGTCTTGTCTGTCTAGTCTTGTCTGTCTAGTCTTGTCTGTCTAGTCTTGTCTGTCTAGTCTTGTCTGTCTAGTCTTGTCTGTCTAGTCTTGTCTGTCTAGTCTTGTCTGTCTAGTCTTGTCTGTCTAGTCTTGTCTGTCTAGTCTTGTCTGTCTAGTCTTGTCTGTCTAGTCTTGTCTGCTAGTCTTGTCTGTCTAGTCTTGTCTGTCTAGTCTTGTCTGTCTAGTCTTGTCTGTCTAGTCTTGTCTGTCTAGTCTTGTCTGTCTAGTCTTGTCTGTCTAGTCTTGTCTGTCTAGTCTTGTCTGTCTAGTCTTGTCTGTCTAGTCTTGTCTGTCTAGTCTTGTCTGTCTAGTCTTGTCTGTCTAGTCTTGTCTGTCTAGTCTTGTCTGTCTAGTCTTGTCTGTCTAGTCTTGTCTGTCTAGTCTTGTCTGTCTAGTCTTGTCTGTCTAGTCTTGTCTGTCTAGTCTTGTCTGTCTAGTCTTGTCTGTCTAGTCTTGTCTGTCTAGTCTTGTCTGTCTAGTCTTGTCTGTCTAGTCTTGTCTGTCTAGTCTTGTCTGTCTAGTCTTGTCTGTCTAGTCTTGTCTGTCTAGTCTTGTCTGTCTAGTCTTGTCTGTCTAGTCTTGTCTGTCTAGTCTTGTCTGTCTAGTCTTGTCTGTCTAGTCTTGTCTGTCTAGTCTTGTCTGTCTAGTCTTGTCTGTCTAGTCTTGTCTGTCTAGTCTTGTCTGTCTAGTCTTGTCTGTCTAGTCTTGTCTGTCTAGTCTTGTCTGTCTAGTCTTGTCTGTCTAGTCTTGTCTGTCTAGTCTTGTCTGTCTAGTCTTGTCTGTCTAGTCTTGTCTGTCTAGTCTTGTCTGTCTAGTCTTGTCTGTCTAGTCTTGTCTGTCTAGTCTTGTCTGTCTAGTCTTGTCTGTCTAGGTCTTGTCTGTCTAGTCTTGTCTGTCTAGTCTTGTCTGTCTAGTCTTGTCTGTCTAGTCTTGTCTGTCTAGTCTTGTCTGTCTAGTCTTGTCTGTCTAGTCTTGTCTGTCTAGTCTTGTCTGTCTAGTCTTGTCTGTCTAGTCTTGTCTGTCTAGTCTTGTCTGTCTAGTCTTGTCTGTCTAGTCTTGTCTGTCTAGTCTTGTCTGTCTAGTCTTGTCTGTCTAGTCTTGTCTGTCTAGTCTTGTCTGTCTAGTCTGTCTGTCTAGTCTTGTCTGTCTAGTCTTGTCTGTCTAGTCTTGTCTGTCTAGTCTTGTCTGTCTAGTCTTGTCTGTCTAGTCTTGTCTGTCTAGTCTTGTCTGTCTAGTCTTGTCTGTCTAGTCTTGTCTGTCTAGTCTTGTCTGTCTAGTCTTGTCTGTCTAGTCTTGTCTGTCTAGTCTTGTCTGTCTAGTCTTGTCTGTCTAGTCTTGTCTGTCTAGTCTTGTCTGTCTAGTCTTGTCTGTCTAGTCTTGTCTGTCTAGTCTTGTCTGTCTAGTCTTGTCTGTCTAGTCTTGTCTGTCTAGTCTTGTCTGTCTAGTCTTGTCTGTCTAGTCTTGTCTGTCTAGTCTTGTCTGTCTAGTCTTGTCTGTCTAGTCTTGTCTGTCTAGTCTTGTCTGTCTAGTCTTGTCTGTCTAGTCTTGTCTGTCTAGTCTTGTCTGTCTAGTCTTGTCTGTCTAGTCTTGTCTGTCTTAGTCTTGTCTGTCTAGTCTTGTCTGTCTAGTCTTGTCTGTCTAGTCTTGTCTGTCTAGTCTTGTCTGTCTAGTCTTGTCTGTCTAGTCTTGTCTGTCTAGTCTTGTCTGTCTAGTCTTGTCTGTCTAGTCTTGTCTGTCTAGTCTTGTCTGTCTAGTCTTGTCTGTCTAGTCTTGTCTGTCTAGTCTTGTCTGTCTAAGTCTTGTCTGTCTAGTCTTGTCTGTCTAGTCTTGTCTGTCTAGTCTTGTCTGTCTAGTCTTGTCTGTCTAGTCTTGTCTGTCTAGTCTTGTCTGTCTAGTCTTGTCTGTCTAGTCTTGTCTGTCTAGTCTTGTCTGTCTAGTCTTGTCTGTCTAGTCTTGTCTGTCTAGTCTTGTCTGTCTAGTCTTGTCTGTCTAGTCTTGTCTGTCTAGTCTTGTCTGTCTAGTCTTGTCTGTCTAGTCTTGTCTGTCTAGTCTTGTCTGTCTAGTCTTGTCTGTCTAGTCTTGTCTGTCTAGTCTTGTCTGTCTAGTCTTGTCTGTCTAGTCTTGTCTGTCTAGTCTTGTCTGTCTAGTCTTGTCTGTCTAGTCTTGTCTGTCTAGTCTTGTCTGTCTAGTCTTGTCTGTCTAGTCTTGTCTGTCTAAGTCTTGTCTGTCTAGTCTTGTCCGTCTAGTCTTGTCTGTCTAGTCTTGTCTGTCTAGTCTTGTCTGTCTAGTCTTGTCTGTCTAGTCCTGTCTGTCTAGTCTTGTCTGTCTAGTCTTGTCTGTCTAGTCTTGTCTGTCTAGTCTTGTCTGTCTAGTCTTGTCTGTCTAGTCTTGTCTGTCTAGTCTTGTCTGTCTAGTCTTGTCTGTCTAGTCTTGTCTGTCTAGTCTTGTCTGTCTAGTTTTGTCCGTCTAGTCTTGTCTGTCTAGTCTTGTCTGTCTAGTCTTGTCTGTCTAGTCTTGTCTGTCTAGTCTTGTCTGTCTAGTCTTGTCTGTCTAGTCTTGTCTGTCTAGTCTTGTCTGTCTAGTCTTGTCTGTCTAGTCTTCTCTATCTAGTCTTGTCTGTCTAGTCTTGTCTGTCTAGTCTTGTCTGTCTAGTCTTGTCTGTCTAGTCTTGTCTGTCTAGTCTTGTCTTTCTAGTCTTGTCTGTCTAGTCTTGTCTGTCTAGTCTTGTCTGTCTAGTCTTGTCTGTCTAGTCTTGTCTGTCTAGTCTTGTCTGTCTAGTCTTGTCTGTCTAGTCTTGTCTGTCTAGTCTTGTCTGTCTAGCCTTGTCTGTCTAGTCTTGTCTGTCTAGTCTTGTCTGTCTTGTCTTGTCTGTCTAGTCTTGTCTGTCTAGTCTTGTCTGTCTAGTCTTGTCTGTCTAGTCTTGTCTGTCTAGTCTTGTCTGTCTAGTCTTGTCTGTCTGGTCTGGTCTGTCTAGTCTTGTCTGTCTAGTCTTGTCTGCCTAGTCAAATTCAAATTCAAAAATATTTATTTCATTATGTAAGCAAGACAAGATCATTTCATCATCTAAGTAATTAATGTAAGTACATTACAAATACATTCTAAATGAAATGTGTCGCTGGTAGGAATAGGAAATATAACTTAATTTGTATTACACCTAGAAGAACTCTTCTAATTTATATGGTTCAATGTTATTTAGGACTTGGAATAGCTGTTTCTTGAAATGTTTTATAGAATTAATTTGTTTGATTTCTCGAGGCCGGGGGGATTTCTTTCGGTCAGCGTAAGAACATGCCTGGGTAGCTGATACATCTCTTGGTTGTATCTTGTTAGCCGTTCCGTGGGTTTAACAAAATCTATGAAAAGGTGCTTGTGTTTGAGGAACACAATGTTCTCAAAGATAAATGTAGCTGTAGTTGTTAAAATGTTCGCTTTACGAAAATGACCTCTGCAGGATTCACGGTAGTTCAAATTTAAGAGTAAATGACCTCTGCAGGATTCACGGTAGTTCAAATTTAAGAGTATTCGCGGTGCTTGTTTTTGTATCTTGAAGACACACTCGTAGTATGTACCATTTCCCCAGAACATAATCCCAAATCTAAGGAGGCTGTGGAAGATACACACGCAATATACACCATCCTTAGGACGTCGGTCTCAACATATCGTTGAAGGGATCTCATTGCGAATACTGCCTTGTTCAGTTTCTTTGTCACAAAGTTGGTATGTATAGCCCAGTGCAGGGATTGGTCTATATGAAGTCCGAGGAGCCTTACTGAATCACTTACTGGCACATACCCGCTCACAATTGATATTTCTTCAGGGTTTAGTATAGTAGACAGTTCACGACGTATTCCGCTTCATTTTGAAGATTATTGTTTGAGTTTTTTCATTGTTTAGTTTAAGTCTACTAGTATCAAACCACGTTTTTAACGACTCAGCAGCCCTTTTTGCGTTGATGATGATATCGTTGATTGTACTATTTAACAACAATAGGGATGTATCGTCCGCATAATTGATCTTAATGTGAGGTAAGGTAATGGGGGTTGCATGCAGGTCATTTATAAATAGAGCGAAAAGTAGAGCCCCCATTGTGCTACCTTGTGGAAAATACCCGTCTTGATCGTACTCGGGGGAAAATGTACAGATCCGTGTGGAGTGCGGATTAGTTACAAATGATGTGATCAACTCCAGCGCGACTCCTCTTATACCATATTTTGAGTCTAGTCTTGTCTGTCTAGTCTCGTCTGTCTAGTTTTGTCTGTCTAGTCTTGTCTCTCTAGTCTTGTCTGTCTAGTCTTGTCTGTCTAGTCTTGTCTGTCTAGTCTTGTCTGTCTAGTCTTGTCTGTCTAGTCTTGTCTGTCTAGTCTTGTCTGTCTAGTCTTGTCTGTCTAGTCTTGTCTGTCTAGTCTTGTCTGTCTAGTCTTGTCTGTCTAGTCTTGTCTGTCTAGTCTTGTCTGTCTAGTCTTGTCTGTCTAGTCTTGTCTGTCTAGTCTTGTCTGTCTAGTCTTGTCTGTCTAGTCTTGTCTGTCTAGTCTTGTCTGTCTAGTCTTGTCTGTCTAGTCTTGTCTGTCTAGTCTTGTCTGTCTAGTCTTGTCTGTCTAGTCTTGTCTGTCTAGTCTTGTCTGTCTAGTCTTGTCTGTCTAGTCTTGTCTGTCTAGTCTTGTCTGTCTAGTCTTGTCTGTCTAGTCTTGTCTGTCTAGTCTTGTCTGTCTAGTCTTGTCTGTCTAGTCTTGTCTGTCTAGTCTTGTCTGTCTAGTCTTGTCTGTCTAGTCTTGTCTGTCTAGTCTTGTCTGTCTAGTCTTGTCTGTCTAGTCTTGTCTGTCTAGTCTTGTCTGTCTAGTCTTGTCTGTCTAGTCTTGTCTGTCTAGTCTTGTCTGTCTAGTCTTGTCTGTCTAGTCTTGTCTGTCTAGTCTTGTCTGTCTAGTCTTGTCTGTCTAGTCTTGTCTGTCTAGTCTTGTCTGTCTAGTCTTGTCTGTCTAGTCTTGTCTGTCTAGTCTTGTCTGTCTAGTCTTGTCTGTCTAGTCTTGTCTGTCTAGTCTTGTCTGTCTAGTCTTGTCTGTCTAGTCTTGTCTGTCTAGTCTTGTCTGTCTAGTCTTGTCTGTCTAGTCTTGTCTGTCTAGTCTTGTCTGTCTAGTCTTGTCTGTCTAGTCTTGTCTGTCTAGTCTTGTCTGTCTAGTCTTGTCTGTCTAGTCTTGTCTGTCTAGTCTTGTCTGTCTAGTCTTGTCTGTCTAGTCTTGTCTGTCTAGTCTTGTCTGTCTAGTCTTGTCTGTCTAGTCTTGTCTGTCTAGTCTTGTCTGTCTAGTCTTGTCTGTCTAGTCTTGTCTGTCTAGTCTTGTCTGTCTAGTCTTGTCTGTCTAGTCTTGTCTGTCTAGTCTTGTCTGTCTAGTCTTGTCTGTCTAGTCTTGTCTGTCTAGTCTTGTCTGTCTAGTCTTGTCTGTCTAGTCTTGTCTGTCTAGTCTTGTCTGTCTAGTCTTGTCTGTCTAGTCTTGTCTGTCTAGTCTTGTCTGTCTAGTCTTGTCTGTCTAGTCTTGTCTGTCTAGTCTTGTCTGTCTAGTCTTGTCTGTCTAGTCTTGTCTGTCTAGTCTTGTCTGTCTAGTCTTGTCTGTCTAGTCTTGTCTGTCTAGTCTTGTCTGTCTAGTCTTGTCTGTCTAGTCTTGTCTGTCTAGTCTTGTCTGTCTAGTCTTGTCTGTCTAGTCTTGTCTGTCTAGTCTTGTCTGTCTAGTCTTGTCTGTCTAGTCTTGTCTGTCTAGTCTTGTCTGTCTAGTCTTGTCTGTCTAGTCTTGTCTGTCTAGTCTTGTCTGTCTAGTCTTGTCTGTCTAGTCTTGTCTGTCTAGTCTTGTCTGTCTAGTCTTGTCTGTCTAGTCTTGTCTGTCTAGTCTTGTCTGTCTAGTCTTGTCTGTCTAGTCTTGTCTGTCTAGTCTTGTCTGTCTAGTCTTGTCTGTCTAGTCTTGTCTGTCTAGTCTTGTCTGTCTAGTCTTGTCTGTCTAGTCTTGTCTGTCTAGTCTTGTCTGTCTAGTCTTGTCTGTCTAGTCTTGTCTGTCTAGTCTTGTCTGTCTAGTCTTGTCTGTCTAGTCTTGTCTGTCTAGTCTTGTCTGTCTAGTCTTGTCTGTCTAGTCTTGTCTGTCTAGTCTTGTCTGTCTAGTCTTGTCTGTCTAGTCTTGTCTGTCTAGTCTTGTCTGTCTAGTCTTGTTTGTCTAGTCTTGTCTGTCTAGTCTTGTCTGTCTAGTCTTGTCTGTCTAGTCTTGTCTGTCTAGTCTTGTCTGTCTAGTCTTGTCTGTCTAGTCTTGTCTGTCTAGACTTGTCTCTCTAGTCTTGTCTCTCTGGTCTTGTCTGCCAGATGAATTTACCATTAAAGCCGCTTTATGTGCAATACACAATTATGTGCTTATAAAAGCACATAAATCCTGGAGCGCATTCGCTAACTCAACTCCTTGTGCGAAAAACTCACCCCGAACGCAATGATCCATAAGAGGCGAAATCTATAATAATCGATCAAACGAGTTTTAACCAACGCGATATTGTTGCAATAATTATGTGTTCTCCAGATATGATATTTCCGATTTTTGTGCTCTCACCCTTGTACGAAAAATTCACCCCGAACCGTATTAGCCTTAAGACGTAAAATCTTTAATAATCGAGAACAGAAATTTTAAATAACGCAAAATTGTTTCAATAATTATGTGCTCTACAGATATGCTATAACCTAACATGTTATTATTAAAGTTTTTCGGTCTTCCCCGTTGCTGTGATAAATCTAATGTTTTGAATGGTGCATCCTCGTTTGTTGTAGTTTTGTAAAATAACTTATATGGATCGCTTTTCTAAAATCTAATCCAACATATTTTAGACCAATTTATTCTTTCACCATCTGTGAACCTCTGGATACGATGGTTTTATCCCAGGAATACATGTGAACAATTCGGAGTGAATTTTTCGTACCTGGGTGCTTGTGCACAAATCGCGAACGTCATATCTGAAGGTCACATAATTATTGCAATAATTTAGTCATTTAAAATTTCTGTTATTAAAGATTTCACCTCTTACGGCTAATACTGTTACGGGTGAAATTTTCGTAAAGGTGCGAGCACAAAAATTAAGAGTAGCATATCTGGAGAGGACATTATTATAGCAACAATTGTGATTCAGTTAAAATTTCTTTGCTCTATTATTATAGATTTCACCTCTTATGGCTCATACGGTTCGTGGTGCATTTTTCGTGCAAGGGTGCGAGCACAAAAATCGTAAATAGCATATCTAGAGAGCACATCATTATTGAAACAGTTTTGCGTTTCTTAAAATATGCAATAGAAAACAAAAATTGCTAATAGAATAGGTTGAGAGCACATAATTATTGCAACAATTTCGCGCCGGTAAAAATTAAAAATCAAACGAACTTACCTTACGTGAAGTTCGATTGTAATTATATGAGAGTCTCGTTCGAGATGATTACATTGTAGTACCGCTACTTCCCACTAGATCCAACCACAAGTTCAGAGTTTAAAATTGTCGGGCTCCCGCCCGAGCATGTCGTCCTTACACTACCCGGTCACACTTCATATAGTTTAAAGCTTATTTTAATATTAAGGAATTTAGCTCGTATACACAATACTCCTTAGAACGGGTGGGAAAAACTTTTACGAGAGGAAAATAATGTAATTATCTCGAACGAGACTTTCATATAATTACAATCGAACTTCACTTAAGGTAAGTTCGTTTGATTTTTAACTATATTTCGAGTTTCGTTCTTCAAGATTACATTGTAGATGTTTAGACCAAGATGTTTATATGTAGTGTATATTAATTATAATCATTAAAATTTTAATCCTTTAAATAACAACGAGTTTAATTGCCATATTTATATCCAAGAGTGGTATAATTATCATTAATATTTTACTTAGAAAAAATGTATAGTTAATGAGCCTCTTTTTCTGGTTCTAATAGCCGTTTGTAAAATTTTGCAAACATTTGCGAGTTTTGCGATTTTGCTTTTTATGATGCTTACGTCTAAGCCTTTTTGTTCCGCAGCCGATGTCGCCGCATGTCTCGTGCTGTGAGCTGTGTATTGCTGATCTATACCGGCTTCTACTAAACAGCCTTTTATCCATCTGCTTATCGATTGTGAAGTCGCTCTACGATACGGTTTTTTAAGTTATCAACAAATAATCAACATCTCCTCTTAAATGTTTGTTTTTTTTTTCAAATAGACTAATAAGACCCTAGCAACGCAAATACCTTTTCGGTCGTTGAAGAATGGTAGGACAAAAGATGGTTGCGGAGCTCCCACTCTCGAAGTCTTTATTTGATCAGTTATTTTTATGGTAATATTATTTGTTAATGTTGCAATATTTTTTACACGAATTAAAGATAATGTCTGTACTCTGTGTGCTGTAGCTAGTGCTAATAAACATACTAATTTTAACGTCAGCGATTTCAGATCTAAAGTTTCAATAGGTTCAAGCCTCTCTGCCCAGTTTAAAACTGTTTCAGTATTCCAAACTGAACTGCATTTGGGCCTTGTTGGTCGCTTTTTGAAGACACCTTTGAAAAAACAACTGATAGAAGCATCATTACCTAAATCAATCGAGCTTATTAAATTGATGGCGGACCTTTCAGAATTAAGTGTGCCATATGAGGCATCTTGATTAAATCGAAAGGTTAAATATTTTAGCACCCAATACACATCTTGTTGGAATGGGTCTCTATTCATACTCCGACAATAGCACCACCAGTTTTTCAAGGCCGAATTGTACTGTTTGATCGTAGACTCCGTTAACGATAAGATTAGGATGTCCACTGTTTCTTCTGGAACTAATTTTCGCTGGTATGAACGCCGGAGAGCCTCCCTGCAACCAGGGAAAGGTGCTTGGCTAGTGGATGACTCAATGACCTACAAGGAGATAACAGTAAATCTGATGAGGGAGAAAAGATTGTGGACTCTTCCATAAGCATAGATTTAAATAAAGGAAACCAAGGCTGTGTAGGCCAATGAGGAACCACTACTATTCCCTGAGCTTTATCCAGTTTAATTTTTTGTAAAACTTTAGCAATTACAGCAAATGGTGGGATGGCATAGAAGAAATATTATTGCCATTTTACTGTAAATGCAACTATATATGTAGCTTCTGGATCTCTTTTCCAGGAACAAAACCTTTGAGTTTTTGTATTATTTCTTGAGGCGAACAAATCAATACCTAGACCTTTCCATTTTGCAATTATTTTTTGGAAAAAACGATCTCCTAACTCCAATTCCGTGTCTATATTCACTTTTCTTGATTCTCTATCCGCATCTGTGTTTTCCCGCGAAGGAATGTAAGATGCAAATATCCAAATCTTCCTCTCTTCACACCAGTTCCAGATGTTTCTAGCTAATTTATCAAGCTCTATAAATTGTACACCGCCCATACGGTTGATGTACGAAATCGCTGTGGTGTTGTCAATCCTAAGTAGGATTTCACAATTTTCGCATTGTTTAGCAAAGCATTTTAACGCTAAGAATGCTGCTATGATTTCCAATTGGTTAATATGGCGTTTTTTCTCATTCTGAGACCAGAACCCATTAGCATTTTTCTCACCACAATGGGCGCCCCGCCCCAACCAGTGAGCGAAGCATCAGAGAAAATTTCAAGTTTATAAATAAATGACCTAATTGGATTCTTTGTTAAGGAAATACTACCTAGCCACCAGTATAGTTCTGTTTTCACGCTTGAATGAATTATCATTATTTTAACAAAATCTTGGTCATTTATTATCAATGCTTTTAATTTTTCCCACTCTAAAAGTTTAGTGTATAACATACCATATGGTACACCCGGGCATGCTGCAATTAATACTCCAATTAAGCCAGAAAATTCTTTAATTGAGCATGAATTTTTTGATTAACAATTTTCGAATATAATTAGAATGTTTCTTTTCCTCCGGTAGGAACAATGTCATATTGCTGGAATCTATTATAAAGCCCAAATATTTACACCTGAGTTGTGGCTCTTGTTTACTCTTCTTTTCATTTACAATAAAACCTAGTCTACTAAGGACTTTTCTTGTACAGGCTATATTTTTCCTACATTTAGTTTGTGATCGGCCAATGCACAGAATGTCATCTAAGTATGCAGTCGATAGAAAGCCCTTTTGTCTTAAAAGATTAAGAACTGGTTTTAATATTTTTGTAAATACATAAGGGCTTGTACAAAGTCCATAGGATAAACATTTAAATTCGTAAATACGGTTCTTAAATTTTAGTCTTAAAAATTGTCGGCTAAGTGGACCAATTTTTACCAAGAATTAGGCATCCTTCAAGTCAAAATTACATAACCAAAACTTTGGGTAAATTAGCTTTAAGGCTACCCGCAAATCTTCAATTTTAAAATGGTTACAGGTTTAAACGTTTAAGATTTAATATAAATCTTTTTGAACCGTCAGGTTTTGAAACAAGGAAGTATGGTGATAAAAATTGCCCTACTACCGGTTCACATTCAACTATTGCTTCCATAGATAATAATTTGTCAATTTCTAATTCTAACAATTTTTCATCTTCCAATGAAAATAGTATGTCTTTGCTAAAGCTCAGAGATTGAGGAGGAAAGGTATGAAAAGGAATTTCATATCCGCTTATGCAATTTAAAATAAATGCATCGCTGGTGATCTTTTTCCATTCCTGGAAAAATTCATTCAGACGCCCTGCTAATAATCACCTCGTCAACTACTTCTTCTTGTCTGCATATGTTGTCCGTGGTATCTTGTTGGTCGGTCTGGCTAAATTGTTCCTGGTGTTGAACAGATTTGCTTGGGGATGTCTCGGCTGATAGAATTTCGGGCTCTGATACGAAGTCCCCTGTCCCGTATTCTGGCCCCTCCAGTTTAAAGTCCGCCCTGACATTGGTTTAGGCCGTCTTTTCCCAACAGATGAAGTGGAGGCAAGAGTTGTGGAGGCACCTTTCATCTCTTTTCCCATCTTCTCAATCGATTTTGCTGTTTTAATTTTATCACACAAATTATCCCCATACAGTAATAATCCTGGTTTCGTTTTTTGTAGTAAGTTTTTCATGGACTTGGAAAGTACTGGAGAAATAAAAGCCATTCTAGCTGAAGAGATCTGATTATGCAGTTGTGACACAAGGTTACCTGTATCAGCCAGCTTTTCTAATAATTCTAAACGATCTAACGGCTGTTTTTCATTATTCAAGGTCATTGTAATGCCTTGTCCCAAGGCAGACAAGGCTGAACCGGCTAGGTTTTGTTCAGAAACAAACCGTTCGTCTCTCTTAATACCTGTTTCGTTAAGTGTTGACATAATTTCTCCATTCAACTCGGGTGCTTCCAGGTAAATATTTCCACTACGTGGATATTTGTTCATTAAGTCCGCTTTTATCTCCTTGAATAAACCATCAGTCAACCAAGTAGGCCATATTGACACCAAACTTTGGTGCAAATTCAAAGATTTTGTACTAATTGCTCCGGGATCATCTCCCAAAACAAACTCTACCTCGTAATCTAATTTTTTCGAAATAGTTGCTTATATATAATCATATGCAGCCTCTGTTGTCTGTTCGTCTTGAATAATGCTGGTACGGGAAGTGCCTGGCTCTTGGTTAATTTCTTCATTTAGAATAGCATTATTTTGTTTCTCAATGTCTATATTTTCCTTGTTTGCTTGAACATCATCTACAAATGAAAAGGAAATGTTTTCCCTGATAATGCTAGATGAAGATTCACAGCACTAGTAGTTATTGCCTCCTACCTGCAAAAGTCACTAGCCTGAACCGCCAATAGCATTATTTTGTTTCTCAATGTCTATATTTTCCTTATTTGCTTGAACATCATCTACAAATGAAAAGGAAATGTTTTCCCTGATAATGCTAGATGAAGATTCACAGCACTAGTAGTTATTGCCTCCTACCTGCAAAAGTCACTAGCCTGAACCGCCCATCAAGACTCACACAAATTGAGTACAAGATGTCGTGTAAATATAAATGATATAAAATATCATTTCCTTTAGATCTTAAATACCTGCAATTTTTGTTGTCTTGTTTATGGTTTGTGCTAAGCCTTCAACCATTTTCTCTAACCTCCGCAGTCTCCGTTAGTGCTTCCCTCTTCCCTGTCTCTGCTCCGTTTTTACTCTTACCCATAATATCTTGGATTAGATGTTTTTTGTTAAATTAAATTTTCACAAACAATTATTTTTAGGTTAAACATGTGGTTAAACACTCTCAAAACATGTGGTTTCGTCTAGCACAAAGAACGTTATGAAGTGTGACCGGTAGTGTAAGGACGACATGCGCGGGCGGGAGCCCGAAAATTTTAAACTCTGAACTTGTGGTTGGATCTAGTGGGAAGTAGCGGTACTACAATGTAATCTCGAAGAACGAGACTCGAAATATAATTTATGTTCTCGATTATTAAAGACTTCACCTCTTAAGGCTAATACAGTTCGGGGTGAATTTTTCGTACAAGGGTGCCAACAAAAAACTCGTAATAGCATATCTGGAGGGCACATAATTATTGAAAAAAATTTGCGTCATTTAAAATTTATGTACTCGATTATGAAAGATTTCACTTCTTATGGCTTATATATTTTGGGGCAAATTTCTCGTACAAGGGTGATAGCACAAACATCGCGAATATCATATCTGGAAAACACATAATTGTTGCTACAATATCGCGTTGGTTAAAACTTGTGTGCTCGATTATTATAGATTTCACCTCTTAGGGCTCATGCAGTTCAGGGTGAATTTTTCGTACAAGGGTTTGAGAACAAAAATCGTAAATAGCATTTACGATAGCAAACGTAAATAGCATTTATGAAGAACACATAATTATTGCAATAATTTTGAGTCATTTAAAATTTTTGTTCTCGATAATTAAAGATTTCACCTCTTATGGTTCATATATTTTGGGGTGAATTTCTCGAACAAGGGTGATAGCACAAGAATCGCGAATACCGTCTTTTCCCAAAAGTAGGACTTCCCCCGGAAATAAGCTCTAGCTTGATTTTCGGGACATTTTGGAATATAAGCCATCCCCCAAAAATAAGCCCTGTGGGGGTGGATGAGTGGCTAGCTCGTAGAGAAAATAGGCGTTGTTGTTTCCTCCGAGGAGGTTCTTTAATATATTCAAAGTAACAAGGTGGTGATCGGCGAGGTGGGGATTTCGGCGTGGGATCTGCACGGCGACAGAGCTGGTGGGCCTGGTGGTGGGTAAAACGGCGTTCTTCTGGAGGGTCGTCGATGTCCGGCTGAGGCCCAGTGTGCAGGGCTTGAACGTGGCTCTTGAACGTTTCGTCCACACCGGGGCGCGGAACATTTACTTCTTAGAGTTGTTACGGCTCTGGGGCTTGCAAACCTTCTGTCCACACACGGGCGCAGAAAGTTGCAAGTGCTGAGAGTGGTCGCTGTTCTTTCGCTTGCCAACGATCTGTCCACACAAGGGCGCAAATGTTTCAAGAGACATAGCACTGCTCTGCCTTCTGGTGGCGAAGGGGCTGCTTTTATATAATTCTGTGAGGGTGTGGCTCCTCCCTCTGCTGCCGTGGTGTGTGTATGGGGGTGCGTTTGGGGGTGCGACGGTGGCGCATGCGGTAAGGGTAGTACGAAGCGCTCTGGTACTACCGGCGCTGCGTACGTCCCGTTACAATCTCCCCTCAGGACCCGTAAGACGTCCCGGCAGAGGGTCCTGGATTTTCCGGTGTCGGCCTCTCTTTCGTATTGGGTAGGTGGGAAGTCCTTCTTTCTCGTTGCATTTTCGTATTGCAGACACGTGGTATGTGGCCAATGGGGTGGATGGTGCATCTCTGGCTGCGATCTCGTATGAGCAGGGTCCTTTGGCTGTCAGGATTACGTATAGTCCGTCCCGTTTTGGCGCAAATTTTGCGGTTGTTTTGTTTTTCGCTCTGCTGACTGGGTGCGATGTAACCCATACCAGCTCTCCGGGCAGGTATGGGTCTGCGGAAATTCCTTTTTGTCTGCATAAGTTTTCCTCTGATCTTGCGTTTTCTCGTGTCGTTCTTGGGCTGTGTAAAAAAAGTTGATCAGCTTGGTTAGTCGGATTGTGATGTCTGGTAGGTGGATATCCGTCTTCATGATATCCCTGAGGTCATGTTCTACATCGCTGGGAGTTTGGAGTTCCCGTCCAAACGTGAGATATGCGGGGGTCATCCCGGTTGAGGTGCAGTGGGCAGAGTTCATTGCGAATCGGATCGCAGGGAGCTTATTTGGACAATCGGTATGAGCTGTGCCGACTTGGATGGCAAGTTGTGCTTTTAAGTCTCTGTTCTTCCGTTTCACTGGGATGGCAGCAGGATGGTATACTGGAGTAAAGTGATGGTCTATCTCGAACCAGTGCGTGATCTGTTGCATGATGGCATTTATGAATTGCGTGCCATTGTCGCTGATAAGGCGTCGCGGTAGTCCATAACGTAAGAATACTTCTTCTGTTAATGTTTCACCGCAGGCGATGGCGGTGGCGGCTTCTAGGGTGAATAGTTCGATCAACCTGGAAGCAGTATCCACGATTATGAAAATCCATTTTTCTTTTGAGGGTCCTTCTGGTAGGGGGCCGAACAGATCGATGGCTAATACCTCGAATCTTCTATTCATTACGGGAGTTTGAAGCAGCCCAGGTGGCTTGCTGTTGGCTGCTTTGTATTTCTGGCATTCTTGACAGTGGCGAACATAGTCAGCGACGTCGTGTCGGATTCCTGGCCGTAATTATAAAGTAATTATTTCTTAATATTTTCCGCAGAGTGCGTTCTATTCCGTAGTGATCAGCGGTGGGGTCGTCGTGGAATTTCCTTAGGATGTCCTTCCGGTTTGCCTTCGGGATGATGAGTTGGGGTTCGTCGGTCTCGTCATCGGGCGAGTATCTGTACAGGATCCCCTCGTTCATTATGTAGCCCCTGACAGTCCACTTTCTGGTTTGTTCGGGGTTGTCGGATTCGCAGACGTCGAAGACGAAGATTATCTTTTTTATTTCTTCATCGGCTAGCTATTCTGTCCGTTCAGCTATTGCGTAGGTGGGCAGGTCGAGGCTAACGTAATTGATTGGGATTTCATCTATGGGAGGCCTTGACAAGAAATCTGCGATTACATTTGCTTTCCCCGGCGTATATTCGATCTTTAAGTTGAATGGATGAAATTGCAAGGCCCCAACGGGCAATTCCTGGGCGCTGGTCTCTGCAGGATGACAGACACCTTGTCTGGGTTTGCCTGGAGCCCTTCGGGACTGATTATATGGCCCAAATATTTAACTGTGGGGCTACCAAATTTGCATTTTCTTCGGTTTATGCGGAGGTTGAAGTGATCCAGTCTGTTGAACACCTTTTCTAAGTCTACGAGGTGGTCTTGGAATGTTTTCGATAGGACTATTATGTCATACAGGTAGACTAGGATCCTTGTGGGTTCTAGTCCTGTTTTCACGCGGTCCATCAGTCGTTGGAAGGTAGCGGGTGCGTTCCGGACTCCGAAGGGCATTCTAGTATATCTGATGAGGCCAGAAGGTGTGATAAAAGCCGTCTTGTCCTGGTCTTCCTTCCGGACTCTCACTTGGTGGTAGCCGGATTGTAAATCCAGAGTGGAAATCAGGGCTACTTTTGTGGTGGCGTGTAGAAGGTCGTCGATTCTCAGCAGTGGATAGTTATCTGTGATAACTGGTGATGGCATTTAACTTTCGATAGTCGATGCATACTCGAACTTTCCCATCTGGTTTTGGAATGAGTACCACGGGCGCGGCCCAGTCGCATTCGCATTCTTCGATTATGCCCTCCTGCAGGAGTTTCTGTAGTTCGATTTTTAGGAGCTCGGCTTTGATGGGTGACAGTCGGTACAGTGTCTGTGCGATCGGGAGGTGTTATTCGGTGTGGATGGCATATCCTACGGCCTCTGTGGGAGGGCCAGTTCTAGCGAATCTTTTGCTGTGTTAGGTTAATGGTGGTTTAGTTGACTCCTCTCGGTGTGGCCTAGTTCCGTTGCCTCGTTCTCGGGTCGTAGTTGAATCTCCTCTAGTTCCAGGGAGGCTAAATGTAGGTCCCATTCCATATCTATTTGTGTGATGGCATCTTGCAGCATAAAGCTCACCGAATCTTCGAAAGGGATTTCAAAAAGAAAATGTTGAGGTAGTGCAGCCGATCTTTGTGATTCGGGCAGAGGCGTAATAAAGGGCTCGTGGCTGGCGAGTTCCATCGACCGCTCGTGCACCATGGGGCTGTTGATTTCTTCTTCCCTCGCTATATGCCCTAGGTCAGCTGCACAAAATCCTACTGCCGGCGGTGATGTTGCTGTATTCGGTGGCGAGCAGTTGAAACAGTTTCTTTTTATATATCATGGCATCTGACATCCGTAGCATTTTAGTTCTGTGCTCCTTCTCTCGTTGGCCTGTGTGCGTTTGTCGGCTTTTTTCTTTTTCCTACACTCTCCGAAGGTGTGTCCGTGGAATTTACAGAATGTGCACCTCGTGCGAGACTTCTGGATTTCTGGTTGGGAATTTTGTTTCTCTCGCAGGTGTGCTTCCAGCGGTCCTGCTTGATCTAACAACCCTCGAAAATTATTTATCGCGGATATTGGGATCCTATCCCTGATGTCATAATTGAGTAATCCATATAACATGTCCAGTTGTGTCTCCTCCGGTAGCTGGTTTGCTAGTTGTGCGAATAGCGCCCGTTTTTTGACTAGGAAATCGCACGTGGGTTCCGCTGGTTCCTGTGATGTGAAGAAAATCTCCATGAAAGTTTTGTATGCCTGCTGGTTCGGCGCAAATTCATTTTTTATTACTGTTTTTGCCTGTTCCCATGTTTGCACCGTGTGTTTTACTTCTGTCCACCAAGTGTTTGCGGGTCCTTCCAATAGCATCCGCATTCCTTGAATAGCGTTTTCGTCACTTATATTTTCACTCTGTTTGAAAAAATCCACGCTGTCCAGAAAGTCTTGCACCACCTCTCGATTTCTAGTTCCCTGGAACCGAGCGGTACAGTAGATGAAATGCCAAACACACAGGTGTTTGGTTGGATGGCCTGGAGAAGTTGCTGTAGCTGTTCTGCAGATAACGCCAACCTTCCGGCGATTTGGCTCCTTGTGATTGGAATTTTCCTTGTATTACGCTGCCTCTTCACAGCTCCACGTTGGGCGTCAGTTTGTGGGGGTGGATGAGTGGCTAGCTCGTAGAAAAAATAGGCGTTGTTGTTTCCTCCGAGGAGGTTCTTTAATATATACAAAGTTACAAGGGGATGATCGGCGAGGTGGGGATTTCGGCGTGGGATCTGCACGGCGACAGAGCTGGTGGGCCTGGTGGTGGGTAAAACGACGTTCTTCTGGAGGGTCGGCGATGTCCGGCTGAGGCCCAGTGTGCAGGGCTCCGGGCGAGCGGAGTCGAATTAGCTCTTGAACGTTTCGTCCACACCGAAGCGCGGAACGTTTACTTCTTAGAGTCGTTACGGCTCTGGGGCTTGCAAACCTTCTGTCCAAACACGGGCTCAGAAAGTTTCAAGCGCTGAGAGTGGTCGCTGTTCTTGCGCTTGCCAACGATTTGTCCACACAAGGGCGCAAATGTTTCAAGTTAGAGAGGTAGCACTGCTCTGTCTTCTGGTCGTCATGTGTCCTTTGCTTCTCGACGGTCATTGAGCCTTCCGCTCAGCTGTTCCGTCGCCTTGTTGTTTGTTCCTTTGTTTTTTTTGTCGGTTTGTTTGTTTGTCGGTTTGCTTGTTTGTTTGTCGGTTTGTTATTCCTTCTGGTGGCGAAGGGGCCGCTTTTATATGATTCTGTGAGGGTGTGGCTCCTCTCTCTGCTGCCGTGGTGTGTGTATGGGGGCGCGTTTGGGGGTGCGACGGTGGCGCATGCGGTAAGGGTAGTACGGAGCGCTCTGATACTACCGGCGCTGCGTACGTCTCGTTACAGCCCTATTTAAAATAATGTGAAAAATATAATTCGTTAAACACTGCTGTTGAATTTAGTAGGTATTTAGTATTTATACCTGCCCTACTATTTCAGAAAAATGTTTGAAACAAAATATTCCGAGAATTTGTTTGTTTACCTCTACAGTTCGTTTGAAGCAATGCACAGACACGTGTTAAAATTAATTCCTGGAATTTATAAAGTAGAACTTATCTTACAAATACAATACAAGGCAGCAGTCTACATAGAGTGACAACGTTTCAACGTTTATGCAACGTACAACGTTTATGCATTTCAGTCTTGTATGTCTGATTATTACCTAAAACATAATCTTATTATTTATAAAGTGAATAATTTTTATCCCCAGATAAAATGGGTACAAAAAAAGAGCTTTTCCGTCGACTACAAAAAGGGAATCGCGGATGACTCCAAGGATGTATATCTTGTAGCCTTTTCTAAAGAGAAGATGTTGGATATCCGTATGGTTCCAAAATGGCGTGCAGACTACGATAACCTGTGTCAACTGGCGAACTAAGGAAATAGGAAAAAACGCAGGGTTGGATCAGTTTTGCCCTTGAAATGGCATATGAATTTAATATATTCACAGAAGAATTTAAAGCATCGTCACACTGGATGGATAACTTCCTTCAATCATTTAATCTTTTAATAATCATTTAATCGATTTGTTGATGGCATCGACTCTTCGAAATATCAACTCTCCAATATCATCTAGGTATAACCCTAAACACCTCAATAAAGCTACCAATAAGTGCAAAATGGCATTGATGATAGCCAAAAAAAAACTTGACAATGTTCAACTCTAATGTTCAAAGATTATAAGTCCTGCTCCTCTGTAGGTCCTACTCCCCTGGATATCTTGATCATGAGTGGGATAACCTTAAAATGGGAGCCTTAAAGCAAATGTAATGGAGGCTCTGGCGAGGTCAGGGCACACCACAACAACAAATGTAATATCAGAGACAAACCTTAATATTGGGGAAGACTCAATGCCAAAAAGGCTCATTCCATCATTCCATCTACCCTTCAAAACACAAATGCGTTGGGCCGAAGGCATAAAATAAAAGCATAAAAAAAAACCAAACACATATTATGGTGGGCTGGACTGGTATACAGACGGCTCCAAAAAAATAACAGTGGAACTGGCGCAAGAATCTATGGACCATCGCAGGATTATATTTTATTGTGGATCACATGTCACGACATTCCAAGCGGAAATACACGCCATCATGAGATGTGCCCGTGAAATTCTAAAGGACTACTAAAATAGCACACTACTAAATAGACAACATTTTCACGGAGAGTCTGGCTGCTATTAATGGGTGCGATGAAATTAAATCTAAAACAACATAGAACTGCATTCCGGACCTTAAGGCCCTGGCGAAACACAAAAAGGCCACACTTGTTTGGGAAACGTAATGACGGACAAGCTAGCAAAAGATAAAGGTAAAAAAGCAAATATCGGACCCTTTAACTGTTGAAATCCTGCAACTCTCAAGGATGCGGATTACAATTGTCGCAGGGCTACTCACAGGACACTGCCTCTACTAGTATCTGGAAAGATGAATCACTAAGCAGACTATGCTATGAGGAGGATGAAACTGTCTGTCATATAATTTTTCATTGCATAGCAATGGCACGTAGGAGACACAAGCTTAATATTGCAGCAAAAGAGATCACCATGAAGAATATAGCATATAGACTGGACCTATTTGCATGAATGGAAGAATTTGAGGAAATGCAATAGGTCAATAGGCTACAGTATTTTAAGGGCTAACCCCCATGGACCCACGTTTGTTGACGTCCAACACGCTGCTCGCGACCTTACTTTTTGCAGCCCTCGGAGCGGACCTCTAAATAAAGGGTTTCGTAGTCTGTAATAGTCCACATATTCAAGTCCACATACAAGTCCCTAGTGCAAGTGTTAAGTCTGTACTCGAGATATTAAGTCTACCCAACAAATTTCCCACAATTTCGCAAATTTCCTGAAGTTTTCTCACAATATCCGTAATAGTCTTCGATTCGTTGCTACATTGCGGAAGTTCTAATACCGAAACGCGGTTGATAGTCTTATTGGTTCCAGAGTTATTGCGGAAAAACTTTTTCGATTCCTTTCCAAGGGTTTACCAAGGTTTTTTTCACCTGACACTTGTGTTTCCAATGCACTACGAACAGGTTACTTAGACAAGAAGTATTCATTTAACGATACATATATATATATATATATATATATATATATATATATATATATATATATTGTTGTATTTGAGGTTTTCGCGGATAGATACCTGTGTTGTATTGTTTTCTCGAGGATTCCGCGTTAATGCTGAGGGTTGGCATTATCCGGTCTTCTTGGGCTTCTCATTCTCCGACATCACTTCCCATTTGTTAACCTTTTGTCTGTAAGTCTCTCTATTTTCAATTTCTGTAATGTTTATTTGTGCTTCTTCCAGATCTTTTCTTACTTCTTACCAAAAGAGGCGAACATAGGCTTGGCTCCCTTCGCTGGAATGCCCGTGATTTCCACGAAAGCACCTTTACTGAAGCACTGGGGCTGTGGCAGCTCGATGATAACTCCACCATCAGCTCCGAAAGCGCCATAGAATGCGCCAGACAGGCGATTAATTGGGTCACCAGAGCGTGCGACGCCTCCATTCGTACCAGCAAGCCGTGCGCGAGGGGCCTACCCATGTACTGGTGGAGCGACACCATTGCAGAACTGAGGAAGCGGTGCCTCTCACTCCGACGCCAATACACGAGGGCAAAAACGAGAGCTCCGGATTCCGCCGGAGAGCTCCGACTGCAATACGCCTCTGCCAGGCTGTCCCTGCTTAAGGAAATTAGCGAGAGGAAGCGCACTTGCTGGAGGGAACTTTGCGAAGAACTGGACGCGGACGCATGGGGGAAAGCTCACAAAATTGCCGCAAAAAAGATGATGAGGAGCCAGCCTAAGATGGATGAGGCCGAGGTAGAGTCCATCGTCAACCATCTCTTCCCCGGAATCGGGCGAATGAAGGCAAACATTCGGGAGAACGTCAACCCGCGCGACTTCCCCCGGTCACACGGAGTGAGGTGCTAGACGCATGTCTGCACTTTGGCACGAGGAAAGCATCCGGCCTGGACGGCATCCCAAACCTGGCTTTGAGAGCGGCCGTCAAAGCTGCTCCCGCGATCTTCACCAAGGCGTACGACAGATGCCTACGCGAAGGTGTATCCCCGGACGTATGGAAAAGGCAACGCCTTGTCCTGATCCTAAAACCCGGGAAGCCCCCGCGGAACCATCCTCGTATCGCCCACTGTGTATGCTTGACACGGCGGGCAAAATCCTGAAGAAGATCGTCCAGGAGCGCCTTCGCGGCTGCGTGGATCAACAACTGACGGACAACCAGTACGGTTTCAGACCTGCGAGGTCGTCTACGGATGCGATGGAAGAGGTGAAGCGACTGGTCACCAGCCACATTTGCGGATCAGTTAGGAGGAGGAGGAGACTCTGTCTCATGGTTGCACTGGATGTTAGAAATGTTTTTAACTCCGCAAGATGGGACAAGATCTGTGAGGTCCTCCGCCGGGACTTCAACGTCCCCGGGTACTTGAGAAACATCATCCTGAACTACCTCAGTGACAGAGTACTTTTCGCGGAGACGACGACTGGAGTCAGGGAGTTCAGCATCACTGCAGGCGTTCCTCAGTGGTCGGTTCTTGGCCCGGATTTATGGAACGTCCTGTACAACGGACTACTTAAGCTACCCTTGCCATGGGACTGTCGGCTGGTAGCTTACGCAGACGACGTGGCGGTCCTCATACCCAGCACCGACTGTGACGCCATCGCTGCACTGTTCGGGGAAGCCATGGACATTATCTGGGAATGGATGGAGTCAGTCGGCCTCTCCCTGGCCGTACAGAAGGCTGAGGCAGTGCTTTTCACTTGCAGAAAGGTTAGGACCTCAATGGTACTAACTTACCGAGGATGCACTATCAGGAGCAAACCTGCCATAAAGTACCTGGGAGTGATGCTGGATCAGAGGTTCAACTTCAAGGAGCACCTCAGATACGCAGGATGCAAAGCCGCTACAACTGCCGCAGCTATCTCGAGGATACTGCCCAACATTGGAGGTCCGCGCGGTGGCAGGAGAAGGGTGCTAGCCTGCGTTAGCACCTCTTGCTGTATGCGGCGCCGACCTGGGCAGAAATGACGGAGGTTCCCGCATACCTAAGACTGATAGACCCCGCACACAGGACGAGTGCACTGAGAATTGCATGCGCCTACCGGACTGTGTCCGCAGATGCAGCACAGGTCATCGCTGGCCTGCCACCAATAGACCTGCTTGCTAAAGAGCGCATGCTACAATATAAAAAGAAGAAGGGGCCGGCCCTGGACGATCCCCAACAGACGGAGGCCGACAACGATCTAGTACAGACCGAGAGGGCGATCACCCTTACGCAGTGGCAGGAAAGATGGAACACATCAAGTAACGGTCGCTGGACCTATCGCTTGATCCCGTCCATCGATCCGTGGATCTGTAGGATGTACGGTGATGTGAATTATCACATGGTGGCTTCCGTGAGTATCTTCACCGAATAGGGGCAGCAGTAACACCCGACTATCCCCAGTGCCCAGGGATCTCGGAGACTGCAGAACACGTCCTGCTGGAATGCCCCAGATTCCAGCTGGAGAGACAGAGATGGGAGTGTATTTCTGGCGCACGCATAACTGCCACTGGATACGGTGCGTCATTGATGCACTCGGAGGAACAATGGAATGCTGGCTACGAGCTAGCCGTAAACATCCTGAAGACACTACGCCTCCAGGAGGATGCGGATAGGCCCAGGAGAGCAGGGCGCAGAGGAAGGCATGAGAAAAACAAGTAACTCGACAAAAGTGAACGTCGACAGGGCCGAAGCTCCCCCCACCCCCCCACCCCCGCGAAGAAATGACTAGCGTCGGTTCCACGGGGGAACCATGGGAAATCCAACAAAGGGTTTTTTTTAGTGCGGTCGGGCGAACCCTAACACTGGGCAAGCACCAATCCCACACTGAAAGCCTTAGGCGAAATTTGAATATTTTCCGTTGAAGGTTTTTCCCCCTAAGAGAAAAAAAAAAAAGATCTTTTCTTACTTGGACTATCCATGGAGTTGTCGTCTTGACTCCTTGAATGTATGTGAGGACTCGCTTGGCGATCCTGGTTTCTGGTAGTCTGTAGAGGTGTCCATAAAATTTGAGTCTCCTTTTCCTGATGCCTGAAGCGAGGTTGGATGTTTTTTCTGTTGTTTTCCTGGAGTGTAGTCTGTATCCGTCTTCTGTTTGTTTTGGGCCTAAAATTTTACTCACGATTTTCCTTTCTTCTTTTAGAAGATTTTTTAGATCTCTTTTTGTGTGGAGTGTAAGCGTCTCACTTGCATAGAGTGCTTCTGGTTTCACTACAGTGTTGTAGTGTTTAACTTTTGTGTTTATTGACAAGCATTGTTTGTTGTAGATGTCTCGTGTTTTGAAGAAGGCCCTCATCATTTTCTGTTGTCTAGTTTTTGCGCTATTTTTTCTCCTCCTGTGGGTGCTAAAATTTCTCCAAGGTATTTGAAATGGGATACTCTTTTGATTTCACTGTATTTCGTATTCAATTTTTGTATGTTGATTTTTGTGCAAATGAATTCTCTTTTTGTGAAGGAGATTTGTAGTCCCTTAACTACCTGTACTTAACTGTAGTAACTTTTCTGCGCATTCTTTGAGGACTTCTATCTGCTTGATTGCTGTCGCTTCACTCTCCGCAATTATTGCTATATCGTCTGCAAAACCTAGACATGAGACTTCTACTTTGTCTTTAGTTCCCCTCTTTTTCTACCTTCCTAATTGTGTGGGTTTGCAGCACTTTTGAGCTTTTAGCTCTTTTTCCCATTCTTTCATCACTTTGTCTAAAGCCACATTGAAGAGTAGCGGGGACAGGTCATCTCCTTGTCTAACACCTGTTTTTATCAGAAATGGTTCAGAAATTTCTCCCATGAACTTTACTTTTGATATTGTGTCTGATAGAGTTTGTTTAATGAGTCCTAGTGTTTTCAAGTCCAGTCCTTGTCTGCCAGGATTTCGAAAAGTGATTGCCTGTCTATGGAGTCATATGCTTTTTTGAAGTCCACAAAGGTGCATATAACTGGAGAATTTCTGATGGCTTTGTGCTTGAGTACTGTTTTTAGTTTGAAGATCTGTTCCACGCATGAGCGACCTGATCTGAAGCCTGCTTGGTATTCCCCTATTTTGTGTTCTAGTTGTTCGTCTACTCTTTGGAGGAGGCACATGGACATGACCTTGTAGGCGACTTGTAATAGGGAGATACCTCTGTAGTTGTTCACATCAGCTCTGTCCCCCTTTTTATGTAGTGGGTGTATGAGTGCGCTTTTCCAGTCCTCTGGTAATTTTTCAGTTTGACAAATTTCTTGAATGATTTGTGTGAATTCTCGTAGTGAGTTTAGTCCTAGATTTTTTAGTAATTCCGCAATGATTACATCTTCTCCAGATGTTCTGTTATTCTTGAGTCTTTGAATGTGTCTATTGATTTCTTCTTGTGTGGGTGGTGGTGAATCCGGGTGTCTTTCTGCTATTTTTTCTCTGGGGTGTCTTGAGGTGGGTTCTTTGCAGTTTAATAGATTAGAAAAATATCTTGATAGTTCTCTGCAGTTTTCTTGATTGGTGCGTGCTAGCTCTTCTGTTTCTCTTCTGAAACATAGGTTTTGTGGTGTGTAACCTTTGATTTTACCTGCGATGTTCTATAGAAGTCTCTTATATTGTAGTTCCTGAAGTTTTCCTCTAAGAACTTTAACTGTTCTTTCATAAATTTTCTCTTGGTTTGTCTGAAAATTTTGGTGACCTCTCTTCTTGTTTCATTAAATTTCTGTTGTGTTATTGGTGATTTTTTACTGTTGTAGGTTCGCAATGCCCGTTTTCGTTTTTCTAGTGCTTTCTCACATTCTGAGTCCCACCATGGGTGTTTTGTGTTCTTCTTAAGTGAAATCAGTCCTTTTGCCTTCTGTACGATTTTCCTGTGGAAGTCTGTGTGCCTGTTCAGTTTGCCTGTTCTTTATCCCATTCTTGTTTTATGTTGGTTTTCTTGATCATTTTTGTGTCGAATTTCTGCAGGTGTGTTCTTGTATGTATTCTATTTGGAGTGAATTTTATTTTAATTCTTGTTAGATAATGGTCCGAGTCTATGTTCGCACCTCTGCGGACTTGTACATCATGGATCTCTCTTTGTGCCTGGTGTATGATTGCGATATAATCGATTTGGAATTCGCCGATGGACTGTATTGGAGACCTCCAAGTCTTTTGTTTTTTAGGTGTTTTTCTGAGGGAAGTGGACATGATTTTGAGGTTGTTCTGTTGACAGAGTTCGATTAACCTTACGCCATTTTTGTTGGTGAATTTGTGTGCGGGAAATTTCCCAACTGTCTTCTGATACACTTTTTCTCTGCCAATTTGTGCGTTGAAATCTCCTAGTAAGATTTTTGTGCCTTCTTTGTGTGGATTTTATTCATTATTTTCTCTAATGTTTGCCAAAATATCTCTGTTCTCCTTGGATCTTTTTTGTTGTCCCGATTCGTAGGTGCGTGTACATTAATTAATGAGTATTTTTTGTTGGCGCACTGGATGCGCATGGTCATTAACCTGTTGTTGACCGGTGTGACTTCTTTTACTGATCCTAAACATTTTTTGTTTACTACAAAGGCCATTCCTAGGATAGGGGCACCTTTGGCGACTCGTTTTTCAGTTTTGCTCTTGAATATACGGTAATTACCATAGGCTACTGTGTCTTTCTCTGTGAAACGTATCAACTTAGTGCGAGGATCTGTATCTTTTGTTTGTCTAATTCTAATGTTAGGTTGTGTAGTTTTCCTGGATGTATTAGCGTATTGATGTTGAAAGTGCCTATGTATGTATTAGTTTTACGGGGAAGTTTGTCAGAGAACTTCGACTTTCTCTGTGTTCGTGTAAGCCCGGGATCCCCAGAATCCGAAATCCTGGTTGCCGCCTCTTGTTGACGGGTGGAATGGTTACCACCTGGGGTACTATTTACTTTACTTGCACGAGCCATGGATTGAGTATTTTATTTCCTCAGTATCTGGAGAGCATTCCCCTATCCGCCACCAGGGGAGACGCCCGATGGGAGACTAACAACTCCACACGATTAATTTTGACATCACTATCATTTCTATTCATTCCACAAAAGAATGTTCAATCCAAAAAATGTTCAAAGTTCAACTAATCGCAGAATTCTCCTCCGGCACAGAAATTTTCAAACTTATCCACCCATTACCGTATCTATGAAATTTTGACGGTTCTTAAATGTCAAATAAAAATTGTTCAAATTTAATCCAAAAGTTTTAGTATAAAGACTGGTGCAGATTTCTACACTCATACTATCAACACTGTTCCGTCGCACGTTATCCACTGATTTGTATTGAATAAATTTATCACTTTTACCACCTTTTGCAATTTTTTTACGGAGAAATTTCAAAACGATCCCGTTGTTACCATTACTAGGGTAACTATATATACTAAAAGTAGATATATGTATATATATATATATATATATATATATATATATATATATATATACATATATACATATACATATATATATATATACATATATATATATATATATATATATATATATATATATATATATATATATATATACCTCCTAGCCTCTGTTTTAGAAGAACAGATGGATCCTTGGAAACGAACACTAAAGAAAACTGTACAATTCTCAAACAATACTTTAGTACTCTTCTTAATTGTAAAGAACCCACGGAAAAATTGACCTTCCAAAAAACCACATCCAATCCTGATTCTACTCCACCTACAATAGTGGAGATAGAGGAGATCATACAACAATTGAAAAATAACAGAGCGGCAGGAGAAGATGGCATTATTGCTGAAGTGTGGAAGCTTCAAGATAAAGACATAATAAAAACAATTCATAAGATCATTACAGACATTTGGATCACAGCAAAAATGCCAGAAGAATGGAAATGTGCCTTGATCCACCCATTACATAAAAAGGGTGATAAGTCAGATCCAAATAATTACAGAGGTATTTCACTAGTGCCAGTCACTTACAAAATTTTCTCTAAAGTGATATTGAACAGACTAGAACCACAAGCAGATCATCAAATAGGTGAATACCAGGCTGGCTTTAGGAAAGAGAGATCATGCATCGAACAAATTTGAAACCTAAGAACAATATTGAAAGTCAGACAGACAAATAGCACTGTAGTTACCTTTGTGGACTTTAAAAAAGCGTACGACAGCATTGATAGACAAACGCTTTTTGCAGTACTGGAAGAATATGGCATTGACAAAAAAACCAGAACACTTATACAACTAACGCTCATGGACACCACCTCTAAGATCAAGTTCATGGGTGAAATTTCAGAACACTTTCAGATACGCACAGGTGTCAGACAAGGAGACTGCCTCTCACCAATTTTGTTCAACTTGGTCTTAGACAAAATTGTTAAGCAGTGGGAGGAACAAGTGAAAGGCATACAGCTAGGAATAACACGCGAAACAATAACAATCATTAAATGTTGGGCATTTGCAGATGACGTTGCCATAACCAGCAATAACACAAAGGAGGCAAAGGAAGCACTGGAGCGATTACATGAAATAGCCGCTAAACAGGTTTACAGATATCCTATGAGAAGACTCAATACATGGAACGAAATACCAACAATGTACATGCCATACATATGAATTATGGATCTATACAAAGAGTGGAAAAATTTAAATACTTAGGGGAATATATACAAATAGGAGGATCAAACAAGATGTCTAACATTAAACGAACGGAAAAACTCCAGAAAGCATACAAACTTACATGGTCACATTATAATAAGAAAAGCATATCGAGGCAGGCCAAACTCAGACATTACAAAACAGTTGTATTGCCTGAAGCATTGTATGCGTCAGAAACGACCACAATTGGAGCATCTGGCATCATAGAAACATCAAAAATGTAACGCAAAATTCTTAGAAAAATTTGAAGCAGTACACAGAGATGGGATATGGATGAAAAGACCTTCCAAAGAGCTATATGAACACACAGACAGACTCACAGATATCATTAGAAAACGAAGACTAACTTTCTATGGGCACATACAGAGAATGAACAATAAGCGACTTACAAAAAAAATCTTTGATGTAGTAAACAGTTCAAGTAGGAAAACAAATTGGTTTCATGAAATAGAAGATGACTTAAAGCAATTGGGGATCAATCGGCAAATGATAGAAGACAGGAAAAAATTCAGAAGCAAAATTAAGAATACCAATTTTTTAGTAAGCAAAAGGAAGATAGGAACATTGTGCAATAAGCAACTTACTGACAGAACAAAGGAAACAGGAGCACAGTCAAAGGATGAAGAGATTTTGGGAAGAGAAGAAAAAGAAGGGAAAGAAGTGAAACTTGTGTCATCATGAGATATTTAAGTTCGAACACTGTCCATATGGGCAAAAAATAATGTAATAATAAAAATATAATATATATATATATATATATATATATATATATATATATATATATATATATATATATCTACTTTTTGGAATATAACCCCTCCCTCGAAAATAAGCCCTAGCACGTATTTTGGACCTAAAAAGAAAGTAAGACAGTGTCTTATTTTCGGAAAAAGACGGTATCATATCATAACACATAATAATTGAAACAATATCGCGTTGGATAAGACTTGTGTGCTCGATTATTATAGATTTTACCACTTACGGCCCATGCAGTTCGGGGTGAATTTTTCGTACAAGGGTTTGAGAACAAAAATAGTAAATGGCATATCTAGAGAGCACATCATGATTGCAACAATGTCGCGTAATTAAAAATTTGTGTTCTCGATTATTAAAGATTTCACCTCTTAAGGCTGATACAGTTCGGGGTGAATTTTTCCTACAAGGGTGCGAGCAAAAAAATCACGAATATCATATCTGGATAGGACATTATTATTGCAACAATTTTGATTCCCTTAAAATTTCTGTGCTCTATTATTATAGATTTCACCTCTTAAGGCTCATTCCGTTCGGGGTGAGTTTTTCGCACAAGGTCGCGAGCACAAAAATCGCGAGGAGCATATCTAAAGAGCACATAATTATTGCAACTATTTCGCACCGGTTTAAATTTCTGTTCTCGATTATTAAAGATTTCACCTCTTATGACTCATACGGTTCGGAGTGAATTTTTCGTATAAGGGTTCGAGCACAAAAATCGCGCGTATCATATATGGAGAACACATAATCATTGCAATAATATCGTGTTGGTTAAAACTTGTGTGTTCGATTATTATAGATTTCACCTCTTATGGCTCGTTCGGTTCGGGGTGAGTTTTCCACACAAGGGTTTGAGCACAAAAATCGTAAATAGCATATCTGGAGAGCACATAATTATTGAAATAATTTTGCGTTATTTAAAACTTCTGTTTTTGATTATTAATGATTTTACCTCTTAAGGCTAATACAGTTCGGGGTGAAGTTTTCGTACAAGGGAGCGAGCACAAAAATCGGGAATATCATATCTGGAGAACACATAATTATTGCAACAATATCGCGTTGGTTAAAACTTGTTTGTTCGATTATTACAGATTTCGCCTCTTATGGCTCATTCCGTTCGGTGTGAGTTTTTCACACAAGGTGTTGAGTTAGCGAATTCGCTCCAAGGTACTTGACAAGCACATAAATAGCACATTATTGTAGTGCTTATTTGGTATCGGTATCCCAATTTTTCGGATGGGTGGGTGCTAGCTTAACTGTTAAGATAGCACCCCCACTAGTAAAATTTGATTCTTTCATTGAAGGCTTCGAGCACAAAAATCACGATTGCGGTACATAATTAGCACATAAAGAGCACTTAACTCTGGTATTATCAAACTTGAATTTTGAAGAGGTGGGGGTGCCAGCTTTATAGACCTGTTTTCACTAACCGTCCGAGCTGCCTACGCTCAATGAATGCGATACCGGGATGGCGTATACTAAAAACTAAAGTGGAATAGGGAGTTTAGTAAGAGTAAGGTTTGTGTAAATCAAGATAGTCTAAAATTGCACCGCCAATCAATTTTGTGTCAAATTTGACTTGAAATAATAGCTTTTTACAGTATTTTTAAATTAATGTTTTGAATGATTTATCTGGTGTATTTTTATTGGTCACAATTTTCATCTTATCTGGCGTTCTGAAATATCTGGTTTACCTAAGTATACTTTCAGAGTATTGATGCGCCGCGAGCAAGTCCACAAGATCTGCTTGAACCACATCCTCAGCGAGGAAGTCAAGTACACCCCAAAGGACGAGAAGACCTTGCTGTTCTGCGCGGGCGATTACTCTGAGGGCGTGATCGAGTACGAGAATTTCTGTCTACGCTTCAAGACGCCCAAAATCGCCCAGGAGTTTAAGAAGGCCGTCGACGATGCCCTTACCAGACTACCGAACGGTAAGACTAGCATATGTGTTGATTCCAATATGTTGCTCATCGGGGGCTGCATTGCCGTCGTCATTATCGACGGATTCGCCATTTGGCACAAAAGAAATTAATAGACTTAATAGATGAAATTTTTTGTACGCATGCGGCAATTTCCGCCATGCTTTCGGGCACTTTTTTGAGTGAAAATAACAAAATGTGCCCGAAACTTTCATATTCCCGCCTTTTAAACAAAAGGACGCGCATGCGCTTAACTTACCGTAAAAAGGTCTAGTTTCATTCGCCATTTTAATTGTGATACTATTTTATTTTACGTAACAGAAGAGAAGTAGAGAAATATATTTTTTGCATATATGGTATACAAGGGCTACCGAAAAGAGGTACTTATGCACAATTTTACAGAATTATTTTTAAATGGTTTGTTTATGTCAAGCAGCATTTCTCAAACTTTTTCCTTGCTCTCTTTATTACAGACAGACAAACAGATTTTTGAAAGCCTAGACTCTCTTTTTTCATGCTCCCTTTGATTCTAAATTGCAGACAAACAGATCTTGGAAAATCCAGACTGTCTCAATCGATTTAGCAAAGCAGGCAGACAAACTGAATATGTTAATTTTAGAGAGTCAGGACTTGTTTGTCTAATTAAATAATAACAGACAGATTTTTGAAAACCTAGACTGTCTATTTTTCAGTGCTCCCTTTGTTTGTAAATTGTAAACAAACAGATTTTGGAAAATCCAGACTGTCTCAATCAATTTAGCAAAGACAGACAGACAAACTAAGAAAAAAAAGCTTCCAAACTGAGGTACAACCTTTAAAAGAGGAGTTGTCTCACATAAAATTTTTGGTAATATCTCTGAAGCAACTAATGATAATTGATTCAAATTTTGTGTGTACTCGTTACTGGTGCCGAACTACCGTTTGCGCTTATTTTTGTCTTGATAGCCAACCAGTGGCGGTATATATCGGGAACGACCTTTGTATTTTTGCAAATATTTTTTCCCTCTGTATATTTAGCAAACGCTTGACTAGATGAAATTGTTTGCAATCAAAAACTACACTGAAAAGATACTCTTTGTTTCTGTCGCTCAAGATAACAGTTTTCGAGAACAAAATTAAAACGTATTTTTTTATAAAAAAATATTAAAAATTCAATCCAAGAGAACAAGCAAATCTTAATCAGTTTTGAATTAGAACATAAACCTCCCAGTTACTAGTTAATTCACAATAGTTGTTCAAATTGCAGTCCCTCAACCCCAACACAAGCTTCAGCACGTCGCAGTAATGATTCGAACACGTTCAAAAATTCCTGCGGTGGTTGCACATTCATTTTTCAAACGACGCTGCAGTTCTGAGAGAGCCGCCACTTCGCCTTTATAAGTGACCCTAAAAAAAGTAGTCCAAGGGGTTCATGTTCGATAACCTTGCTGGCCAAGCAATTGTACCGCCTCGACCTATCCATCTTAATGGATAGGCTCTATGTAGGTCAGCTAACCTGTAGGTCCAGCAACCTTGGCAAGATTTCTCTTACATTAACACCCTTCCTTTCCAATAGTTGGGAATTTCCAATAGTCATTTGCCACAATTACGTCGTGCGTGCCTCTCGTCATACACCGGCATTCCCCATCTCATCCTGTTCGATTTGCAGCGCGTCACTCCTACCCTTAGTCTTTTCAATGATTTTCATGTTGCGTATGGTAAAACTTTTCCCGGTGGCAGGTCCTCTCTGGGTTCGGTCCGCAGGTTTGGGTGTTGTTCTTTCCATAGTTCCATGCGGCGTTGTTTTCGGCTTGTCTGCAGTTGTTGCGTATGTAGGAAAAAGCTCTGTCTTGATTTGAGTAATCGCCTTTCTGGTTGTTGATCGTGTAGAGGCTGCCGCCTATCTCCGATCTGCTTCTGCCGCTCTGTTTCGGATGCTACTTTGCGTCTGACGCATGATTCCAGATTCTTGACAGGTGTCAGCCTGTTATAATCCTGCACGTCTCGTTTAAGGCCACGTCGACATATCTTGCGTGAACCGAGTTGTACCACACTGGTGCCGCGTACTCGGCAGCGGAGAAACAGAGAGCGAGAGGCGACGTACGCAGCACGTCAGGCTGCGCTTCCCATGTTGTGCCAGTCAGCTTCCGGATGATATTATGCCTAGCACAAACTTTGACCTTTGTATTCTGGCAGTGTTTTTGCAAAGATAGTGCAAAGATAAAAGCGTCTGTTCCGCAACTGAGTTTTCAGCTAGGCGATAGTCCTTGGTAAGATGATACATATACATGATACATGATATTTCTCGACTGCTTTTTGGTGTTTTACGGCATCATATGCAGCTGTCAGGTCTATAAAGGCTACACCGGTAGTTTGCTTTCGTTCGAGGCCATCTTCAATATGTTGTGTTAAGTTTAGAACTTGGGCGCAGCAAGACCCTACTTGCTCTGGTATTATTCTTTTGTCTACTTTACCAGATATGCGATTCGGTATCAATCTTTCGAAGACCTTGAAGAGATGACATAGCAAGGATACAGGTCGAAAGCTTTTAGGTTCTGCGGTTGCAACAGCGGACTTCCTCCACATTTATGCGATTTGCGACTTACTTGCAGAGCAGTTCATTAAGTTGGTGATCCATGCAATGGTTGCAGTGCCAAAATGAAATTTTATTTTTTCTGTTCTTAGATCATCTAGTCCTTCAGCCTTGTTATTTTTCAAGCTGTTAATGGCGCTTTTAAATTAATGGCTCAGATAGACAGTCGGTTTCGTTGTCTGGAACCCTTTGTATTTGAGTTTTGAGGGCCCTCCTTTGGGTCTTTCCGTTCATTAGCAGTTGGTGTGTATTCTGGTCTGAAGTGACCTGTGCCAGGTTTGGAGTAGCACTTGTGGGGTCGTTGCTAAGATTTTTTTCCAGGCACGTCGGCTGCTCTGCTTCATATCCAGATCTTCCATCAACGTTCGCCACTTCTCGGAGTTTACTCTAGAGATTGCTTACATCAGATCTTAGCCTGTATTTATGGTATCCTCAGAATTTCTGTTAAAAAATGTCGATAAAATTCTGCGGTCGTACGCCCAGGTAGAATATGTTGATCGTAATACTTCGTCCAACTATACCACACCAGACATTAATGGAGAATCGTTGCTGATGAGCTCTCGCCATAACAGTATGAGGATTTTCGTCCGTCTAGCTATGCAAATTATGGGAATTTAAAATTCCAACTCGTGCAAAAATTGCTTCAACTGTGAAGAGCACCCGATAATTGATGTTGGGCACAACGAAGCAGCAGCCATCGACTAAATTTTTGACGATTCGGATAATCTGCTGAGGTCAATGCCTGCACTTCTTGATTGCGGTACCGATGCAACTGTTCGTGGAGAACCCGCCAAACTTTCGTATGGGGTACTTCCATAGCACAGCACTTTTTTTTCGAGTATCTCCAGGATCTGCTCTTCTACATCAGGATCATAGGCTATTTGTCCCATAAATGCAATTGGTTCGAATCGACCGTGTTCCTTCAAACGTCTATCGACGGGCCAAAAGTTTTCCCATCGGGTATTCTTCCATCAAGATACCTTTCTTGATAAAGTCGCCTTGTTTTAATTGCGTTTCCCTCAGCCAGAGTATCTCTCAGCCAGAGTATCTCTCAGCCAGAGTGTACTCAGCATTAGTTGCAATCATTGCAAAATTACACAAAACTGTGACACTAACGACGTTTTCTACGACGGAAAATGCCAAAGCTTTTGTTCCTTATCATTACATTTTAATTTGCACCTGTGCTAAAAAAATAAGAAATTTGGAGTATAAAGTAGAGATTTGTTTGTTTTTATCACAATATCATTCAAAAAAATTACGTTAATAAAAAATGGTTTCAGAGGATATTTGTAGAGAATGTTATTCTCTACAACTGTCGTAATAAATGCAAATACGATATGAATATATTTTTCTCGAAAACTGTTATCTTGAGCGACAGAAACGAAGAGTACATTTTCAATGTAGTTTTTGATTGCGAACAATTTCATCTACTCAAGCATTTACTAGATGTGCAGATGGAAAAAATATTTGCAAAAATACAAAGGTCGTTCCCCTATGTACCGCCACTGGTTGGGTATCAAGACGAAAATTAGCACAAACGGTAGTTCGGCACCAGTAACGAGTAGACACAAGATTTGAATTAATTTTCATTAGTTACGTCTGAGATATTAGCAAAAATGTTATGTGAGGCCACACCCTCTACAATACCTCAATTAGCCCTGGGTGGGTGCTAGACTGTTAAGTTAGCACCCCCAATAGTAAAATTTGATTCTATCATTGAAGGCTTCGAGCACAAAAATCGCGATTGTAGCACATAATTGGCACATAAAGAGCACATAATTCTGGTGTTAGCAAATTTGAATTTTGAAGAGGTGGGGGTGCCAGCATTATAAACCTCAGTTCAAGCTAAATTTAGCACCCTTTAAGCAATTCAATGTTATTTAATTAATAATTAACGCCGATATAAAATTTGTAATTACTTACAGCTTAAATTATAGGTGTTTTCAATAATTGTCAAAATTCTTTCCTACTTCGACAGGGAAACTCAACTGCACAAATCAATGTCTAGATTGAAACTATTACAAATCAGCACTAATTATTCATCATATATATTTGCCAATAACACAAATGTAAACATTTATAAAAGAAATTTTAATCGCTTAAGAATTTAATTCCATATTTTGAAAACAAAAACATTGTTTATTGTTTGTTTAGTTTTTGTCGGTTTGCCTAATTGAAATAATGTTATCGTTATTTTATCCTCAGGGCAGAATATCCTAATTGATTGAAGTCCGATATAAAAGATTTAAGTATTCTACAACACCCAGGGCATTGCAATTCTTCCAAAAATCTCTTATTGATTGTTCTGTCCAAAGCTTTAAAATTTGATATAACACTTTAATCCATCGGATGGATTAAGGCAGTTGTGTTAGGTTTCAAGAAAACCACTTCGATTGAAATGCATGTTATTTTAGTATAGTTTTTACTCTTCTTCGGAATCTCTACTTTCAATATTTTTGTGATCTCCTTGGTGCACTAATTCCTTGAGCTCATCATTAGAAAAACCTCTTACTCTTTCTTGTAATATTTCTGCGAGATCTTGCACATTTACTTCATCTAAACCCGTTTGCTTCTCTTATTCCACTATTTCGGTCGTGTCAAAAACATAGTGCCTAGTGTCATCGTCCTTGCTTAGATTGGCCAAATGTTGTTCCACAATTTCAAACATTGTTCTGTTGCCTCATTCCAACAAAGATTTCTACAGCATCCAGGATATTGTAGTTCTTTCAAAAATCTCTTATTGATTGTTCAAATGTTCAAATATTGGCAAGAAGCAATAAGCTTTCAAATTTGATATAACACCTTGATGCATCGGATGGATTAAGGCAGTTGTGTTAGGTGGCAAGAACACCACTTCGATTGAAATGCATATAATTATGGTGTAGATTTTCTCTTCTGTCTGGAAATTTAAATGGCTTTGCTTTGAAAGATTTTCGGCTCCTCATTGTTTCGGGTATTGTAGGAGCTACTGCAGAGAGTCGAGACATTTTTTTGGAAAAATTTTTCGTGATTTTTTTTGGATACCCGAAGGAAATAAAAGTACTGAAAAAGGTTTTCCAGTTTATTTCGCTCTAAAGTTACAAATAAACAAGTTTTATGTATTATTTCGCTGTACACCATTTCGCATTTCCGAATGATTTCATGCTTTCATAACGTTTGAACGGCTCAACACAGAGACTTCTAGTCTTCACCAATCGATTCAGCGTCTCATAGTTAGTCGTAAAACGTATATTATATTCCCTAGGAGGCTTTTAGTTAAGATATACATACCATCGACACGGGGTGTATACACGGCAGAAACGACGAAATTCGAGAAAATCGATTTTGTCAAAATCGTTATTTTTTGAGTTACGGCAAAATTTAAAAACGTTTCTGAAAGCATTTTTGCTGCTGATTACAGATATGCAAATTATATGTGGCTAGCTCTTTCCGTTCACCATCGCCTGTAAGAATTGAAGAAATTTAAAAAAAAAATCGGCGCTCGAGTAGAGATCTCGGAAAGTCATAAATTTCCCGCGGACAATCTTATTGTATTAATAGGAACATGACCTTCTGAAAACGATGCCTCAATCGGTTTTTGATTATCTGCAACCGTTTCAGAGACAACTACTTAGCATTTCGAGAATCAGGTAACTTTCAGTTTGAAATTTCACGACGAATTATTGAATCTTTCTGGACAACTTATACATCGACTTGTTCGTCTTGTCGTGTAGTTTCTGTGTGCCGAAAATGATTTCGATGCTTTTTTACCGTTCTCGAGAAAATCGAAAAAAAAAACCGAAAAAGCACATATTTTTCGAACGAAATGATGGAAATTTTTTGTTGAAAAATTTGTTGGAAAATTTTATTTGGAAAGGAAGTCGAAGTGCTGAAAATTTAGCAGTTTATTTCGCTCTAAAGTTACAAATAAACAAGTTTTATATATTTTTTCGCTGTACACCATCTCGCATTTCCAACTGATTTGACGCTGTCATAACTTTTGAACGGCTCACCACAGAGTCTTCACCAATCGATTCAGCGTCCAAAAATTAGTCGGAAAACGTAAATAATTTTCCCTAGAAAGCTTTCACAAGGGGGCCCTGTCAACTCGTCATCACCGATTTGGCCCAAATTTACAGAATATGTAGGGCTTGACTTCAAATGAAAGTGACGCAAGCGGGAGGGCCAGATGGCCAAGCGTTAAAAAAATAACTAAGTAACCGACAACTCATAAGCCCGCTATGTTAGCATAAATTTCAATAGCCGGTCAGCGCAGCGGTAAGAGCTCAGGTTCATAGTACGAGGATCGCTGGTTGGATTCCCCGTGGATACGCTTTTTTTTACAATTTTTGAAATGAGTTTCTTTTATTATTATTATTATTTATTATTGTTTAACTTTTTAATTGTAATTATTAATTTGTCAATTTAATTATTTTATTAGGATTAATATTTGTTATTTGTTTTTTTATAATTTCAACGGTTAATTCTTAAAATTGCTTTCTTTTATTATTACTATTATTGTTATTATTCTTTATTTTATTTTTACGAAATGAACCGTGGTAATTCATAATGTAGTACTCTTACTTTTAATTTTACAAAGGTATTTCCAGAGGTATTGTAATTAAAGCGTACACGAGGAATTGGTATATAAAATTAGATATTTTTATTATGGTACAAGTGAATCAGAATCAAGTGGTACATGTGCTGGGGTGATAATTATCGCAAAAACTAGGGAAACAGTAATTGTGTCGGCACCTTGCACACGTTACAAAAGCTTTTTACTTGTTAGGCCGAGACCGCACTACGGTTTTTTCCCCGCGAGCGGTAACCGCTATAACCGCGACACCGCTCGAGAAACACACACTACGATTAAAAATCGAGAAACCGCCCGCAATTTGCACAGTTGAAAATGGATTTCAAACGAGCAATATGTATTGTTGCTCTAATACTAAGAAACAGAAAAAGAAGACGTCAACGCAAATTTCGCAAATATTGGATCCATCCACTCACTAGCCGTAGATTTAAGAAAGGTTTCTTTAATAATAAATATCAAGATTTAAGAAAACATTCTGAATTTTTTTTTAATTATTATCGCATGTCAGTTATCGCATGTCAAATTTTGCAAATTGTGCGTCCTCACATTACTTTGATGAATACAACCTTTCGCAAATGTATTTCACCAGAGGAGCGCCTATCACTATACTGACGTAAAGTGGTGTCGTACAGAGCTGGTCTTTGTGTACTTCCATTCTGATTTTTTCCCACAAACTTTCATATCGCTCGTTTGATACACAGTCTGACTCGGTCGACGACATGTTTTCAATCAGAGACAAGTATCTGAACCTAAAAAAACGTAAGAATTGCCACTCTTCACCAGCTCTTCACGGCTGTCTGTCAAAAAACCGCTCGCGGTTAAGCAGAAGTGCGTGCGCGCCAACTATTTTCTATGCAGTACAAATTTTAGCGCGGTTTTTACCCGGGAGTCATTTTGTAACAATACGCGGTTTTAGAATCAGTCGCAGGAAAAAACCGCAAGTGCGGCCGCTTGTATTAATTTACTAGAGTCATAAAATCACGCGATCAAAACCCGCGGCGGTTTAGCCGTAGTGCGGCCTAGGCCTTAAAAATGTTTTTTTTTTAAATTATCCATAGAAAAACAAGCTTGATTTACATTCATAAAAGTTTCTCTGTCTTCGCAGAGTTTAGCAGCAAACCACGCGTAATGCAACATGTCGCGGAATATTGGCGAGGATAGCTGGTGATGCAGGATGGAATGTATTGTGATGCAGTCTTCTCGGGATGTGATTTCTCGTTCACCCTCGATGAGATAAGAGCAGTTTTGAATCTTCCTGATAAAATTCTTTAACTGGCGATAAAAATACACGTCGCAGGGTTGCACTAGCGCAGGGCTGTCCAACCTTTTTGTAGTGGTGATCTACTTTTTGTTATATATTGTTGCCAAGATTGACCAAAACACGTAGCGAGGCACCGAGGGGTCTGGGGTCACGGAGGGATCTAAAATCCGTGGGATCTAAAAGCTGTTTTTATGTAAAAGTAATCTAATATTCGAAATTAATTTTTTTATGATTAGATTATTATTCGCAGGGCTGCACTTTTAGCCAATTTTAGCCAATTCATAAATTGATCGCCAATGAATTTAAGATAATGATTTTTTTATTTCGGTGTACTTTTACAAATTCATTGCAGTCATCTCTCACTCTTAACAAACGCGAGAATCTATTATATAATGTTTATTAAACATTTCAGCAGGAACAAAAAGTATTGAAATTTATATAACATCCGAGGGGTCATCCACTCGCTGAAATGTTGCATATGTATTCGTAATTATCCTGATTTTTTGGTAATTCGAGGTACTCGAAGAAACTAAAGCAAAGTCCAAAGAAACTACTAGCGTAATGCGTAATAATGTCACGTAATTATCCTAATTCTTTGGTAATGCGAAGTACTCGGAGAAATCACAAGCGTAATGCGTAACAATGTCAGATAATTTTTGAAATTCTTAGGTACTGCAAAGTAATGTCACGCAAAGGAGGGCAATTTGAAATAATTGCTTCTAATGCCCTGAACGTTAAGCTACGTATACACGGTATAGAAAACGAGCGTATAGTCCGCCTATAGTTTCACTATAAGTGTGTGATCGTTTCGCACAGTCCAAAGCTATTCGTATAATTGAACTATATGAAGCGGTCACACAGCTATAGTCAAACACAGCAAATTTAGTTATTTTACATCGTTTCCTGTTTCTGGTGAAATATATTTTTTGCGGCAGGATTACCATTGTCTTTAAAAGCTTCCACGGGAGCTTCTCTCAGAGCTTACCCATAAGAGTTTACTAGAAGCTCACTGTTCTACTGCGGGTCGGCGCATGACAACGCGCATGATGATCTCATGCGGGTGTAGTGTGGGCGTAATATAGACGTAATGCGATTATAATGTGAACCTAATTCAGGGAATGCAAGAGTAATTCAAGAAATACAAGAATACTTTGTGTAATGTAGTGTAATACTTACGTACTGCTAAGGAATGCAAAGTAATGTACAGTAATGCATCTTAATATTAACATGTATTGCAAGAGTGGATGACCCGTTGATAATATCTGATATAAAATAACAAAATTAGGAATACGTGGTCTGTTAAAAAAGTATCCGACCTTAATCACCCACAAAGTAGTCTCCTTGGGACTCCACACACGTGATTTTGCTCCTTCGGGCTCAATGGGAATCTTATGAATGAAGAAGCCCCATGTAAATCTTACGGGGCTAAATCTTAATCACCCACAAAGTAGTCTCCTTGGGACTCCACACACGTGGTTTTGCTCCTTCGGGCTCAATGGGAATCTTATGAATGAAGCAGCCCCATGTAAATCTTACGGGAAGCAGTGGTCTAGAACGCATCATCTTTTCCTACTTATTGTTATAACTCCAATTTAGTTTTTAGGGAAGTTTGACTACATTATATTGAAATAAGGAGGGGCGAGTAGAGAGGACTCTCTTTAAGAGAGCATGGTAGATATGGAGTTGTAGGAACCCTTGTGTGTCAGTTTTAGAAAGTAAATTGTTGCAATTTTTGTTATTGTATTTTCTGAATTATCGAGCTTATCATGTCTAATACACTTCTGCCTTTACCCTGTAGTTCAAGATTCAAATCGTTTAGGTTTTGAACTAAAGTCTTCCAAGAATGACATATCAAATAACCACTCTTTGTTTCTTAACTGTGGGTAGTTGTCACCTCTTTCAGAGAGGAAACTTTTTACTTCTCCTAATAACTCTAGAAACCGCATGATAAAACGACTTCTACAGAGTGTGTTCTCATTTTCTAATCTATCAAGCGTCTCTGATGGGCACTGCTACGTATAGAATTGATTATTTTAGACAGTTTCCATAACATTGTATTTTTAAGTAAGTACATAGAAATGTGAGAAAACTAAAGATCGACAAAATTACGCCGCGATCGACCGGTTGATCGCGATCGACTGGTTGGACAGCCCTACACTAGAGGAGTTCATTTCGGGGGAATCACTTTAATACTGCACGTTGGCAATATATTTTCATCTTGGAAAATGTTATCGTATAATTGTGGATTTGTTTGTCCTACCCACGAGTCAATCAACAAAAGAAATTTGTTTTCTTGCACGTAGGGCTTCATTACATCAGTTAAAAAATGTTTTTACAAAGCTGTTGAAAGTTTGCCGGATTTTGAACTAGTAGTGACAACATTACTATATTCTTTCGCGTACTCATCTACCGATTTTTTAACCCTCGGTCCAAAAGTGACAGTACTCTCTTGCAGGCATACGAACATTGCTGGCAGAAGATTTCCAGAAAGGGTCATCGAATGTTCATATACTTTCGTTTCACGAGAATTAGTTTTGAGCCTCGGTGGTCCAGGGTACGGATGTAAATGGACTGGTACTGGCAACCGTGACAGAGAATATTCGAATGTGAATATTTTATTATGTGTGGCGTTAAAAAGAGTTTTTCGATTAACGTAAACGAATAGTAATTTACCTGTTTGATCTGTATTGATAGCAAATTCCTTATCGTAATTTGGGATGAGAGCCTGGACTCGAAAGTTCTCTACCGCAGATTGGGTTTTCTCGATAGTGGTAGTCTCTCTTTCCGAGAAAAATTTGGTGACTTTCCTCTGACGAATCCTATGCCTTTCTTTGAATTCTTAGGAACAAGCTCCAAGGCTTTGAAACCGAAATCTGCAAATTGACTGGCAGCAGCAAGTGCCCATTGTTGTAGGTTTCTCATGGTTACTTGTTGGCAACTTTTCCGCCCTTTTACGAAGCGATCATACGACCAGGTATCAATGGTGTTGCGCTTATCCTTCCGGGTTCCACCGCTTTTAATGTGTTCTTCCCAGATTTTCAAATCTCGCATATACTTCAAGCGATGTGCTCCTTTCGATTGGAGATTCTTTAAATTCCACTTTGGATGTGCTTTTGCAAGATTAACCACCATTGTTTTGTAATCGAGTGGAACGTAATCTGCATCAACTTTCAATTTTCTTCCATCCGGTTCGCAGTCAGACTCTGCTTCTGAAGAAACGACATCCTCGACTTCTTCATTTTCACCTTCTTCGTCGTATTCTTCGGAAGAAATACCACGCACAGCACAATTCATCGACGCACAGCAAGGAATGCTCTGACAAAACGTACAGTACTTTTTGCGTATTTTGTCTGCCAATTGCATGTGTTGTTCGGTTATTACCGCAGCACTCTCTGTGATCAGTGATGTAATCAGATTGTCTTCGGCCAAAATATGTAACAAATAATCCAGCGCCATTTTTAGCATTTGTTTCGACGATTCGCTTTGGACATTATCAGCGCACATCACATCTTCTGCTTGTTCTACCGATGTTCCAGGCACATCACTATCAGTATTCTACATTTTCGAAAGCTTTTTTTTCTTTTTCATTCTTCTCACAATTTTCAAGGTACTCGGTCAAGAGCTAGCAAACGACTAACTCATAACGACATTTGGCCAACTTCCTCCTCTAGCTTCCATTGTCAGCTTTCCTATTAACCATTAAGGTCATTTAAAAAAAAAGTGTCCCCACGGGGAATCGAACCAGCGATCCTCGTACTATGAACCCGAGCTCTTACCGCTGCCCTGACCGGCCATTGAAATTAATGCTAACATAGCTGGCTTATGAGTTGTCGGTAACTTATCGGTCCGCGTAAGAAGTGAGTTATTTTTTTAACGCTTGACCATCTGGCCCTCCCGCTTGCGTCACTTTCATTTATAGTCAAGCCCTACATATACTGTAAATTTGGGCCAAATTGGTGATGACGAGTTGACAGGGCCACGAGTTGTCAGTTAAGAAATACCATCGACGTGGGGAGTCTAGACCGCGAAAACGACGGAATGCGACAAGATTTCAGTGTGTAAATTATCATATCAATTCTGAATGCCTAGTTTAACAAAAAGCGTTTCAGTTTGAAAACCCATGGCAAGACTTTTTCAAATAAAATTCTTCTTAGCGACTTGTTTTTAGTCCAATCATCTAGGCATGTCAGCTCGGAATCTAACGGAATAAGTTGAATTTTGTATAGACCTTTATTTTAGCATAACCAATGTTGTCTGAAAAGTCACATATGCCAAAGTGTGAGCGTCCTTAGATATTCAAGGTCAAATGTCTCAAAAATCAGTTTTTTGAGAATATCTCGTTTTCTCTGCCTCCTGCCGTATTTGCATTTTGATACAACAATCCGTTTTTGATTATCTGCAACCGTTTCCGAGACAACTACTTAGCAATTCGAGAATCGGGTAAATTTCAGTTTGAAATTTCACGACGACTTATTAAATCTTTCTGAACAATTTATACATCGACTTGTTCGTCATATCATGTAGCTTCTGTGTGCCGAAAATGATTTCGCTGCTTTTTAAAGTTCTCGTGAAAATCGAAAGAAACCGAAAAAGCACATATTTTTCGAACGAAATGATGGAAAATTTTTGTTGAAAAATTTTTTGGAAAATTTTTTCGTGATTTTTTTTGGTTACCCGAAGGAAGTCGAAGTGCTGAAAACTGTTTTCCAGTATATTTCGCTCTAAAGTTACAAATAAACAAGTTTTATATTTTTTTCTCTGTACACCATCTCACATTTCCGACCGATTTCACACTGTCATAAATTGTTACCCGAAGGAAATCGAATTGCTGAAAACTGTTTTCCAGTTTATTTCGCTCTAAAGTTACAAATAAACAAGTTTTATATATTTTTTCGCTGTACACCATCTCGCATTTCCAACTCATTTGACGCTGTCATAACTTTTGAACGGCTCACCACAGAGTCTTCACCAATCGATTCAGCGTCCAAAAATTAGTCGGAAAACGTAAATAATATTCCCTAGAAAGCTTTCACAAGGGGACCCTGTCAACTCGTCATCACCGATTTGGCCCAAATTTACAGAATATGTAGGGCTTGACTTTAAATGAAACTGATGCAAGCGGAAGGGCCAGATGGCCAAGCGTTAAAAAAATAACTAAGTAACTGACAACTCATAAGCCCGCTATGTTAGCATAAATTTCAATGGCCGGTCAGCGCAGCGGTAAGAGCTCGGGTTCATAGTACGAGGATCGCTGGTTCGATTCCCCGTGGGTAAGCTTTTTTTTACAATTTTCAAAATGACTTTCTTTTATTATTATTATTATTTATTATTGTTTAACTTTTTAATTGTAATTATTAATTTGTCAATTTAATTATTTTAAAAAAAAACAGTAATTGTGTCGGCACCTTGCACACGTTACAAAAGCTTTTATCTCGTTAAAAATGTTTTTTTTTAAAATATCCATAGAAAAGCAAGAGTGATTTACATTCATAAAAGTTTCTCTGTCTTCGCAGAGTTTTGCAGAAAACCACGCGTAATGTAACATGTCGCGGAATATTGGCGAGGATAGCTGGTGATGCAGGATGGAATGTATTGTGATGCAGTCTTCTAGGGATGTGATTTCTCGTTCACCCTCGATGGGATAAGAGCAGTTTTGAATCTTCCTGATAAAATTCTTTAACTGACGATAAAAATACACGTTGCAGGGTTGCACTAGAGCAGGGCTGTCCAACCTTTTTCTAGTGGTGATCTACTTTTTGTTATATATTGTTGCCAAGATCGACCAAAACACGTAGCGAGGCACCGAGAGGTCTGGGGTCACGGAGGGATCTAAAATCCGTGGGATCTAAAAGCTGTTTTTATGTAAAAGTAACCTAATTTTCGAAATTAATTTTTTTATGATTAGATTATTATTCGCAGGGCTGCACCTTTAGCAAATTCATAAATTGATCGCAAATGAGTTTAAGATAATGTTTTTTTGTTTCGGTGTACTTTTACAAATTCATTGCAGTCATCTCTCACTCTTAGCAAACGTGAGAATCTATTATATAATGTTTATTAAACATTTGAGCAGGAACAAAAAGTATTGAAATTTATATAACATCCGAGTGGTCATCCACTCGCTGAAATGTTGCATATGTATTCGCAATTATCCTGATTTTTTGGTAATTCGAGGTACTCGAAGAAACTACTAGCGTAATGCGTAATAATGTCATGTAATTATCCTAATTCTTTGGTAATGCGAAGTACTCGGAAAATTCACTTGACTAATTTTTAAAATTTTTAGGTTCTGCAAAGTAATGTCACGCAAAGGAGTGGAATTTGAAATAATTTCTTTCAATGCCCTGAACGTTAAGCTATGTATACACGGTATAGAAAACTAGCGTATAGTCTACCTATAGTTTCACTATAATTGTGTGATCGTTTCGTATAGTCCAAAACTATTCGTATAGTTGAACTATATGAAGCGGTCACACAGCTATAGTCAAACACAGCAAATTTAGTTATTTTACATCGTTTCTTGTTTCTGGTGAAATATATTTTTTGCGGCAGGATTACCATTGTCTTTAAAAGCTTCCACGGGAGCTTCTCTCAGAGCTTACCCAGTAAGAGTTTAGTAGAAGCTCACTGTTCTACTGCGGGTCGGCGCATGACAACGCGCATGATGATCTCATGCGGGTGTAGTGAGGGCGTAATATGGACGTAATGCGATTATAATGTGAACCTAATTCAGGGAATGCTAGAGTAATTCAATAAATCCAAGAATACTTTGTGTAATGTAGTGTAATAGTTACGTACTGCTAAGAAATGCAAAGTAATGTGCAGTAATGCATCTTAATATTAACATGTATTGCAAGAGTGGATGACCCCTTGATAATATCTGATATAAAATAACAAAATTAGGAATACGTGGTCTGTTAGAAAAGTCTCCGACCTTTAGCCAGTTAAATAAAACTGGCATACCTGGAGCGTTGGAAAGCTAATCACTCACAAAGTAGTCTCCTTGGGACTCCACACACGTGGTTTTGCTCCTTCGGGCTCAATGGGATTCTTATGGATGGAGCAGCCCCATGTAAATCTTACGGGAAGGAGTGGTCCAGAACGCATCATCTTTTCCTACTTATTGTTATAACTCCAATTTTCTTTTTAGGGAAGTTCGACTACATTATATTGAAATAAGGAGGGGCGAGTAGAGACGACTCTCTTCAAGAGAGCATGGTAGATGTGGAGTTGTAGGAACCCTTGTGTGTCAGTTTTAGAAAGTAAATTGTTGCATTTTTGTTATTGTATTTTCTGAATTATCGAGCTTATCATGTCTAATACACTTCTGCCTTTACCCTGTAGTTCAAGATTCAAATCGTTTAGGTTTTGAACTAAAGTCTGCCAAGAATGACATATCAAATAACCACTCTTTGTTTCTTAACTGTGGGTAGTTGTCGCCTCTTTCAGAGAGGAAACTTCTTACGTCTCCTAATAACTCTAGAAACCGCATGATAAAACGATTTCTACTGAGTGTATAGCAAAAGTTCGTTATCACTATCCTCATTTTCTAATCTATCAAGCGTCTCTGAAGGGCACTGCTACGTATAGAAATGATTATTTTAGACAGTTTCCATAACATTGTATTTTTAAGTAAGTACATAGAAATGTGAGAAAACTAGAGATCGACTCAAAATCACGCCGCGATCGACCGGTAGATCGCGATCGACTGGTTGGACAGCCCTGTACTAGAGGAGTGCATTTCAGGGGAATCACTTTAATACTGCACGTTGGCAATCCATTTTCATCTTGGAAAATGTCGTCGTATAATTGTGGATTTGTTTGTCCTCCCCACGAGTCAATCAACAAAAGAAATTTGTTTTCCTGCACGTAGGGCTTCATTACATCAGTCAAATTTTTGTTGTACAAAGTTTGCCAGATTTTGAACTAGTAGTAGAACTATATTTTTTCGCGTACTCATCCACCGATTTTTTATCCCTCGGTCCAAAAGAGCCAGTACTCTCTTGCAGGCATACGAACACTGTTGGCAGAAGATTTCCAGAAAGGGTCATCGAATATTGCGCTGTATACAAATGGGTTACTTTGTTCATATCCTTTCGATTCACGAGAATTAGTTTTGAGTCTCGGTGGTCCAGGGTACGGTTGTAAATGGACTGGTACTGGCAACCTTGACAGAGAATATACGAATGTGAATATTTTATTATGTGTGGCGTTAAATAGAGATTTTGGATTAACGTAGATGAATAGTAATTTACCTGTTTGATCTGTATTGATAACAAATTCCTTATCGTAATTTGGGATAAGAGCCCGAGCCTGGACTCGAAAGTTCTCTGCCGCAGAGATTGGGTTTCCTCGATAGTGGTAGTCTCTCTTTCCGAGACAAATTTGGTGACTTTCCTCTGGCGAATCCTATGCCTTTCTTTGAATTCTTGGGCCCACTGGCCCAAGGCTTTGAACTCGAAATTTGCAAATTCATTAGCAGTAGCAAGTGCCCATTGTTGCAGGTTTCTCGTGGTGACTTGTTGGCAACTTTTCCGCCCTTCTACGAAGCGATCATACGTCCAGTTCCACCGCTTTTAATGTGTTCTTCCCAGATTTTCAAATCTCGCATATACTTCAAGCGATGTGCTCCTTTCGATTGGAGGTTCTTTAAAATCCACTTTAGATGTGCTTTTGCAAGATTAACTACCATTATTTTGTAATCGAATAGAACGTAATCTGCATCAACTTTCAATTTTTTTCCATCCGGTTCGCAGTCAGGCTCTGCTTCTGAAGAAACGACATCCTCGACTTCTTCATTTTCACCTCCTTCGTCGTATTCTTCGGAAGAAATACGACGCACAGCACAATTCATCGACGCACAGCAAGGAATGCTCTGACAAAACGTCCAGTATTTTCTCGCGTATTTTGTCTGCAAGTTGCATGTGTTGTTCGGTTATTACCGCAACACTCTCTGTGAGCAGTGATGTGATCAGACTGTCTTCGGCCAAAAGATGTAACAAATAATCCAGCGCCATTTATAACATTTGTTTCGACGATTCGCTGTGGAGATTATCAGCGCACATCACATCTTCTTCTTGTTCTACCGATGTTCCAGGCACATCACTATCAGTATTCTACATTTTCGAAAGCTTTTTTTCTTTTTCATTTTTCTCACAATTTTCAAGTTACTCGGTCAAGAGCTACCAAACGACTAACTCATAACGACATTTGGCCAACTTCCCCCTCTGGCTTCTATTGTCAGCTTTCCTATTAACCATTAAGGTCATTTAAAAAAAAGTGTCCCCACGGGGAATCGAACCAGCGATCCTCGTACTATGAACCCGAGCTCTTACCGCTGCCCTGACCGGCCATTGAAATTAATGCTAACATAGCTGGCTTATGAGTTGTCGGTAACTTACCGGTCCGCGTAAAAAGTGAGTTATTTTTTTTAACGCTTGACTATCTGGCCCTCCCGCTTGCGTCACTTTCATTTATAGTCAAGCCCTACATATACTGTAAATTTGGGCCAAATGGGTGATGACGAGTTGACAGGGCCACAAGTTGTCAGTTAAGAAATACCATCGACGTGGGGAGTCTAGACCGCGGAAACGACGGAAAGCGACAAGATTTCAGTGTATAAATTATCATATCAATTCTGAATGTCTAATTTAATAAAAAGCGTTTCAGTTTGAAAACCCACGGCAAGACTTTTTCGAATAAAATTCTTCTTAGCGACTTGTTTTTAGTTCTGTCATCTAGGCCTGTCACCTCGGAATCTAACGGAATAAGTTGAATTTTTGTATAGACCTTTATTTCAGCATTGCCAATGTTGTCTCAAAAGTCACATATGCCAACGTGTGAGCGTCCTTAGATATTCAAGGTCAAAAGTCTCATAAATCAGTTTTTTGAGAATATCTCGTTTTCTCTGCCTCCTATCGCATTTGCATTTATTGTGAAAAGTATAGAGAATAATATTCTCTACAAATTTCATCTGAAATTATTTTTATACGTCGAACCGTTTTTGAGATAGATGGTGCAGAGTGTGTAAATTATCATATCAATTCTGAATGCCTAATTTAACAAAAAGCGTTTCCGTTTGAAAACCCCTGGCAAGATTTTTTTAAAGAAAATTCCTCTTAGCTACTTGTTTTTAGTCCAGTCATCTAGGCATATCACCTCGGAATCTAACGGAATAAGCTGAATTTTTGTATAGACCTTTGTTTTAGCATTACAAATGTTGTATCAAAAGTCACATATGCCAACGTGTGAGCGCCCTTAGATATTCAAGGTCAACGGTCGCAAAAATCAGTTTTTTGAGAATATCTCATTTTCTCTGCCTCCTATCTCATTTGGATTTATTATGAAAGGTATAGAGAATAAAATTATCTACAAATTTCACCTGTAATCTTTTTTTATACGTCGAACCGTTTTCGAGATAGATGGTGCAGAGTGTGGAGCGATCAGCCAAACGTTGAAATTATAAACGTTATCTTAGTTAAATTTTAAAGGTTTTACTTTCTGAAGGTGATTCTGTGACTATTGTGCTCGGTATAAAGAAGCAAGTATTGAGAAAAATCCTGAAACTACCTAAATACGTTGACTTCTGTGAACGTTCTTATTGAGGGTCGAAATTGTTTGTTCGAAATTGTTTGTTCGAAATTGTTTTCAATTGCAACAGCGAAACGTCGCCTTGAAGAAACAGAACCTACAGCCTCATCAACTGTACCACGTAAAAAAAGTAATGATGTGTTTGATTTTAAAAGATTGTGCTTGTTTTGAGATGAAGTCGCAGATGAAGCAATAGAGACAAAAAAATCGGCGGAGTACAAACGAATTATCAGTAAAGTAAGTACTCTTGAATTTAAAGACAAGATCGTGAAAAAAGCAGAAGAACGAAGCGATACCTTGAAGGATTAAGGTCCTTTCACACACATCAGTCACGTCACGTTCCAAATTAGAACCGTCGCCGTCCAGTTTCAGTCAAAATAACGGCTGTATTCACATCTATCGTCAGGGTTTTCAAACCGTATATAGTATCATTTTTTGTCTGTCAGATGTGCCCTCAGATGTAATTATTTTTGCTATGGCGGTGAACGTTTTCGGTGAACGACTTGGCTGTCATAGCATTAATTTTGGACGAAGAGGAAAATCAACAGAAGAAGAAACAAAAAAGCGGTCCCTGAGGCATGGGAAAAAAGAGAAACAGAAGGAAAATTTATCACATTATTTAAAGAATTGATCGACGATGAAACCAAATTTGTTCAGTATTTCAGAATGACTGTTAATAGAACTAAGAAATGTTGCAAGTTTCATTAAATTCTGTTCTTTAATAAAGAAATACAAAAATCGATTTTATCAACATCGTTATTTCTTGAGTCAGAACTAAATTTAAAAACTGATATTGCAAATTATATTTCCCTAGCTCTTTCCGTTCACTATCGCCTGCAAGAATTGAAGAAATTTTTAAGAAATTTCGGCGCTCGAGTAGAGATCTCGGAAAGTCGTTTTCCCGTGGACAATCCTAGTGTGTTAATAGGAAAATGACTTTCTAAAAACGAGGCCGCAATCGGTTTTTGATTACCTGCAACCGTTTCCGAGACAACTACTTATTGTTTGCAAATCGAGAATCGGGTAAATTTCAGATTGAAATTTCACGACGAATTATTGAATCTTTCCGGACAATTTACACATCGACTTATTCGACTTGTCGTGTAATTTCTGTGTGCCGAAAATGATTTCGCTGCTTCTTACCGTTCTAGAGAAAATCGAAAAAAAACCGAAACAGCACATATTTTTCAAACGAAATGATGGAAAATTTTTTCGTGATTTCTTTTGGTTATCCGAAGAAAATCAGAGTGCTGAAAACTAGTTGAATTAGAAATGTACGTATTTTAGATTTAAGCAGCTCAACTTTTGAGAGGCAGTTCAACCTTAATTTCTATCAAGCACAGTTCAAACTAAATTTAGCACCCTTTAAGCAATTTAATGCAATTTAATTAATGATTAACGCCGATATAAAATTTGTAATTACTTACAGCTTAAATTATAGGTGTTTTCAGTAATTGTCAAAATTCTTTCCTACTTCGAGAGGGAAAGAATGCCAACTGCACAAATCAATGTCTATATTGAAACTATTACAAATCAACACTAATTATTCATCATCTATATTTGCCAATAACACAACTGTAAACATGTATAAAAGAAATTTTAATCGCTTAAGAATCTAATTCCATAATATGAAAACAAAAACATTGTTTATTGTATAGTTTTTGTCGGTTTACCTAATTGAAATAATGTTATCGTTATTTTATCCTTAGGGCAGAATATCCTAATTGGTTTTCAAAGTCCGATTAAAGAGATTTAAGTATTCTACAACACCCAGGGCATTGCAATTCTTCCAAAAATCTCTTATCGATTGTTCTATCCAAAGCTTTAAAATTTGATATAACACCTTGATCCATCGGATGGATTAAGGCAGTTGTATTAGGTTTCAAGAAAACCACTTCGATTGAAATCCATGTTATTTTAGTATAGTTTTTGCTCTTCTTCAGAATCGCTACTTTCAATATTTTTGTGATCTCCCACTAATTCCTTGACATCATCATTAGAAAAACTTCCTACTCTTTCTTGTAATATTTCTGCGAGATCTTGCACATTTACTTCGTCTAAACCCGTTCGCCTCCCTAATTCCACTATTTCGGTCGTATCAAAAACATGGTGCCTAGTGTCATCGTCCTTGCTTAGGTCTGGCCAAATGGTCCTCCACAATTTCAAACATTGTTCTGTTGCCTCATTCCAACAAAGATTTCTACAGCATCCAGGATGTTGTAGTTCTTCCAAAAATATCTTATTGATTGTCTCAAATGTTCGCCAGAAGCAATAAGCTTTAAAATTTGATATAACACCTTGATGCATCGGATGGATTAAGCCAGTTGTGTAAGGTGGCAAGAAAAGCACTTCGATTGAAATGCATGTAATTATAGTACAGTTTTTATTCCACTTCCGTCTGAAAATAAAAATGGCTTTGGTTTGAAAGATTTTCGACTCCTCATTGTTTCGGGTATTGTGGGAGCTGGTGCAGTCGAGAAATTTTTTTGGAAATATTTTTCGAGATTTTTTTTGGTTACCCGAAGGAAATAAAATTGCTGAAAACTGTTTTCCAGTTTATTTCGCTCTAAAGTTACAAATAAACTAGTTTTATATATTTTTTCGCTGTACACCATTTCGCATTTCCGACTGATTTCACGCTGTCGTAACATTTGAACGGCTCACCACAGAGACTTCTATTCTTCACCAATCGATTCAGCGTCCCAAAATTAGTCAGAAAACGTAAATAATATTTCCTAGGAAGCTTTTCTAGGGAGTCTAGACCGCGGAAACGACGAAATGCGAGAAAATCGATTTTGTCAAAATTGTTATTTTTAGAGTTACGGCAAAATTTAAAGACGCTTCTGGAAGCATTTTTGCTGCTGATTACAAATATGCAAATTATATTTTGATAGATCTTTCGGTTCACTATCGCCTGCAAGAATTGAAGAAATTTTTAAGAAATTTCGGCGCTCGAGTAGAGATCTCGTATAGTCGTAAATAACCTGCGTACAATCTTACTGTATTAATAGGAAAATGACCTTCTGAAAACGATGCCGCAATCCGTTTTTGATTATCTGCAACCGTTTCCGAGACAACTACTTAGCAATTCGAGAATCGGGTAAATTTCAGTTTGAAATTTCACGACGACTTTCTAAATCTTTCTGAACAATTTATACATTGACTTGTTAGTCTTATCATGTAGCTTCTGTGCCGAAAATGATTTCGCTGCTTTTTAAAGTTCTCGTGAAAATCGAAAAAAACCGAAAAAGCACATATTTTTCGAAATGATGGAAAATTTTTGTTGAAAAATTTGTTGGAAAATTTTTTCGTGATTTTTTTTTGGTTACCCGAAGGAAGTCGAAGTGCTGAAATCTGTTTTCCAGTATATTTCGCTTTAAAGTTACAAATAAACAAGTTTTATATTTTTTTTCTCAGTAACACCATCTCACATTTCCGACCGATTTCACACTGTCATAAATTGTTACCCGAAGGAAATCGAATTGCTTAAAACTGTTTTCCAGTTTATTTCGCTCTAAAGTTACAAATAAACAAGTTTTATATATTTTTTCGCTGTACACCATCTCGCATTTCCAACTGATTTGACACTGTCATAACTTTTGAACGGCTCACCACAGAGTCTTCACCAATCGATTCAGCGTCCAAAAATTAGTCGGAAAACGTAAATAATATTCCCTAGAAAGCTTTCACAAGGGGGCCCTGTCAACTCGTCATTACCGATTTGGCTCAAATTTACAGAATATGTAGGGCTTGACTTTAAATGAAACTGACGCAAGCGGGAGGGCCAGATGAAAAAGCGTTAAAAAAATAACTAAGTAACTGACAACTCATAAGCCCGCTATGTTAGCATAAATTTCAATGGCCGGTCAGCGCAGCGGTAAGAGCTCAGGTTCATAGTACGAGGATCGCTGGTTATTAATATTGTTTAACTTTTTAATTGTAATTATTAATTTGTCAATTTAATTATTTTATTAGGATTAATATTAATAATAATTACTATTATTGTATTTTTACGATACTTGCGCCACAAATGAACCGTGGTAATTCATAATGTAGTACTCTTACTTATAATTTTACAAAGGTATTTCCAGAGGTATTGTACTTAAAGCGTACACGAGGAATTGGTATATAAAATTAAATATTTTTATTATGGTACAAGTGAATCAGTATCAAGTGGTACATGTGCTGGGGTGATAATTATCGCAAAAGCTAGGGAAACAGTAATTGTGTCGGCACCTTGCACACGTTGCAAAAGCTTTTTACTCGTTAAAAATGTTTTTTTTTGAATTATCCATAGAAAAACAAGTTTGATTTCCATTCATAAAAGTTTCTCTGTCTTCGCAGAGTTTGGCAGCAAACCACGCTTAATGCAACATGTCGCGGAATATTGGCGAGGATAGCTGGTGTGCTGATAGCTGCAGTCTTCTCGAGATGTGATTTCTCGTTCACCCTCGATGAGATAAGAGCAGTTTTGAATCTTCCTGATAAAATTCTTTAACTGACGATAAAAATATACGTCGCAGGGTTGCACTAGAGCAGGTCTGTCCAACCTTTTTGTAGTGGTGATCTACTTTTTGTTAGATATTGTTGCCAAGATCGACCAATACACGTAGCGAGGCACCGAGGGGTCTGGGGTCACGGAGAGATCTAAAATCCGTGGGATCTAAAAGCTGTTTTTATGTAAAAGTAACCTAATATTCGAAATTAATTTTTTTATGATTAGATTATTATTCGCAGGACTGCACTTTTAGCCAATTCATAAATTGATCGCCAATGAATTTAAGATAATGTTTTTTTGTTTCGGTGTACTTTTACAAATTCTACTATTATAGTGAGAATCTATTATATAATGTTTATTAAACATTTCAGCAGGAACAAGAAGTATTGAAATTTATATAACATCCGATGGGTTACCCACTCGCTGAAATGTTGCATATGTATTCGCAATTATCCTGATTTTTTGGTAATTCGAGGTACTCGAAGAAACTACTAGCGTAATGCGTAATAATGTCACGTAATTATCCTAATTCTTTGGTAATGCGAAGTACTCGGAGAAATCACAAGCGTAATGCGTAACAATGTCAGATAATTTTTGAAATTCTTCGGTACTGCAAAGTAATGTCACGCAAAGGAGGGCAATTTGAAACAATTGCTTCTAATGCCCTGAACGTTAAGCTACGTATACACGGTATAGAAAACTAGCGTATAGTCCGCCTATAGTTTCACTGTGTGATCGTTTCACAAGTGTGTGATCGTTTCGTACAGTCCAAAACTATTCGTATAGTTGAACTATATGAAGCGGTCACACAGCTATAGTCAAACACAGCAAATTTAGTTATTTTACATCGTTTCCCGTTTCTTGTGAAATATATTTTTGCGGCAGGATTACCATTGTCTTTAAAAGCTTCCACGGGAGCTTCTCTCAGAGCTTACCCAGTAAGAGTTTAGTAGAAACTCACTGTTCTACTGCGGGTCGGCGCATGACAACGCGCATGATGATCTCATGCGGGTGTAGTGAGGGCGTAATATGGACGTAATGCGATTATAATGTGAACCTAATTCAGGGAATGCAAGAGTAATTCAAGAAATCCAAGAATACTTTGTGTAATGTAGTGTAATACTTACGTACTGCTAAGGAATGCAAAGTAATGTGCAGTAATGCATCTTAATATTAACATGTATTGCAAGACAAAATTAGGAATACGTGGTCTGTTAGAAAAGTATCCGACCTTAATCACCCACAAAGTAGTCTCCTTGGGACTCCACACACGTGGTTTTGCTCCTTCGGGCTCAATGGGAATCTTATGAATGAAGCAGCCCCATGTAAATCTTACGGGAAGCAGTGGTCTAGAACGCATCATCTTTTCCTACTTATTGTTATAACTCTTTTCTTTTTCAATTTTCTTTTTATGGAAGTTCGACTACATTATATTGAAATAAGGAGGGGCGAGTAGAGACGACTCTCTTCAAGAGAGCATGGTAGATGTGGAGTTGTAGGAACCCTTGTGTGTCAGTTTTAGAAAGTAAATTGTTGCATTTTTGTTATTGTATTTTCTGAATTATCGAGCTTATCATGTCTAATACACTTCTGCCTTTACCCTGTAGTTCAAGATTCAAATCGTTTAGGTTTTGAACTAAAGTCTGCCAAGAATGACATATCAAATAACCACTCTTTGTTTCTTAACTGTGGGTAGTTGTCACCTCTTTCAGAGAGGAAACTTTTTACGTGTCCTAATAATTCTAGAAACCGCATGATAAAACGACTTCTACAGAGTGTGTTCTCATTTTCTAATCTATCAAGCGTCTCTGAAGGGCACTGCTACGTATAGAATTGATTATTTTAGACAGTTTCCATAACATTGTATTTTTAAGTAAGTACATAGAAAGGTGAGAAAACTACAGATCGACAAAATCACGCCGCGATCGACCGGTAGATCGCGATCGACTGGTTGGACAGCCCTGCACTAGAGGAGTTCATTTCGGGGGAATCACTTTAATACTGCACGTTGGCAATATATTTTCATATTGGAAAATGTCATCGTATAATTGTGGATTTGTTTGTCCTCCCCACGAGTCAATAAACAAAAGAAATTTGTTTTCTTGCACGTAGGGCTTCATTACATCAGTAAAAAAATGCTTGTACAAAGCTGTTGAAAGTTTGCCGGATTTTGAACTAGAAGTGACAACATTACTATATTCTTTCGCGTACTCATCTACCGATTTTTTAACCCTCGGTCCAAAAGTGCCAGTACTCTCTTGCAGGCATACGAACATTGCTGGCAGAAGATTTCCAGAAAGGGTCATCGAATGTTCATATCCTTTCGTTTCACGAGAATTAGTTTTGAGCCTCGGTGGTCCAGGGTACGGATGTAAATGGACTGGTACTGGCAACCTTGACAGAGAATATTCGAATGTGAATATTTTATTATGTGTGGCGTTAAAAAGAGTTTTTCGATTAACGTAAACGAATAGTAATTTACCTGTTTGATCTGTATTGATAGCAAATTAGTTATCGTAATTTGGGATGAGAGCCTGGACTCGAAAGTTTTCTACCGCTGATTGGGTTTTCTCAATAGTGGTAGTCTCTCTTTCCGAGACAAATTTGTTGACTTTCCTCTGACGATTCCTATGCCTTTCTTTGAATTCTTGGGCCCACTGCTCCAAGGCTTTGAACCCGAAATCTGCAAACTGACTGGCAGCAGCAAGTGCCCATTGTTGTAGGTTTCTCGTGGTTACTTGTTGGCAACTTTTCCGCCCTTTTATGAGGCGATCATACGACCAGGTATCAATGGTGTTGCCCTTATCCTTCCGGGTTCCACCGCTTTTAATGTGTTCTTCCCAGATTTTCAAATCTCGCATATACTTTAAGCGATGTGCTCCTTTCGATTGGAGATTCTTTAAATTCCACTTTGGATGTGCTTTTGCAAGATTAACCACCATTGTTTTGTAATCGAATGGAACGTAATCTGCATCAACTTTCAATTTTCTTCCATCCGGTTCGCGGTCAGACCCTGCTTCTGAAGAAACGACACCCTGGACTTCTTCATTTTCACCTTCTTCGTCGTATTCTTCGGAACAAATACCACGCACAGCACAATTCACCGACGCACAGCAAGGAATGCTCTGACAAAACGTCCAGTACTTTTTGCGTATTTTGTCTGCAAGTTGCATGTGTTGTTCGGTTATTACCGCAGCACTCTCTGTGATCAGTGATGTAATCAGATTGTCTTCGGCCAAAATATGTAACAAATAATCCAGCGCCAATTTTAACATTTGTTTCGACGATTCGCTGTGGAGATTATCAGCGCACATCACATCTTCTGGTTGTTCTACCGATGTTACAGGCACATCACTATCAGTATTCTACATTTTAGAAAGCTTTTTTTTTTCTTTTTTATTCTTCTCACAATTTTCAAGTTACTCGGTCAAGAGCTAGCAAACGACTAACTCATAACGACATTTGGCCAACTTCCCCTCTGGCTTCCATTGTCAGCTTTCCTATTAACCATTAAGGTCATTTAAAAAAAAGTGTCCCCACGGGGAATCGAACCAGCAATCCTCGTACTATGAACCTGAGCTCTTACCGCTGCCCTGACCGGCCATTGAAATTAATGCTTACATAGCTGGCTTATGAGTTGTCAGTAACTTACCGGTCCGCGTAAAAAGTGAGATATTTTTTTTAACGCTTGACCATCTGGTCCTCCCGCTTGCGTCACTTTCATTTATAGTCAAGCCCTACATATACTGTAAATTTGGGCCAAATTGGTGATGACGGGTTGACACGGCCACGAGTTGTCAGTTAAGAAATACCATCGACGTGGGGAATCTAGACCGCGGAAACGACGGAATGCGACAAGATTTCAGTGTGTAAATTATCATATCAATTCTGAATGCCTAGTTTAACAAAAAGCGTTTCAGTTTGAAAACCCATGGCAAGACTTTTTCAAATAAAATTCTTCTTAGCGACTTGTTTTTAGTCCAGTCATCTACGCATGTCAGCTCGGAATCTAACGGAATAAGTTGAATTTTTGAATAGACCTTTATTTTAGCATTACCAATGTTGTCTGAAAAGTCACATATGCCAAACTGTGAGCGTCCTTAGATATTCAAGGTCAAATGTCTAAAAAATCAGTTTTTTGAGAATATCTCGTTTTCTCTGCCTCCTGCCGCATTTGCATTTTGATACAACAATCCGTTTTTTGATTATCTGCAACCGTTTCCGAGACAACTACTTAGCAATTCGAGAATTGGGTAAATTTCAGTTTGAAATTTCATGACGACTTATTAAATCTTTCTGAACAATTTATACATCGACTTGTGCGTCTTATCATGTAGCTTCTGTGTGCCGAAAATGATTCCGCAGCTTTTTAAAGTTCTCGTGAAAATCGAAAAAAACCGAAAAAGCACATATTTTTCGAACGAAAAGATGGAAAATTTTTGTTGAAAAATTTTTTGGAAATTTTTTTCGTGATTTTTTTTGGTTAGCCGAAGGAAGTCGAAGTGCTAAAAACTGTTTTCCAGTATATTTCGCTCTAAAGTTACAAATAAACAAGTTTTATATTTTTTTTCTCTGTACACCATCTCACATTTCCGACCGATTTCACACTGTCATAAATTGTTACCCGAAGGAAATCGAATTGCTGAAAACTGTTTTCCAGTTTATTTCGCTCTAAAGTTACAAATAAACAAGTTTTATATATTTTTTCGCTGTACACTATCTCGCATTTCCAACTGACTTGACGCTGTCATAACTTTTGAACGGCTCACCACAGAGTCTTCACCAATCGATTCAGCGTCCAAAAATTAGTCGGAAAACGTAAATAATATTCCCTAGAAAGCTTTCACAAGGGGGCCCTGTCAACTCGTCATCACCGATTTGGCCCAAATTTATACGTAGGGCTTGACTTTAAATGAAACTGATGCAAGCGGGAGGGCCAGATCACCAAGCGTTAAAAAAATAACTAAGTAACCGACAACTCATAAGCCCGCTATGTTAGCATAAATTTCAATGGCCGGTCAGCGCAGCGGTAAGAGCTCAGGTTCATAGTACGAGGATTGCTGGTTCGATTCCCCGTGGGTAAGCTTTTTTTTACAATTTTTAAAATGACTTTCTTTTATTATTATTATTATTTATTATTGTTTACTTTTTAATTGTAATTATTTATTTGTCAATTTAATTATTTTATTAGGATTAATATTTGTTATTTATTTTATTAGGATTAATATTTGTTATTTGTTTTGTATATAACTTCAACGGTTAATTCTTAAAATTGCTTTCTTTTATTATTACTATTATTGTTATTATTCTTTATTTTATTTTTACGATACTTGCGCCACAAATGAACCGTGGTAATTCATAATGTAGTACTCTTACTTATAATTTTACAAAGGTATTTCCAGAGGTATTGTAATTAAAGCGGACACGAGGAATTGATTTATTAAATTAGATATTTTTATTATGGTACAAGTGAATCAGAATCAAGTGGTACATGTGCTGGGGTAATAATTATCGTAAAAACTAGGGAAACAGTAATTGTGTCGGCACCTTGCACACTTTACAAAAGCTTTTTACTCGTTAAAAATGTTTTTTTTAAAATTATCCATAGAAAAACAAGAGTGATTTACATTCATAAAAGTTTCCCTGTCTTCGCAGAGTTTGGCAGCAAACCACGCGTAATGCAACATATCGCGGAATATTGGCGAGGATAACTGGTGATGCAGGATGGAATGTATTGTGATGCAGTCTTCTAGGGATGTGATTTCTCGTTCACCCTCGATGAGATAAGAGCAGTTTTGAATCTTCCTGATAAAATTCTTTAACTGACGATAAAAATACACGTCGCAGGGTTGCACTAGAGCAGGGCTGTCCAACCTTTTTGTAGTGATGATCTACTTTTTGTTATATATTGTTGCCAAGATCGACCAAAACACGTAGCGAGGCACCGAGGGGTCTGGGGTCACGGAGGGATATAAAATCCGTGGGATCTAAAAGCTGTTTTTATGTAAAAGTAACCTAATATTCGAAATTAATTTTATTATGATTAGATTATTATTCGCAGGGCTGCACTTTTAGCCAATTCATAAATTGATCGCCAATGAATTTAAGATAATGATTTTTTTATTTCGGTGTACTTTTACGAATTCATTGCAGTCATCTCTCACTCTTAACAAATGTGAGAATCTATTATATAATGTTTATTAAACATTTCAGCAGGAACAAAAAGTATTGAAATTTATATAACATCCGAGGGGTCATCCACTCGCTGAAATGTTGCATATGTATTCGCAATTATCCTGATTTTTAGGTAGTTCGAGGTACTCGAAGAAACTACTAGCGTAATGCGTAATAATGTCACGTAATTATCCTAATTCTTTGGTAATGCGAAGTACTCGGAGAAATCACAAGCGTAATGCGTAACAATGTCAGATAATTTTTGAAATTCTTAGGTACTGCAAAGTAATGTCACGCAAAGGAGGGCAATTTGAAATAATTGCTTCTAATGCCCTGAACGTTAAGCTACGTATACACGGTATAGAAAACTAGCGTATAGTAGGCCTATAGTTTCAATATAAGTGTGTGATCGTTTCGTACAGTCCAAAACTATTCGTATAGTTGAAATATATGAAGCGGTCACACAGCTATAGTCAAACACAGCAAATTTAGTTATATTACATCGTTTCCTGTTTCTGGTGAAATATATTTTTTGCGGCAGGATTACCATTGTCTTTAAAAGCTTCCACGGGAGCTTCTCTCAGAGCTTACCCAGTAAGAGTTTAGTAGAAGCTCACTGTTCTACTGCGGGTCGGCGCATGACAACGCGCATGATGATCTCATGCGGGGGTAGTGAGGGCGTAATATGGACGTAATGCGATTATAATGTGAACCTAATTCAGGGAATGCAAGAGTAATTCAAGAAATCCAAGAATACTTTGTGTAATGTAGTGTAATACTTATGTACTGCTAAGGAATGCAAAGTAATGTGCAGTAATGCATCTTAATATTAACATGTATTGCAAGAGTGGATGACCCCTTGATAATATCTGATATAAAATAACAAAATTAGGAATACATGGTCTGTTAGAAAAGTCTCCGACCTTTAGCCAGTTAAATAAAACTGGCATACCTGGAGCGTTGGAAAGCTAATCACTCACAAAGTAGTCTCCTTGGGACTCCACACACGTGGTTTTGCTCCTTCGGGCTCAATGGGAATCTTATGGATGGAGCAGCCCCATGTAAATCTTACGGGAAGGAGTGGTCTAGAACGCATCATCTTTTCCTACTTATTGTTATAACTCCAATTTTCTTTTTAGGGAAGTTCGACTACATTATATTGAAATAAGGAGGGGCGAGTAGAGGGGACTCTCTTCAAGAGAGCATGGTAGATGTGGAATTGTAGGAACCCTTGTGTATCAGTTTTAGAAAGTAAATTGTTTCATTTTTGTTATTGTATTTTCTGAATTATCGAGCTTATCATATCTAATACACTTCTGCCTTTACCCTGTAGTTCAAGATTCAAATCGTTTAGGTTTTGAACTAAAGTCCGCCAAGAATGACATATCAAATAACCACTCTTTGTTTCTTAACTGTGGGTAGTTGTCACCTCTTTCAGAGAGGACACTTTTTACGTCTCCTAATAACTCTAGAAATCGCATGATAAAACGACTTCTACTGAGTGTATAGCAAAAGTGCGTTATCACTATCCTCATTTTCTAATCTATCAAGCGTCTCTGAAGGGCACTGCCACGAATAGAAATGATTATTTTAGACAGTTTCCATAACATTGTATTTTTAAATAAGTACATAGAAATGTGAGAAAATTAGAGATCGACTCAAAATCACGCTGCGATCGACCGGTAGATCGCGATCGACTGGTTGGACAGCCCTGTACTAGAGGAGTGCAATTTCAGGGGAATCACTTTAATACTGCACGTTGGCAATCCATTTTCATCTTGGAAAATGTCGTCGTATAATTGTGGATTTGTTTGTCCTCCCCACGAGTCAATCAACAAAAGAAATTTGTTTTCCTGCACGTAGGGCTTCATTACATAAGTCAAATTTTTGTTGTACAAAGTTTGCCAGATTTTGAACTAGTAGTAGAACTATATTTTTTCGCGTACTCATCCACCGATTTTTTAACCCTCGGTCCAAAAGAGCCAGTACTCTCTTGCAGGCATACGGACACTGTTGGCAGAAGATTTCCAGAAAGGGTCATCGAATATTGCGCTGTAAACAAATGGGATACTTTGTTCGTATCCTTTCGTTTCACGAGAATTAGTTTTGAGTCTCGGTGGTCCAGGGTACGGTTGTAAATGGACTGGTACTGGCAACCTTGACAGAGAATATACGAATGTGAATATTTTATTATGTGTGGCGTTAAAAAGAGATTTTGGGTTAACGTAGACGAACAGTAATTTACCTGTTTGATCTGTATTGATAACAAATTCCTTATCGTAATTTGGGATGAGAGCCCGAGCCTGAACTCGAAAGTTCTCTGCCGCAGAGATTGGGTTTCCTCGATAGTGGTAGTCTCTCTTTCCGAGACAAATTTGGTGACTTTCCTCTGACGAATCCTATGCCTTTCTTTGAATTCTTGGGCCCACTGGCCCGAGGCCTTGAACTCGAAATTTGCAAATTCACTGGCAGTAGCAAGTGCGCATTGTTGCAGGTTTCTCGTGGTGACTTGTTGGCAACTTTTCCGCCCTTCTACGAAGCGATCATACGTCCAGATATCAATGGTGTTGCACTTATCCTTCCGGGTTCCACCGCTTTTAATATGTTCTTCCCAGATTTTCAAATCTCGCATATACTTCAAGCGATGTGCTCCGTTCGATTGAAGACTCTTTAAATTCAACTTTGGATGTGCTTTTGCAAGATTAACTACCATTATTTTGTAATCGAGTAGAACGTAATCTGCATCAACTTTCATTTTTTTTCCATCCGGTTCGCAGTCAGACTCTGCTTCTGAAGAAACGATATCCTCGACTTCTTCATTTTCACCTCCTTCGTCGTATTCTTCGGAAGAAATACGACGCGCAGCACAATTCATCGACGCACAGCAAGGAATGCTCTGACAAAACGTCCAGTATTATCTCGCGTATTTTGTCTGCAAGTTGCATGTGTTGTTCGGTTATTACCGCAGCACTCTCTGTGCTCAGTGATGTGATCAGATTGTCTGTGGCCAAAAGGTGTAAAAATAATTCAGCGCCATTTATAACATTTGTTTCGACGATTCGCTGTGGAGATTATCAGCGCACATCACATCTTCTGCTTGTTCTACCGATGTTCCAGGCACATCACTATCAGTATTCTACACTTTCGAAAGCTTTTTTTTCTTTTTCATTCTTCTCACAATTTTCAAGGTACTCGGTCAAGAGCTAGCAAACGACTAACTCAAAACGACATTTGGCCAACTTCGCCCTCTGCCTTACATTGTCAGCTATCCTATTAGCCATTAAGGTCATTTAAAAAAAAAGTGTTCCAACAAGGAATCTATCCAGCAATCCTCGTACTATGAACCCGAGCTCTTACCGCTGCCCTAGTTGGCTTATAAGTTGTTAACTTACCGGTCCGCGTAAAAAGTGAGTTACTTTTTTTAACGCTTGGCCATCTGGCCCTCCCGCTTGCGTCACTTTCATTTATAGTCAAGCCCTACATATTCTGTAAATTTGGGCCAAATCGGTGATGACGACTTGACAGGGCCACGAGTTGTCACTTAAGAAAACCATTGACGTGGGGACTAGACCGCGGAAACGACGGAATGCGACAAGATTTCAGTGTGTAAATTATCATATCAATTCTGAATGTCTAATTTAACAAAAAGCGTTTCAGTTCGAAAACCCATGGCAAGACTTTTTCGAATAAAATTCTTCTTAGCGACTTGTTTTTAGTTCTGTCATCTAGGCCTGTAACCTCTTAATCTAACGGAATAAGTTGAATTTTTGTATAGACCTTTATTTTAGCATTACAAATGTTGTCTCAAAAGTCACATATGCCAACGTGTGAGCGTCCTTAGATATTCAAGTCTCAAAAATCAGTTTTTTGAGAATATCTCGTTTTCTCTGCCTCCTATCGCATTTGCATTTATTGTGAAAAGTATAGAGAATAAAATTCTCTACAAATTTCATCTGAAATTTTTTTTTATACGTCGAACCGTTTTTGAGATAGATGGTGCAGAGTGTGTAAATTATCATATCAATTCTGAATGCCTAATTCAACAAAAAGCGTTTCTGTTTGAAAACCCATGGCAAGATTTTTTTAAAGAAAATTCCTCTTAGCTACTTGTTTTTAGTCCAGTCATCTAGGCATGGTACCTCGGAATCTAACGGAATAAGCTGAATTTTTGTATAGACCTTTGTTTTAGCATTACAAATCTACAAATTTCACCTGTAATCTTTTTTTATACGTCGAACCGTTTTCGAGATAGATGGTGCAGAGTGTGGAGCGATCAGCCAAACTTTGAAATTTTAAACGTTATCTTAGTTAAATTTTAAAGGTTTTACTTTCTGAAGGTGATTCTGTGACTTTTGTGCGCGGTATAAAGAAGCAAGTATTGGGAGAAATCCTGAAACTACCTAAATACGTTGACTTCGAAATTGTTTGTTCGAAATTGTTTTCAATTGCAACAGCGAAACGTCGCCTTGAAGAAACAGGACCTACAGCCTCATCAACTGTACTACGTAAAAAAAGGAATGATGTGTTTGATTTTAAAAGATTGTGCTTGTTTTGAGATGAAGTCGCAGTTGAAGCAATAGAGACAAAAAAATCGGCGAAGTACAAACGCATTATCAGTAAAGTAAGTACTCTTGAATTTAAAGACAAGATCGTGAAAAACGCAGAAGAACGAAGCGATACTTTGAAGGATTAAGGTCCTTTCACACACATCAGTCACGTCACGTTCCAAATTAGAACCGTCGCCGTCCAGTTTCAGTCAAAATAACGGCTGTATTCACACCTATCCGTCAGGGTTTTCAAACCATATTCAGTATCATTTTTTGTCTGTCAGATGTGCCCTCAAATATAATTATTTTTGCTATGGCGGTGAACGTTTTCGGTGAACGACTTGGCTGTCATAGCATTAATTTTGGACGAAGAGGAAAATCAACAGAAGAAGAAACAAAAAAGCGGTCCCTGAGGCATGGGAAAAAAGAGAAACAGAAGGAAAATTTATCAAATTATTTAAAGAATTGATAGACGATGAAACCAAATTTGTTCAGTATTTCAGAATGACTGTTAATAGAACTAAGAAATGTTGAAAGTTTCATTAAATTCTGTTCTTAAATAAAGAAATACAAAAATCGATTTTATCAACATCGTTATTTCTTAAGTCAGAACTAAATTGAAAAAAAAAACAGAAAAAAACTGATATGCCAATTATATTTCGCTAGCTCTTTCCGTTCACTATCGCCTGCAAGAATTGAAGAAATTTTTAAGAAATTTCGGCGCTCGAGTAGAGATCTCGGAAAGTCGTGAATTTCCCGTGGACAATCCTAGTGTGTTAATAGGAAAATGACTTTCTTAAATGAGGCCGCAATCGGTTTTTGATTACCTGCAACCGTTTCCGAGACAACTACTTATTGTTAGCAAATCGAGAATCGGGTAAATTTCAGATTGAAATTTCACGACGAATTATTGAATCTTTCCGGACAATTTACACATCGACTTATTCGTCTTGTCGTGTAATTTCTGTGTGCCGAATGATTTACGTTGCGAAATGATTACGTTGCTTTTTACCGTTCTAGAGAAAATCGAAAAAAAAACCGAAACAGCACATATTTTTCAAACGAAATGATGACGAAATGAATTTTTTTCGTGATTTCTTTTGGTTATCCGAAGAAAATCAGAGTGCTGAAAACTAGTTGAATTAGAAATGTACGTATTTTAGATTTAAGCAGCTCAACTTTTAAGTGGCAGTTCAACCTTAATTTCTATCAAGCACAGTTCAAACTAAATTTAGCACCCTTTAAGCAATTTAATGTAATTTAATTAATGATTAACGCCGATATAAAATTTGTAATTACTTACAGCTTAAATTATAGGTGTTTTCAATAATTGTCAAAATTCTTTCCTACTTCGAGAGGGAAACAATGCCAACTGCACAAATCAATGTCTATATTGAAACTATTAAAAATCAACACTAATTATTCACCATTTATATTTGCCAATAACACAACTGTAAACATTTATAAAAGAAATTTTAATCGCTTAAGAATCTAATTCCATATTATGAAAACAAAAACATTGTTTATTGTATAGTTTTTGTCGGTTTACCTAATTGAAATAATGTTATCGATATTTTATCCTTAGGGCAGAATATCCTAATTGGTTTTCAAAGTCCGATTAAAGAGATTTAAGTATTCTACAACACCCAGGGCATTTTCTTCCAAAAATCTCTTATTGATCTTAATTTAAAGAAGAATTTTAAGAAAAATCTCTTATTGATTGTTCAGAAAACGTAAATAATAGATAGATTTACAGAAAACGTAAATAATATTTCCTAGGAAGCTTTCCTAGGGAGTCTAGACCGCGGAAACGACGAAATGCGAGAAAATCGATTTTGTCAAAATTGTTATTTTTAGAGTTACGGCAAAATTTCAAGACGTTTCTGGAAGCATTTTTGCTGCTGATTACAAATATGCAAATTAAATTTTATAGCTCTTTCGGTTCAATATCGCCTGCAAGAATTGAAGAAATTTTTAAGAAATTTCGGCGCTCGAGTAGTTCTCGTGAAAGTTCTCGTGAAAATCGAAAAAAACCGAAAAAGCACATACTTTTCGAACGAAATGATGGAAAATTTTTGTTGAAAAATTTGTTGGAAATTTTTTTCGAGATTTTTTATATAAGATAAGGAAGTGCTGAAAACTGTTTTCCAGTATATTTCGCTCTAAAGTTACAAATAAACAAGTTATATATTTTTTCGCTCTGTACACCATCTCACATTTCCGACCGATTCCACACTGTCATAAATTGTTACCCGAAGGAAATCGAATGGCTGAAAACTATTTTCCAGTTTATTTCGCTCTAAAGTTACAAATAAACAAGTTTTATCTATTTTTTCGCTGTACACCATCTCGCATTTCCAACTGATTTGACGCTGTCATAACTTTTGAACGGCTCACCACAGAGTCTTCACCAATCGATTCAGCGTCCAAAAATTAGTCGGAAAACGTAAATAATATTCCCTAGAAAGCTTTCACAAGGGGGCCCTGTTAACTCGTCATCACCGATTCGGCCCAAATTTACAGAATATGTAGGGCTTGACTTTAAATGAAACTGACGCAAGCGCGAGGGCCAGATGGCCAAGCGTTAAAAAAATAACTAAGTAACTGACAACTCATAAGCCCGCTATGTTAGCATAAATTTCTATGGCCGGTCAGCGCAGGTTCATAGTACGAGGATCGCTGGTTCGATTCCCCGTGGGTACGCTTTTTTTACAATTTTTAAAATGACTTTCTTTTATTATTATTATTATTTATTATTGTTTAACTTTTTAATTGTAATTATTAATTTGTAAATTTAATTATTTTATTAGGATTAATATTTGTTATTTGTTTTTTTTATAACTTCAACGGTTAACTCTTAAAATTGCTTTCTTTTATTATTACTATTATTGTTATTATTCTTTATTTTATTTTTACGATACTTGCCCCACAAATGAACCGTGGTAATTCATAATGTAGTAGTCTTACTTATAATTTTACAAAGGTATTTCCAGAGGTATTGTACTTAAAGCGTACACGAGGAATTGGTATATATAATTAGATATTTTTATTATGGTACAAGTGAATCAGAATCAAGTGGTACATGTGCTGGGGTGATAATTATCGCAAAAACTAGGGAAACAGTAATTGTGTCGGCACCTTGCACACGTTACAAAAGCTTTTTACTCGTTAAAAATGTTTTTTTTTTAATTATCCATAGAAAAACAAGCTTGATTTACATTCATAAAAGTTTCTCTGTCTTCGCAGAGTTTGGCAGCAAACCACGCGTAATGCAACATGTCGCGGAATTTGGCGAGGATAGCTGGTGATGCAGGATGGAATGTATTGTGATGCAGTCTTCTCGGGATGTGATTTCTCGTTCACCCTCGATGAGATAAGAGCAGTTTTGAATCTTCCTGATAAAATTCTTTAACTGACGATAAAAATACACGTCGCAGGGTTGCACTAGAGCAGGGCTGTCCAACCTTTTTGTAGTGGTGATCTACTTTTTGTTATATATTGTTGCCAAGATCGACCAAAACACGTAGCGAGGCACCGAGGGGTTTGGGGTCACGAAGGGATCTAAAATCCGTGGAATCTAAAAGCTGCTTTTATGTAAAAGTAACCTAATATTCGAAATTAATTTTTTTATGATTAGATTATTATTCGCAGGGCTGCACTTTTTTTTAGCCAATTCATAAATTGGTCGCCAATGAATTTAAGATAATGTTTTTTTTTGTTTCGGTGTACTTTTACAAATTCATTGCAGTCATCTCTCACTCTTAGCAAACGTGAGAATCTATTATATAATGTTTATTAAACATTTCGGCAGGAACAAAAAGTATTGAAATTTATATATCATCCGAGGGGTCATCCACTCGCTGCAATGTTGAATATGTATTCGCAATTATCCTGATTTTTTGGTAATTCGAGGTATTCGAAGAAACTACTAGCGTAATGCGTAATAATGTCACGTAATTATCCTAATTCTTTGGTATTGCGAAGTAGTCGGAGAAATCACAAGCGTAATGCGTAATAATGTCAGATAATTTTTGAAATTCTTAGGTACTGCAAAGTAATGTCACGCAAAGGAGGGCAATTTTAAATAATTTCTTCTAATGCCCTGAACGTTAAGCTACGTATACACGGTATAGAAAACTAGCGAATAGTCCGGCTATAGTTTCACTATAAGTATGTGATCGTTTCGTATAGTCCAAAACTATTCGTATAGTTGAACTATATGAAGCGGTCACACAGCTATAGTCAAACACAGCAAATTTAGTTATTTTACATCGTTTCCTGTTTCTGGTGAAATATATGTTCTGCAGCAGGATTACCATTGTCTTTAAAAGCTTCCACGGTAGCTTCTCTCAGAGCTTACCCAGTAAGAGTTTAGTAGAAGCTCACTGTTCTACTGCGGGGCGGCGCATGACAACGCGCATGATGATCTCATGCAGGTGTAGTGAGGGAGTAATATGGACGTAATGCGATTATAATGTGAACCTAATTCAGGGAATGTTAGAGTAATTCAATAAATCCAAGAATACTTTGTGTAATGTAGTGTAATACTTACGTACTGCTAAGAAATGCAAAGTAATGTGCAGTAATGCATCTTAATATTAACATGTATTGCAAGAGTGGATGACCCCTTGATAATATCTGATATAAAATAACAAAATTAGGAATACGTGGTCTGTTAGAAACGTATCCGACCTTTAGCCGGTTAAAAATAAACTGGCATACCTGGAGCGTTGGAAACCTAATCACCCACAAAGTAGTCTCTTTGGGACTCCACACACGTTGATTTGCTCCTTCGGGCTCAATGGGAATCTTATGGATGGAGCAGCCCCATGTAAATCTTACGGGAAGGAGTGGTCTAGAACGCATCATCTTTTCCTACCTATTGTTATAACTCCAATTTTCTTTTTAGAGAAGTTCGACTACATTATATTGAAATAAGGAGGGGCGAGAAGAGACGACACTCTTCAAGAGAGCATGGTAGATGTGAGATTTTGAAGTAAATTGTTGCATTTTTGTTATTGTATTTTCTGAATTATCGAGCTTATCATGTCTAATACACTTCTGCCTTTACCCTGTAGTTCAAGATTCAAATCGTTTAGGTTTTGAACTAAAGTCTGCCAAGAATGACATATCAAATAACCACTCTTTGTTTCTTAACTGTGGGTAGTTGCCACCTGTTTCAGAGAGGAAAGTCACCTCTTTCTACTGAGTGTATAGCAAAAGTTCGTTATCACTATCCTCATTTTCTAATCTATCAACCGTCTCTGAAGGGCACTGCTACGTATAGAAATAATTATTTTAGACAGTTTCCATAACATTGTATTTTTAAGTAAGTACATAGAAATGTGAGATAACTAGAGATCGACTCAAAATCACGCCGCGATCGACCGGTAGATCGCGATCGACTGGTTGGACAGCAATGTACTAGAGGAGTGCATTTCAAGGGAATCACTTTAATACTGCACGTTGGCAATCCATATTCATCTTGGAAAATGTCGTCGTATAATTGTGGATTTGTTTGTCCTCCCCACGAGTCAATCAACAAAAGAAATTTGTTTTCCTGCACGTAGGGCTTCATTACATCAGTCAAATTTTTGTTGTACAAAGTTTGCCAGATTTTGAACTAGTAGTAGAACTATATTTTTTCGCGTACTCATCCACCGATTTTTTAACCCTCGGTCCAAAAGAGCCAGTACTCTCTTGCAGGCATACGAACACTGTTGGCAGAGGATTTCCAGAAAGGGTCATCGAATATTGCGCTCTATACAAATGGGTTACTTTGTTCATATCCTTTCGATTCACGAGAATTAGTTTTGAGTCTCGGTAGTCCAGGGTACGGTTGTAAATGGACTGGTACTGGCAACCTTGACAGAGAATATACGAATGTGAATATTTTATTATGTGTGGCGTTAAATAGAGATTTTGGATTAACGTAGACGAATAGTAATTTACCTGTTTGATCTGTATTGATAACAAATTCCTTTTCGTAATTTGGGATGAGAGCCCGAGCCTGGACTCGAAAGTTCTCTGCCGCAGAGATTGGGTTTCCTCGATAGTGGTAGTCTCTCTTTCCGAGACAAATTTGGTGACTTTCCTCTGACGAATCCTCTGCCTTTCTTTGAATTCTTGGGCCCACTGGCCCGAGGCTTTGAACTCGAAATTTGCAAATTCATTGGCAGTAGCAAGTGCCCATTGTTGCAGGTTTCTCGTGGTGACTTGTTGGCAACTTTTCCGCCATTCTACGAAGCGATCACACGTCCAGGTATCAATGGTGTTGCACTTATTCTTCCGGGTTCCACCGCTTTTAATGTGTTCTTCCCAGATTTTCAAATCTCGCATATACTTCAAGCGATGTGCTCCTTTCGATTGGAGATTCTTTAAAATCCACTTTGGATGTGCTTTTGCAAGATTAACTACCATTATTTTGTAATCGAGTAGAACGTAATCTGCATCAACTTTCAATTTTTTTCCATCCGGTTCGCAGTCAGGCTCTGCTTCTGAAGAAACGACATCCTCGACATCTTCATTTTCACCTCCTTCGTCGTATTCTTCGGAAGAAATACGACGCACAGCACAATTGCATTTCCAAAAAGGAATGCTCTGACAAAACGTCCAGTATTTTCTCGCGTATTTTGTCTGCAAGTTGCATGTGTTGTTCGGTTATTACCGCAGCACTCTCTGTGATCAGTGATGTGATCAGATTGTCTTCGGCCAAAAGATGTAACAAATAATCCAGCGCCATTTATAACATTTGTTTCGACGATTCGCTGTGAAGATTATCAGCGCACATCACATCTTCTGCTTGTTCTACCGATGTTCCAGGCATATCACTATCAGTATTCTACATTTTCGAAAGCTTTTTTTTCTTTTTCATTCTTCTCACAATTTTCAAGTTACTCGGTCAAGAGCTAGCAAACGACTAACTCATAACGACATTTGGTCAACTTCGCCCTCTGCCTTACATTGTCAGCTATCCTATTAGCCATTAAGGTCATTTAAAAAAAAGTGTTCCCACGGGGAATCGATCCAGCGATCCTCGTACTATGAACCCGAGCTCTTACCGCTGTCCTAGTTGGCTTATAAGTTGTCGGTAACTTACCGGTCCGCGTAAAAAGTGAGTTACTTTTTTTAACGCTTGGCCATCTGGCCCTCCCGCTTGCGTCACTTTCATTTATAGTCAAGCCCTACATATTCTGTAAATTTGGGCCAAATCGGTGATGACGAGTTGACAGGGCCACGAGTTGTCACTTTACAAATACCATCGACGTGGGGAGTCTAGACCGCGGAAACGACGGAATGCGACAAGATTTCAGTGTGTAAATTATTATATCAATTCTGAATGTCTAATTTAACAAAAAGCGTTTCAGTTTGAAAACCCATGGCAAGACTTTTTCGAATAAAATTCTTCTTAGCGACTTGTTTTTAGTTCTGTCATCTAGGCCTGTCACCTCGGAATCTAACGGAATAAGTTGAATTTTTGTATAGGCCTTTATTTTAGCATTACCAATGTTGTCTCAAAAGTCACATATGCCAACGTGTGAGCGTCCTTAGATATTGAAGGTCAAAGGTCTCAAAAATCAGTTTTTTGAGAATATCTCGTTTTCTCTGCCTCCTATCGCATTTGCATTTATTGTGAAAAGTATAGAGAATAAAATTCTCTACAAATTTCATCTAAAAGTTTTTTTATACGTCGAACCGTTTTTGAGATAGATGGTGCAGAGTGTGTAAATTATCATATCAGGTCTGAATGCCTAATTTAACAAAAAGTTTTTCCGTTTGAAAACCCATGGCAAGATTTTTTTAAAGAAAATTCTTCTTAGCTACTTGTTTTTAGTCCAGTCATCTAGGCATGTCACCTCGGAATCTAACGGAATAAGCTGAATTTTTGTATAGACCTTTGTTTTAGCATTACAAATGTTGTATCAAAAGTCACATATGCCAACGTGTGAGCGCCCTTAGATATTCAAGGTCAACGGTCGCAAAAATCAGTTTTTTTGAGAATATCTCGTTTTCTCTGCCTCCTATCGCATTTGCATTTATTATGAAAGGTATAGAGAATAAAATTATCTACAAATTTTACCTGTAATCTTTTTTTATACGTCGAACCGTTTTCGAGATAGATGGTGCAGAGTGTGGAGCGATCAGCCAAACGTTGAATTTTTAAACGTTATCTTAGTTAAATTTTAAAGGTTTTACTTTCTGAAGGTGATTCTGTGACTATTGTGCGCGGTATAAAGAAGCAAGTATTGAGAGAAATCCTGAAACTACCTAAATACGTTGACTTCTGTGAACGTTCATATTGAGGGTCGAAATTGTTTGTTCGAAATTGTTTGTTCGAAATTGTTTTCAATTGCAACAGCGAAACGTCGCCTTGAAGAAACAGGACCTACAGCCTCATCAACTGTACTACGTAAAAAAAGGAATGATGTGTTTGATTTTAAAAGATTGTGCTTGTTTTGAGATGAAGTCGCAGATGAAGCAATAGAGACAAAAAAATCGGCGAAGTACAAACGCATTATCAGAAAAGTAAGTAGTCTTGAATTTAAAGACAGGATCGTGACAATCGTAACAAATTCCTTATCGTAATTTGGGATGAGAGCCCGAGCCTGGACTCGAAAGTTCTCTGCCGCAGAGATTGGGTTTCCTCGATAGTGGTAGTCTCTCTTTCCGAGACAAATTTGGTGACTTTCCTCTGACGAATCCTATGCCTTTCTTTGAATTCTTGGGCCCACTGGCCCGAGGCTTTGAACTCGAAATTTGCACATTCATTGGCAGTAGCAAATGCCCATTGTTGCAGGTTTCTCGTGGTGACTTGTTGCAAACTTTTCCGCCCTTCTACGAAGCGATCATACGTCCAGGTGTCAATGGTGTTGCACTTATTCTTCCGGGCTCCACCGCTTTTAATGTGTTCTTCCCAGATTTTCAAATCTCGCATATACTTCAAGCGATGTGCTCCTTTCGATTGGAGATTCTTTAAAATCCACTTTGGATGTGCTTTTGCTAGATTAACTACCATTATTTTGTAATCGAGTAGAACGTAATCTGCATCAACTGTCAATTTTTTTCCATCCGGTTCGCAGTCACACTCTGCTTCTGAAGAAACGACATCCTCGACTTCTTCATTTTCACCTCCTTCGTCGTATTCTTCGAAAGAAATCAATTCATCGACGCACAGCAAAGGAGCTCTGACTAAACGTCCAATAATTTTTCGCGTATTTTGTTTGCGAGTTTCATGTGTTTTTCGGTTATTACCGCAGCACTCTCTGATGTGATCAGATTGTCTTCGGCCAACAGATGTAACAAATAATCCAGCGCCGTTTTTAACATTACATCTACAAACATTACATTTACAATATTTTCACTATCAGTATTCTACATTTTCGAAAGCTAGATTCTTCTCACAATTTTCAGGTTACTCGGTCAAGAGCTAGCAAACGACTAACACATAACGACATTTGGCCAACTTCCCCCTCTGCCTTCTATTGTCAGCTTTCCTATTAACCATTAAGGTCCGTTGAAATGTGTGGAGGCTAAAATAATAAAACGCGTGTTGAAACTGAGGAAACTAAATTATTTAATATAACGAAAATAAAATACTATTCTTGATACAGGTTAATACAACACGTGAAACTGTTAAGCTGGCGAAATACAAACGATGAAAGAGAGAAAGAGAGAGTTCTGCTGCAGCTGAACAGAGTGATACATATTCTGCTTCCGTAGAGGACAGGGCTACGCAGATTTGCCGCTTGGTGGTACAACTGACTGTATTTCCAAAAACTTGTAGCAAGAAACCTGATGTTGATTTTCGACCGTCCCCAATCGTCATGTCGCTTGCCCATGTCGCTTCCCCAATCGGCGTCAGCAAAGCATGTCACGATTTCATCTGAATCCTTGCGATAACACAGTCCATGGTCCAGAGTTCCTTGTAAATATCTGAGGATTCTTTTGAGTCTTTTACATAGTGCATTGGTTGGCTTTTGTTGGTGTCGACTATTGTAGTGGACAGCCACGTTCAAATCTGGCCTCGTTGTCAAAGATGCATACAAAAGACATGCAATGAGTTCACGGTATGGTATATGCGGCAGTAGTTCTTCATGTTGGTCGTCCACTGTTCGCTTGAGTTCAATTGGTGTCTTAACTGGGTTGCAGTTTTCCATATTAAACCTTTTAAGAAGATTGCGAAGGTAGAGTTGAAGGTAGAGAAGGTAGGTTGACTCATGTGGAGTTCTTCGGCAGTCCTTCTTATGTTGATTCCTAAAAAGGAATGAAGTTCTCCTAAGTCTGGCATATCAAATTTCTTCTTTAGTAAGGTCTTCAGATTATCGATCTGGTTTCTAGAGTTTCCCGCTTTGATTAGATCATCTACATATACAAGTAGGAATAGTTTTGAGTCCTTTGAGTAGTTATAGTAGAAGAATTTGTCAGCTTGTGATCTATGTAGACCCATATTGATCACAAACTCATTAAATATTTCGTTCCACTCTCGGGGAGATTGTTTCAAACCATAAATGGTTTTATTTAATTTACAGACAAGACCATCCTTGTGGTCGTATCCAGAAGGTGGTGTCATGTAAATTTCCTCCTTAAGATTACCATGGAGGAAGGCATTTGTGACGTCCATTTGATCAGTTAAAAGCCCTTCCTAGTTTATGATTGACTTTAATGTTCGAAATGTCGTTAGCCTCGCCACTGGAGCATAAGTCTCATTGTAATCGTAGCCTTTACGTTGACCACAACCTTTAGCTACAAGAGGAGCTTTATATCTTTCGCTGTTTCCTCTCTGGAGGTTTCTTTACTAATTTCCAAGTCCTATTTTTGTCTAAAGCTTTGAGTTCTTCCTAGACTCCATCCATCCAGTGTTGCTTGTCTTCACATTTTGATATGTCTTCAAAGTTGTTCGGAACAGCATCTACGTACGTTTCTGCATGGAGTGCTATAATTGCAAAATCCTCCAAATAACGAGGTCTAGACTTGATCCTTGTGCTTCCGCGAGGATCCATATCGTCGAAATGTTCTAGAGTTCCCTCAAATAATTGTTGATATTCTTCCTCTTCTTTCTCTTGCTCCTTTTCTTCCGGTGTATCCTCCGTTGCATCTTGACTAAGTTGTTGGCTGGCATCTTCCCGATCGATGTCAATGATCCAATCGTTGTTTCTCATTCCCTCGAAAGTGAATCTTGATTCATCGAAGATGACGTCCTTCCCGTTGATTAACTTCCGTTCTTCCGGACACCATAGAACGTATCCGTTCGAACAGTAACCAACCATGTGACACTTAAGAGTTCTTGATTGAAATTTTCTCTCTAATTAATTCCTTGGGTATTCGAAGAAAGGCAATGCATCCGAAAACCCGTAATTTCCCCAGATCCGGTTTTTTATTGAACCACGCCTCTGCTGGGATTCCTCCATCCAAGGCGGAAGAAGGGCTCCGATTCACGATGTAAACTGCACACAGTACGGCCTCGGTCCAGAAGCCTCTTTCATCGTTTGTAATTCGCCAGCTTAACAGTTTCACGTGTTGTATTAACCTGTATGAAGAATAGAATTTAATTTTCGTTATATTAAATAATTTAGTTTCCTCAGTTTCAACACGCGTTTTATTATTTTAGCCTCCACACCTTTCAACAACGTCATTTTAAAAATTGTAAAAAAAGGCGTCCCCACGGGGAATCGAGACAGCGATCCTCGTACTATAAACCCGAGCTCTTACCTCTGCGCTGACCGGCCATTAAAATTACTGCTAACATAGCTGGCTTATGAGTTGTCAGTAACTTACCGGTCCGCGTAAAAAGTAAGTTATTTTTAAACGCTTAACACAAGTCCTACATATACTGTAAATTTGGGCCTAATCGGTGATGACGAGTTGACCGCGGAAACGACGAAATGCGAGAAAATCGATTTTATCAAAATCGTTATTTCTTGAGTCACAACTAAATTTAAAAACGGTTCTGAAAGCATTTTTGCTGATGATTACTGATATGCAAATTATATTTCGCTAGCTCTTTCCGTTCACTATCGCCTGCAAGAATTGAAGAAATTTTTTAGAAATTTCGGCGCTCGAGTAGAGATCTCGGAAAGTCGTGAATTTCCCATGGACAATCTTAGTGTGTTAATAGGAAAATGATTTTCTGAAAACGAAGTCGCAATCGGTTTTTGATTACCTGCAACCGTTTCCGAGACAACTACTTAGCAAAACGAGGATCGGTTAAATTTCAGTTTGAAATTTCACGACAAATTATTGAATCTTTAGGGACAATTTACACATCGACTTCTTCGTCTTGTCGTGTAATTTCTGTGTGCCGAAAATGCTTTTTACCGTTCTAGAGAGAATAAAAAAAAAAACCGAAACAGCACATATTTTTCAAACGAAATGATGGAAAATTTTGGATGAAATTTTTTTCTTGATTTCTATTGGTTATCCGAAGAAAATCAGAGTGCTGAAAACTAGTTGAATTAGAAATGTACATAATTTAGATTTAAGCAGCTCAACTTTTGAGAGGCAGTTCAACCTTAATTTCTATCAAGCACAGTTCAAACTAAAATTAGCACCCTTTAAGCAATTCAATGTAATTAAATTAACGATTAACGCCGATATAAAATTTGTAATTACTTACAGCTTAAATTATAGGTGTTTTCAGTAATTGTTAAAATTCTTTCCTAATTCGACAGAGAAACCCAACTGCACTAATCAATGTCTAGATTGAAACTATTACAAATCAACACTAATTATTCATCATCTATATTTGCCAATAACACAACTGTAAACATTTATAAAAGAAATTTTAATCGCTTAAGAATCTAATCCCTTATTATCATAACAAAACTTTGTTTATTGTTTGTATAGTTTTTGTCGGTTTACCTAACGAAAAACTTTTTTTTTTTTACCTACGAAATAATGTTATCGTTATTTTATCCTCAGGGCAGAATATCCTAATTGGTTTTTAAAGTCCGATTTAAGAGATTTAGGTATTCTACGACACCCAGGGCATTGCAATTTTTCCAAAAATCTCTTATTGATTGTTCTGTACAAAGCTTTAAAATTTGATATAACACCTTGATCCATCGGATGGATTAAGGCAGTTGTGTTAGGTTTCAAGAAAACCACTTCGATTGAAATGCATGTTATTTTAGTATAGTTTTTACTCTTCTTCAGAATCGCTACTTTCAATATTTTTGTGATCTCCTTGGTGCACTAATTCCTTGAGCTCACAATTAGAAAAACTTCTTACTCTTTCTTGTAATATTTCTGCGAGATCTTGCACATTTACTTCATCTAAACCCGGTTGCCTCTCTAATTCCTTTATTTCGGCCGTATCACACAATCTCATCTCATTTCGGCCATATCACATCTCCACAATTTCAAACATTGTTCTGTTGCCTCATTCCAACAAAGATTTCTACAGCATCCAGGATGTTGTAGTTCTTCCAAAAATCTCTTATTGATTGTCCAAATGTGCAAATGTTCGCCAGAAGCAATAAGCTTTCAAATTTGATATAACACTTGGTGCATCGGACGGATTAAGGCAGTTGTGTAAGGTGGCAAGAAAAGCACTCTTCCGTCTGGAAATATAAATGACTTTGGTTTGAAAGATTTTCGACTCCTCATTGTTTCGGGTATTGTGCAGAGTCGTGAAATTTTTTTGGAAAAATTTTTCGAGATTTTTTTTTGGTTACCCGAAGAAAATAAAATTGCTGTAAATTGTTTTCCAGTTTATTTCGCTCTAAAGTTACAAATAAACAAGTTTTATATATTTTTTCGCTGTTCACCATTTCGCATTTCCGACTGATTTCACGCTGTCGTAACATTTGAACGGCTCACCACAGAGACTTCTAGTCTTCACCAATCGATTCAGCGTCCCAAAATTAGTCAGAAAACGTAAATAATATTTCCTGGGAAGCTTTCGGTTAAGAAATACCATCGACACGGGGAGTCTAGACCGCGGAAACGACGAAATGCGAGGTTCGAAAGATCGATTTTGTCAAAATCGTTATTTTTTTAGCTACGGCAAAATTAAAAAACGTTTCTGAAAGCATTTTTGCTGCTGATTACAGATATGCAAATTATATTTCGATAGCTCTTTCCGTTCACTATCGCCTGCAAGAATTGAAGAAATTTTTAAGAAATTTCGGCGCTCGAGTAGAGATCTCATAAAGTCGTGAATTACCCGCGGACAATCTTACTGAATTAATAGGAAAATGACCTTCCGAAAACGATGCCGAATCCGTTTTTGACTATCTGCAACCGTTTCCGAGACATCTAGTTAGCAAATCGAGAATTGGGTAAATTTTAGTTTGAAAATCTCGACGAATTATTGAATCTTTACGGACAATTTACAAATCGACTTGTTCGTCTTGTTGTATAGTTTCTGTGCGCCAAAAAATATTTCGTTGCTTTTTACTGTTCTCGAGAAAAACGAAAAAATCCGAAAAAGCACATATTTTTTAAACGATATTATGGACAAAATTTTTTGAAATTTTTTTTGGAATTTTTTTTTTTGGAAAATCTTTTTTGGGAACAATTTTTGGGAAATTGGAAATCGATCTGCTGAAAACGGTTTTCCAGTTTATTTTCTCTAAAGTTACAAATACTTACTTACTTTCCGTGTCCGGCTCATACGACATCTTTCCAAAAAATAGCGGCTACAATAACCTTGTCGTTACATAAAATTAAGTCTTCGTGCGTGCATCCTTCTTCCAGTTGCGGGCAGACCAGTATGTGCCTCATATCCTGGGGCTGACCACACGCACACAGCACATCATCGTTCTAAGACATTCCCCACCTCAACAGATTTGTCTTGCACCATGCCACTCCTGTCCTGAGCCGATTGAGGGATTTCCATACCGCGAAAGGGAGGTGTTTTCCTGGGGCCATTTCTTCTCTTGGGGGTTCCCGAGTAGTTACCTGTTGTGTCCACCTAGTGATACGGTTATTTTCTATGGACCCCTCGAGTGTGTGTGATCTTGCCATGAAGCTCTTCCTTGACCTTAGGCGTCGACCGGCTGGCTCGTGTTGGTGCAGAGGATGGCGAGTATCGGTTTCCTGTTTCGTCCTTTCAGCATCCGTGGCGACAGCTCCTCGCACAGATACGGCTGCCACGACAATAAGTGGGTACAAACTATTAACTGGAGTTGGCTTTAGGCAGCCTGTCACGATTCTTGCTGTCTCGTTGATAGCGACGTTCACATGTTTCGCATGAGCTGAAGCTGCCCAAACCGGTGCGGCGTATTCCGCAGTGGACACACAGCTTCTGAGCGTTTCTGGTTGAGCTCCCCATGCTGTGCCTGTGAGTTTTCGCACTATGTTATTACGCGCACTAACTTTGCCTTTAGTATTGATGCAGTGTTGTCTGAAGGACAGAGTACGGTCCAGGGTCACGCCCAGGTATCTCGGCGTCGGGCAGTGCTCCAATTCTTCGCCTCGCCAATGTATCTGCTCCCGTCGTGCTTCTAAAGGAAGGTGGAAGGAAGGTGGAAGCGCCTTCCACCTGAAAAACAAAGAAGTTCTGCGCCAGACCTGAGTCTTGCTGGGATTTGGCTTTAGGTGGTTTTTCTGGTAATAGATTGCCAGTTCCTCAAGGGCGACCTCCAACTTCTCCTCCACCTCGGTAAACTCGGTGCCCTGGTCTGCCACAGCTGTACCATCGGCATAGATGAATTGCCTTATATTGTCAGGAATCGGCTGGTCGTTCGTGTACACGTTGTACAAGAGTGGGGACATGACACTGCCTTGCGGCAGTTCATTCTTCTGGACCCTCCATCTGCTATTCTTCTTTTAATTTAATTTAATTTTAATTTGACGATTTATTGCTCAACAGTTTATATGACCAATGACAGAGCAAATATAAGATTAGTTACAACTAAACAATAATTCGTTAAAAATTTTTTTTTTTTAATACAAACAAGGTAACACAGGTTGGGCACATAGAACAATTAAACATAAATAAAAATAAAGCATCAACAAAAAAAATACAAATAAGTAAGTAAACAATTAATATAAACTTTTAACAGGGCATACAAATTCAAAACAAAGTAGGATAATATGCAAATGTATCCTGAGTAAGAGGATTAAAATAATAGACTAGTCTGCTAGGTTTTTGAGGGCTTTAGTTTAAATGCCGCGAAGGTCCCAAAAATGTCGCACTCTAGGCTAATTGAATTGTACAAAGAGCAAATCTTAAACAGTGGCGGAATCAAGGATATTGAACCGCTATATGGCGGGTTATAAAAAGAAACCGTTTGTCTACTCGCAACTCTAGGCACTAGGAATTTAAGATTGTTTATAATTTCAGGAGAGTCAATCACGCCATGAATAGCCTTATTTAAAAAAATAAGACCCGCCAGAGAACGTCGAGACTTCAGTTGTAGAAACCCAAACTCACCGAGCAGCGATGAATCATCAATATGAACCGGAGGAGAAACTCCGAATGTAACTTAAACCATAGCAATTTTAAAATTTTCTTCTGAATAAATTCCAAAGCGGCGGTATACTTTTGTTTTGGACTGAAACATAAAATCTCCTGTTCTGGAGGAATAGACCGATGACCATAGTGAACCTATAGTCTTTTGTTGTCTCATAAAGCATTCTTAACAGCCTCCTGTGGTTGACAGTGTCATAATCGGCTGTCAAATCGATGAACGTCACTCCAGTAATCTTCTTTCTCTCATAATCATCCTCTAGGTGCTGAGTTAGGTTGAGGATTTGGCCACAGCATGATTTCCCTGGACGAAAGCGGGCCGGCTGTTCGATAATCTCGGCATCCAAAATCTCCGTTGTTCGGTTTAGAATCAGTCGTTCCAGTAGTTTAAAGAGTTGGCACAGAAGGGACACGGGCCAGAAGTTCTTAGGGTCAGTCGGTTCCTTGCCAGGTTTCAGTAACGCGACCACACGAGCCTACCTCCATTCTTTGGGGATCTTCAGTTGCGTGACACATACGTTGAACATATTAAGGAGCCATTGCAGGGTCTATGGTGCAAAGTTCTTGATCTTTTCTGCCCCCAGATCGTCCACGCCCGCCGCTCGGTTGAGTTTCATCCCTTTAATCCCAACCACAAGTTCAGTCATGGAAAAAGGGACACCGAGGGAGTTGTTCTCATGCTCCAGGTCCCTGCTAACGTACTCTTTGGACTTCTTGCCCTTTGTTTTACCATTCAGTAGCAGTTGGGTAGCTACTTGATCTGAAGTGACTGGAATAAAGTTCCGAACTGGTTTTCTGGCGTCACCACTCAGGACTCTTTTTAGTGTCTTCCATGCCCGTCTGCTGTTGACCTTCATATCTAGGTTTTCTAGCATGTTACACCACTTGGCCGTTCGGTCCTCTGCCATTTTTGCCATCAGTGTTTCTCCGGCCTCAGATGTTTCCTCGGCAAAGGGGTCTGCGTCGTACAATTCTTGGTAGGGTGAAAGAAGGGGTTTCGCATCTCCAGATAGAGCAGGGATGTACTCGGTGCGACAGCCTTTGGACATCTTTTTTCTTGAGGCCTTCCCAACCAATTTTATGAATGCTTCGTACATCTCTGGCTGAGGAGCGATTCTAGCTATCTCTAAATAGAGGTATTTTCTGAACTTGTTCCAATTAGCCTTCCTGAAATTAAATCGTCTTTTGAAGGGTACATCCTATGGTTGTACCACGACGCTGATGGAACATATTAACGGTCTATGTTGGATTCGCGGTTACAAATTTAAAGTTACAAATAAACAAGCTTTATATAATTTTTCGCTGTACATCATCTCGCATTTCCGACTGATTTCACGCTGTCATAACTTTTGAACGGCTCACCACAGCGACTTCTAGTCTTTCGCAATCAGCAATCGATTCAGCGTCCCAAAATTAAACGGAAAACCTATATAATATTCCCTAGAAAGCTTTCAGTTAAGAAATACCATCGACACGGGGAGTCTAGACAGCGGAAACGTCGAAATGCGAGAAAATAGATTTTGTCAAAATCGTTATTTTTGAAGTTACTGCAAAATTTAAAAACGTTTCTAAAAGAATTTTTACTGCTGATTACAGATATGCAAATTATAATTCGCTAGCTCTTTCTTTTCACCTGCAAGAATTGAAGAAATTTTCAAGAAATGTTGGCGCTCGAGTAGATATCTCGGAAGGTCGTGAATTTCCCGCGGACAATCTAAGTGTATTAATAGAAAAATGAGCTTCCGAAAACGATGCCGCAATCAAGGAAGCCAAACTCAAATATAAATAATTTGAGTAAACATAAGCATCAAGTGTCTCTTGAGCAACGTCAAGATCAATCGAAGCGAATGCCTGAATAATGTACATTGAGGCATTGCTCTCTTTGCTGTTCTCGTGAGGAACAACACAGAACAAGGTGGAAATGAATCAGTTTATATGAATCTCTAGCCCACAACATGCCCTGAGATATATTGAAGATACCACACAAAAAAGCACAAAAATAAATAAGAAACATATTTATTTTTATTTCTTTGTTTATTGTGTGTGTTAGTTTGCAAACAATAAGAAAAAAAAATGAAAAAACAAATATATATTATAGCGAGACGGAAAGGGTTAAATCTATCCTCAAGTTGCAACGAAAGTTTCAGTTGTGTCACGTGTTTCAAACTGAATGTGATTAAAAATCTTCTAAATTTTTCCAATATAATAGCTTGCTTTCAATTTCGTGGTCAATCCATATAGAAAGTCGTTTTTCTATTTCTTGTATCGTATTATTTCTAGAACGGGTAATTCTAGTTGCAGAGGTTGTTGTAGCTGTAGTTGCGAAAGACATATTTTTCCTTTATTCTTAAACCCTTATTGTTGAAGTTGACAAGCTCAATGCAACACCAATAGGAAATGCGCATGTAATTTAAATTTGGTTCAAACATTTTTATTCCGAATCTTTATTGGCATTTAAACTAAACCATTATTTTAGTATTTAATAACTTGAATTACAATAAATTAATAAATTAATTAAGCGAGGGAAATTCAAGTTTGTAAAACGCAACAGCATTGGTTAATTCAAAACGTGACGTCAAATACTATGTCAACAAGTTCGTATTGTATACATATGTATGTCATTAGAAAATATAGTAATAACGTTAGGGCTTCACACGAGACGAGATAGGGCGAGAATTTAAAAAATCTCGTCTCGTTCTCGTTTGTTGTGCAAAAAATTACTCTCGTCTCAGTCTCGCTCTAGGAACCGTTAGTCTCGTCTCGCTCTCGTAACTGTTCGTCTCGCTCTCGCTCTCGTAACCGCTAGTCTCGTCTCGCTCTCGCTCTCGTAACCGTTTGTCTCGTCTCGCTCTCGTTACCGCTTGTCTCGTCTCGTCTAATCTCGCCAAATATCGTTCTTGCTAGAACTTATTGTTAAAATAGTCCAAAACGAGGTAATCATTCATTTTATTGTAAACTAATCAGTGTCTCTTTACATAAATTTTCTATTTGGTTACTATTAATATCTTCTAATTTCGCTTTGTTCCATCCACATGAAAATGTAGCTATAACACACCATGTCTGTTCATATAAACCTTCTATTTTGTTGACGATTTAAAATTAATAATAATAAAACGACTAAGTGCGTGTCGGGCCACGCGCAATGTAGGGTTCCGTATATGCCATTCTTACTCTTATGACTTAAGACTCAAATGTCTATAAAATTACATAACCAAAACTTAATCAGTTGATATTGATGTTTTCGAGTTTGACGTTCAACATAACCAATAATATATTGTTTATATGACGCGGCTGCCGCTCGATTTGTTACATTTTATAAGTTGGTTGACTATTACTCGTAAACTAATAGAGCCTACTTATCCGTGATACTTTTCCTTTTAAATTCGTTATATATGCTACTATTGTGAATTTTTTCACATATCCAGAAACAGCCATTTAACTGGCAGTGGGGGGCGGGGGGGGGGTACACTTGACTTTAACAAAAATTAACAGTTTAAAGCTTAATATTTCACAAACGGATCCCTTAATCGAAATATTATTTTCACAAACCTGTAATATTTTTGAAAGACCTATCCAACGATACCCTACAACAAGGGGGAAAACGAGAAAAAAAAACCTAACCACTTCTTTAGGGTAAAGGAGGTACCCTAAAATTTTTTTTTCAAGATTTTATTTTACCACTTTGTCGGCGTGACTAATCTGTATATCTTTGCCAAATTACAGCTTTCTATTTCCAATATTCTCTGAGCAAAACTGCGGACGGACGGACGGACGGACGGACATATCGAAACTATAAGGGTTCGTTGTTGATAACAACGGAACCCTAAAAACGAACATAATTTGAAATTGTCTACGACATCTATTTCATATTACGAAATCTACTCTTTTAATTGTTATATAATGAAATGTAACTTGCCCGAGTCCGCAATCCAAATTTATGCAAGAAAATATTACGGCTGCCCGTATTAGAATCAAAGATTGAAGAAGAAGTATGACCGGGATCAGAAACGAGACTCTCGTGTCTCGCGAGAACGAGACCACATGCGCTCTCGCTCTCGCGAGAGTGAGACCACATACGGTCTTGTCTCTTTCTCGTCTCGCTTTTGCGAGACGAGACGAGACGAGAAAAATATCGTTCTCGTGTAAAGCCCTAAATAACGTGTGTGTTTCATTTATTGTTTAAGTGTACTTTCAGCACCCTAGTGAGATTATAAATCATTTAAAACAATAATTGAAAGCACAATCGGATAATCTGCCGAAAATATGATTGCTATTTTTTTTTTTTTTTAATTTGTGGGTAAACCTTAAAATTTGGCTTTTGCAAAAGTTGTTTCTTTTTGTCACAGTGTAACAAATAAATGTTTGTGCGGCGAAATTCGAAATTGAGTGGAAATTTAATTCGACCACTGATGATAGATATGAGTTGCAATCCGCATTTGTACGTCCGGAATATTTTATTACCAATCGCCATTATTTTATTCAAATTACAATATGGAGTTCAAAAAGCCTATATAAAATTATACGTTTAATGAAATTATCTCCGCCAGATCACATTACAATATGAAATCTGTTTCGTTTTTTACTTTTCAAATTTATTTTTATCACCCGCGTTGCATGATTCACTCCACCAAATATTTGTTACAATACTTATTTATTCATACGCGATTCAGCATTTCATTGACCCACACAGCGATTTTATATTACATAAATCATTATCGCTTGAAAATTTTAACGCAAACACATCACGAATTCAACGCAAATACAAAAATAGAAACATTATAAATAATATATAAACTGTCGTTAACTGCTTTTCAGTTACATTGGGCTCGCATATCCAAATTTAAATCGTTTTTTTATGTGCGAAAATCATACCAATTTCACATCGATTTTAGAAAACAAGGGAGCATAGATATCCAACCCCTTCTGCATTTTAAGGATTACTAATGTCCTGTCTGTTATAAAAATAGGGGAATTTTTTTAATGCAGAGTGTTTTTTATCTAACGACACCGTTTTCTCAATTTTTATTTAACTATTCTGTTTTCAGGAATACAACCCAAATGTCTTTGAATAACAATATAAGGCGTCTCCTGTATTTTAATGATATTTAATGATTTTATTATTTGCAAGGTCTATATTTGGCTTATATCATATTCCATAAATAACGTTAATAATCGAAAGCTTCTTCTCTTCTTCTTCTTCGTCAGCTTTTGTTTATCCACTGCTGAATATAAGCCTTTGGTGACGGTGTAGGCAGGGCACGTCATACGAATGACCGAAAATAGATATAGTAATAAACAGTTACACGTCTCCAAGTCTGTCGTTTTGCAAGAATCCTGATCTTCTTGCTGCGATGTCGCCAGAGCCTCGAAGTCTATTGAAACAGTGATCTCGTCGACCCTGGATAGAGCGTCGGCGACGACGTTGTCTTGCCCCGCGATCTGCTTGATGTCGGTTGTGAATTCGCTAATCAAGTCCAAGTGACGGAATTGGCGTGGCAAGCATTTGTCGGACCTCTGGAGAAAATTAGCGGCTTGTGGTCCGTCAGGATGGTGAACGGACGGCCCTCGATCATGTGCCTGAAATGCTGTACAGCACAGTAAATCGCTATGAGCTCCCGATCGTATGCGCTATACTTGTTCTTGAAACTACTAAGCTTCTTTCAATAGAATCCAAGCGGCTCCCAGTGGTCGTCGACTCCTTGTTGAGGACGGTGCCTATGCTGTAGTCCGACGCGTCGCACACCAGGGACAGGTCTGCGCCGGGTCGAGGGTGCGCCAAAAGTGCCGCGGCGGCCAGCTCCTCCTTGCACTGCATGAAGGCTGCCTCAGCTCCGTTGTTCCAATAAATCGGCGTACTCCAATTGATGTTACCTTTGAGAAGGTCGTTTATGGTCGCCTGTGTTTTAGCAGCCTTGGCTAGAAACCTGCGATAAAAATTGAGCATCCCCAGGAACTGCCGTAGTCCCTTGGCAGTTTTCGGCTTCTCATATTTTCGGATAGCAGCGACTTTTTCGGGAAGCGGTTCTGTTCCTCTTTCGCAGACGCGGTACCCCAGAAACTGTATGGTTGCTGCGCCGAAACAGCACTCGTTGGAGTTGATCACGACGCCAAATTGCTGCAAGCGTTCGAACAGGATTTGCAGATGACTACGATGATCCTCTTCGGACGATGAAGCCACCAAGATATCGTCTATGTAAGCGTAGCAGAAATCCAAACCGCGGAGGACTTCGTCGATGAACCGCTGGAACGTTTGCGCGGCGTTTCGCAACCCGAAGCTCATGGAAGGAAACTCGAATAGTCCGAATGGTGTGGTAATGGCCGTCTTAGCGACGTCTTCTTCAGCGACTGGAATTTGGTGATAAGCTCTTACCAGATCGATCAAGGTGAAGGTCTTCTTCCCATTGAGCGTCTGCGCGAAGTCTTCGATGTGGCGCACCGGGTAACGATCCGGGATGGTGCGTGCGTTGAGGGTGCGATAATCTCCACAGGGACGCCATTCTTCGCCTTTCTTTGGCACCATGTGTAACAGAGAGCCCAACTGCTCTCGAACGGGCGGCAAATGCTCAACCGCAGCATGGACTCGAACTCCTTTCTGGCGTTCAACAGTCGATCCGGGGCAAGTCGACGCGGTCTTGTGGCTTCGGGTGGTCCGGGCGTCGTATGTATGCGGTGGACGGTGCTGTGTTTCACCATTGGTGCCTTGCATGCCCCGTTGGGTCGCGTTATTTCCGGGTAGCGCTGCAAAAGCTCGTGATACTCGGAATTTCCGGTGACTCGCGATGTTACCCAAACTCGGCCTATTTCCGGTTGTCTTGACTTGTGTAAGGCGATCCACGAGATTTTTGTTTCGCACGTCTACCATCAGGCCGCAGTGAGCCAGAAAATCGGCGCCAATAATCGCGCGTGACACGTCCGCGATCACAAGGTTCCACGTGAAGTCCCGTTTCAACCAGAAATATAATGTCATTGTCACTGAGCCGTACGTCGCAATCCTCGTGTTGTTTGCTGCGGAAAGTTCGTAGTTCGTCTTTGTCCGGCGACCGCGTACAAGTTTACGGGGAAAAATGCACAGATCCGAACCAGTGTCTATCAGGAATTGCGTGCCGCTAGTTGCGATCCGACACGAACAAGCGGCGTACGTTTGGGCAGTCGTCGCTTGCCGCCATAAGCGACGACCCGCTTAGTGTTTGTTCACGTTGGAACGCACGGACACGGAGGCGGGCGCGGTAAACGTGGCGAGTTCGTGTTCACATTGGCCGCCAAACGTTTGTGCGGGTGTGACCTGTTCTCAGGTTAGGTTAGCATACTAACCTAAGTTTAAGTTTTGGTTAGTATACTAAGCTGAACAGCACTAGTAAACTCTTCTGTATAGAAAGACATGATGAAAACATGCTATCGTTTCTAGCGATAAGTTTGTACTGGTTGAACTTACAGATGTCGCGAGTGAATCGCGCGTTCTGCCGCTCGTTCGACGTGAACACACACAAACATCTCACGCGTTTGATATTGCCGCGAGCGCGCGCCAGTCGTTAGCTTGCCCGCTACTTAGACCGCAAGTGCGTTTCGTACGTGAACACTTCGATATTACGCCATATGTTTGATATTTCGTGACCGCGCCCGCCACCGCGCCCACGAGTCAACGTGGATGAGCACTTTTGATGAGCACAGTTTCCCGAACGCGCGGTGAAGACGGCGTTTAACTTGCACGGAGGGTTGCATTTGCGCGCACTGTCACCGAACGTAAAATGGTACCAGCGCATTCCGTCGTACTGGACTGGAAGGCGAGAACCTGAGCAGCCGCGGTTCGACGATGACCGATCCGAGCGGTCTCGGCTGATTGAACGGCTGCGGCGCGCTTGCTGGAACCTAACCTAACCTAATGGCCGAGATTTCCCGTCGGTGGTCGATCTGCACCTCCGCCAATTGCCGTTGGAGGTTGGTCAATTGACTCGGAGGACGATGACACTGCGGATACCTGGTTTCGTGGCTGTAGTGTCCCGATCGAGTCCATGATTCTCGTTCTCGTTGCGTCGCGAGGCAGGCCAGCACGACCGCCTTGAGGCGGTCCATCAGAGTGCCTTGATGATGTCCTGGGCCTCGGGTTCCCCGGCGAGTAGTTGCAGCTGTCGCAAAAATTGTGACGGAGTTCGGTCGCCGATGTGCTCGCGCTCCAACAACTGCCGTGCCCGTTGTTGCTGTGATTTTCCGAGTCACCGGAGGAGTTCGTCCTTCAGCTTCTGATATGGGTCGTCTGCTTCCCTTGGTGGGTCGAGAAGTAGGCGCGGATCTCCTTGGCGTACCGCGACTCGAACGACGTACCGACGTGATCGAATTTCTCGGTACTGGTAGTGATACCGGCGTTTTTCAATGCCCAATCAACTTGTTGGAACCAGAGGTCCGGGTCCTCTGGTAGAAATGCGGGCAGTCTCACTCGCGCCCCATTGGAGTTGTTATTCGCCATGGCTTGTCGCGAGTGTCTTCGCGCGCGTTACTACCACCTAATGGCCGAGATTTCCCGTCGGTGGTCGATCTGCACCTCCGCCAATTGCCGTTGGAGGTTGGTCAATTGCTCCAACATCTTCGACTCGGAGGACGATGACACTGCGCATACCTGGTTTCGTGGCTGTAGTGTCCCGATCGAGTCCATGATTCTCGTTCTCGTTGCGTCGCGAGGCAGGCCAGCACGACCGCGTTGAGGCGGTCCATCCAGAGTGCCTTGATGATGTCCTGGGCCTCGGGTTCCCCGGCGAGTAGTTGCATCTGTCGCAAAAATTGTGACGGAGTTCGGTCGCCGATGTGCTCGCGCTCCAACAACTGCCGTGTCCGTTGTTGCTGTGATTTTCCGAGTCTCCGAGGAAGTTCGTCCTTCAGCTTCTGATATGGGTCGTCTGCTTCCCTTGGTGGGTCGAGGAGTAGGCGCGGATCTCCTTGGCGTACCGCGACTCGAACGACGTACCGACGTGATCCAATTTCTCGGTACTGGTAGTGATACCTGCGTTTTTAAATGCCCAATCAACTTGTTGGAACCAGAGGTCCGGGTCCTCTGGTAGAAATGCGGGCAGTCTCACTCGCGCCCCATTGGAGTTGTTATTCGCCATGGCTTGTCGCGAGTGTCTTCGCGCGCGTTAATACCACCGTCACTTGTAAAACCACGCAGATCACGTCGGGGTCACCACTTTGGTGACGGGGTAGCTGCGGCTAAATGAAACGACAGACTCGGAGACGTGTAACTGTTTATTACATTTAATTTTATATATACTGTGTCGACTGTTCGACGCTTGTTGGCAGATGTGTACTGTACAGTTGTCGGAGACGTTCTACCTGGTCGAGCCCTCGGTAAAACTCATCTTACCTCCCGGGACCTTGGTGAGGGAGGCTTTTCGTTGTACCGATTGGTTGTCCGTTTTTTCCCTCCACTACTTGGTTCTGACGCCAAGTAAGACCAAGGAAAAACCAGCCTTGTTATTCAAGAGAAAAAACAGCATTGTTATTCGGGGAAAACTGAACATCTGGGTCGACTCCATCCCGCTCATAAAACGGTCTGGGCCAGATTATACGTTTTATTGTGGACTAAGTTTATAATCATTTATAATCCGTTTGAGGAAAACCCGAATCTGTGAAACTGCGCGTTGCAGTGTGGGATGACATTAATATTAATATTACGGAAATTAGCGCTTGTAAATATTGAGTTCCTACAAGGGACTCCATATGTCCCTATCCATGGCAAGTCGGTGACAGTTCCGGCTCACAGACTTCTCTCTCTTTTGGGGTCTTCCGATATTCCTTGTTGTTAATCGTGGCCGCCATTTTGTGTACAATGATGTAATTTACCTTCTTTATGTTCTCCTCATATTTTCTGCATTGCATATTTTGTCCCGTATGCTGATTCCAACCATTGATCTTTCAATTGTTCTTTGTGTTATTCTATGGCGTTCTGCATTTTTCTCTGTTAAGGTTTTAGTTTCTAGTCCAAATGTGAATACGGTCAAGACGCACGTATCATAGACTGTTCTTTTAAAACTTATAGAGACGTTTCGATCTTTAAAAATGTCCTAACTTCCCATACGCTGCCCAGCTCGTACTCTTCTTGTTATCTGAGACTTTTGATTTCCCTTGCCCAATTTAATTAAGTGACCTACGTACACGTATTCTTCTGCGGTGTGAAACACGTGGTTGTCTATTGTTATTTGTAAGTCGTCCCTACCTATAATCTTGATCGTGTTCATATTCAGTTTTAGTCCTATCCGCAAGGACGTTTCATGGAGTTCCGTCATCATACGCTCTAGTTCATTGGGATCGCTACTTATTGACGCAATATCGTCGGCAAAGCATAAACAGTTTAAGTATAGCCCGTCTACATTTTTGCCTCTGGCTTCCCAATGCAACCTATAAAATATACCTTCCAGGGCCATGGTAAATAATTTGGGTGAGATGGTATCCCCTTGACGAACGCCTCTGTTGATTGGTATTCGATCTGTTACTAAGTCCTCGTCAATTGAAACCTGTAGAGCAGGCCTTGGCAAATGACGGCCTGCGGGCCACATGCGGCCCGCTCCGAACGTTTACGCGGCCCGCGAAGCATTTTATAAAGTATTTTAATTACAGAAGATTTTGGCAAATAATAAAAAAATTAAATAAATTTAAAAAAAGTTGGTTCTGTGATGGTGTCCTACCAGAATATTACTTCACTGAGAAGGGGATTACCAATTTATCTATAGTTAGCAACCACAATGAATGATCCTAATTCGTATTCTAACATAAACAAAGCTACAGAAATCCAGAAAGCATACATATGCTTATTATATCTACCAGTCCTGCTCTTTACTTTATTATGTACCAGCCACTTCTTTTTCTTCTTGTTTGGACATACTTAGGACCACGGGGCTCGTTTTGATAGGTCTGCTGTAACTTCGTAGTCCAGAAAGCTTTAATTTTCTGGCTGTGGGCAATCTTCATCTATTCTGTCCACTTTGGTCTGTTGGTTCCTGTTCTGTTTTTGCTGGTAAGGGCCACTGGGAATACTCCTTTTCGAATGGTCTGCCCGAGTTTCGACCGATCCTCTATGGTTTATGGTGGAATTTTAAGTTGCTCCATGTCTGATTTCACTGTGGTGATCCATTTGAATTTGGGGGCTTTCCCTCTACCTGTCGTGGTGAAGATCCTGTTCGTTAGTCTGCGGAGGCTCATGCGGGGTAAATGTCCACAAAAGGTTAGGCGCCTTTTCCTCATAGATGTGATTATATCTTCTTGCAGTTGATACAGCTCACTATTGTGTCTGATGCCGTATGTGACATCTTCTTCTCGTATTGTCCCTAGCAGTAATATAGTGATCCTTTTTTTTGCATACGTAATTACTAGACATCGGATTATATGCATTTGCATGTTTGCATATGCAAATGCATAAAACGCTATTGTTATAGCATTATTGCATATTTTAGTACTTTTTAATTTACAGTGCTTATTTCAATAGTTAAATGTGTTTTGTATTAGGCGGGAACGGTGGCGGGTCGCAGCCTGTGATGTGCCACACTGGCACCTCACACTCGGCAACCCGACTACTGGCTTGCACTAGGCGAAAGCGTTTGCGGGATGCGGCAATTTTCGGATTGCTTGTCATTAAATCGCTCGCTGTGTTTGTATACCTACGAAAATTTTGTTATAATGCCGCCAGAAAAAAAAACAGATTTTCTGTGATTTTCTGCAAGGTTTGTGACAAGCGAACAGTTTCATGAAAAAATACCAGATCGATCAACATGTGAGTACTGCTTCTGATATATCTACAAGACAGAAATCTTCAAAAAGTCGTCAACAACTGCTCATTCCAATTTCGCCTTCCATTCAGATACTACAAAGAAAATAGAATTGAACAAAGATTTATGCGAGTTATTTGTTGCGTGCAATATTCGTATTCATCAATTGAATAACGATATATGCCAAAGTATTGTATGAATCAGATAATTCCTGAAGAATCCACGATTCGAAAAAACTACCTGCCAACAATCTACGAAGAAGTGCTAAGTAAAGTGCGCGCTGATCTTCGAACAATTTAATATGGATCTCAGCCGATGAAACGACAGATTCATGTGGACGTTATATAGCGAATTTGATTGTTGGAAAATTATTCAAAGAGCCCTCTAGTCCCCATTTGGTTGCATGCAAGATCCTAGAAAAAACAAATTATTCCACTATCGCCCGGTTCATAAATGATTCCATCAAATCACTATTTTTGGATTCTTCTATGGACAAGACTCTGGAAGTGTTTTACCCAAACTCAGTTCACACCACCTCTCTAGCTTTCCACTTGCGGAGGAGATCAGTAAAGAATTAGGGAATGAACAAATTGATTTCCTCTACAAAGAAATTGTTTTTAAAAGAACCATCGCGCGTACAAAAATATAAAGGACGACTGCCAAACATAGCAATACCTGCAGAACCAATATTAACGTGATGGGAAGCATGGTTGAAAACTGTATTGTTTTATGCTTAGAATCTTGAGGCCATATAAGAATAGTTGGTCAATTTGACAATTAATTCAAGCCAGCTGGCATTTCAGGATCCTTTAATCAAACAAAATATTGCTTTAATTTTAACACATTTCAGAGATTCTAGAAACTAAAAACCTTCCTCCGTTCTTGGAAATTGCAAGTCCTTGGAAATATTGGAAAAAATGATTCAACAGAGCAACAAAACCTTTGAAGTTCACTCTCGGAAAAGGTCCGTGGTAAATTAAATGCTGTTCTATATAAAAACCAAGGTATTGAAGGAATAAAGAAAGTAAATGCATTTATAAAAGGCACCAGCCAAACTCTGCCTGAAGAGGTTTTTGCAGAAATAACGGCAAATTTCAGGTTCTGTCTAGTTACGTCAGTTGACGTAGAGAGGTCATTTTCAGCGTACAAATTAATATTACGTGACAAACGTCACAAGTTTGCTCGAGAAAATCTAGAATGGTATATTAAAGGACGAGTTCAGTAAGCGCGATTTTTCAGCACGCGTTTAAGATTAGAAAACGACGAGCGTAGCGAACACAGCACGCGTTCAACAGCACGCGTCCAAGTTTAGGAAACTCGTCTACTCTCGCTACGCTCGTTAGAAAACTCGCTACGCTCGTAGTTTTCTAAACTTGGACGCGTGCTGAAAAATCGTCTTACTGAACTCATCCTTTAATATACTATTTTCTATTTTGCGACTGTAATGGACTCACAGCAGCACTCATATGCGTGCGGTTATGGCTCGCCGAGTTCTGCTATTAGCATTAATTAATTAAATGTGTGTATTCGTGATTTCCACACATCACATAAACTCGAAACTATCTCGCCGAAAATTTTACACTGACAGCTCTGAATTTCAGTGCCACCCTTGAAAAAATTAACTCATAACAGCACTCGCCGAGCCGTAACCGCACGCATATGAGTCCATTACAGACGCAAAATAGAAAAAAAAATTAAATTGTATGTTGTCACACCACAACTGTATATTGAACTACAACTGTATATTGTAAAAAATAAGTAAATTCCAATAATTAATAGTATTTTGATTGTGCATATTTTGTGCATAATTAGCACATTTTTTGTGCATATTTTTTGTGCATATATTAGTGCATATTTGCATGCATATTTTAGCATGTTGTTAGTGCATATAATCCGATGTCTAGTAATTACATAATTTTTAACCTAACAAAGAAACAAAAGTGCTACATTCATAGTTAACAAAAATTAAATAAAACAAACAATTAATCCTTTCTAAAACCGCGGTAAAAATTAAGAGATAAGGCAAAAGAAGAAAAAAACAAACAAACAAGTCCCACAAAAACAAAAACAAAAAATATATAAAGCAACCAAAAATAGCAACCTCCTCGGCTAACCTTTCACACAAGTGGAAGTCACCTTGTCGCGGTGTGAGGGCTTAATTTCGCAACATACCGTTGGACGTCACGACTGGAACAACTCCGGTCGGGGCGTTCGGCGGAGGGCGAACAACCAAGAACTTCCAAACCCTTAATCCCAAGGTGTCATGCGACCCGTGCCAAAGGGACTGGTTGATGGCCAAGGGCAACCGGCCATCGCTTACGGAGCCCCTCTGATACCTGGCGACCTCAGAGGGTATCCAGCCTTACCACTATCAAGCGGGGCTCTGATGTGGTGGACCTTTAGTTCCCTTGCGACTCGTGGGATTTATATGAATTCCAAAAGTAAAAATAATCCATGTGTACGGCACCTAACCGACACAGAGAACAAGGAAGTCAGCCCGGAATCCCGGGAAGACGACCTTGACCTCACACTCGTAGACATGAGCAGTCCAGCCATGTCTACAGAGGCAGAGGTAGATGTTCTTGTAGGGACAGAGGAGGACTTGCCGCCTCCTGTCACAAAACAAGAATGACCAGCAGGCGCACCAAAATAGCCCAAGTGAACATCCATCATGCCAAAGCAGCTTCAGCTGTGATGGCTAGGATGTTCACCAAGCAGCACCTAGGGCTAGCGCTGCTTCAAGAACCCTGGACCTACGGAGGTAAGATCAGAGGCCTTAGCAACAGGGAATGTAAGTTGGTATGGGACAGCCGTGAGGTCTCCCCTAGAACTTGCATTATGGTAAGAAATGGCATAAATTACTTATGTCTTTCAGAATTTTTAACGCGGGATTTAGTACCGATTCAGGCCCTCATCAAGATCGAGGGTCTCCACCGCGAAGTAGTGATCGCATCAGCATACTTCCCTGGCGATGGTCACAGCATACCACCCATTGAAGTACAAAAGCTGGTGGAACACTGTATTAGGAGAAGGCTGCCACTCATCCTGGGTTGTGACGCGAACGCACACAATGAGATGTGGGGCAGCACGGACACTAATAAGAGGGGCGAGTACCTTTTAGAATACCTCATTAAAGAGAACTTAATTGTGTACAACGTTGGGAACACACCAACATTTGTCACTAAAGTCAGAAATGAGGTACTGGATATTACGGTAGGTAGCGCTAACGTAAGTAAACTAATTAAAAAGTGGAGGGTTTCAAGTGAGCCCTCAATGTCAGATCATAGGATCATAGAGTTTGAGCTGGAAGGAGCGAGTGGGGAAAACACCCCCATTCGAAACCCCAGACAAACTGTGTGGCCTATGTTTAGTTCCTAACTAAAAGAAAACCTAGAGCAGGTGACAGTGCGGTAGTATCAAACACTACACCGTGCTGGAGCAGGCTGTAGGAGAAATAAATGTAGCAATCACCACGGCATTTGAATCCAGGTGCCCGGTAAAAACCGTGAAGGAGGATAAGGACGAAAAATGGTGGAACAAAAATTTTTCTACATTAAGAGCAAAAGTACGAAGGCTTTTCAACAAAGCCAAGCAATACGGAAATTGGCTAGAATACTCTGAGGTGCTTACCACCTTTAACAAAGAGATCAGAAGGGCAAAAAGGGAAAACTTTAGGACCTTCTGTGAAAACATAGAATCCACGCCGGTGGCAGCTAGACTGCACAAAGCACTAGCGAAGGATAGAGTGGAAATGACAACCACTCTCAAGAAACCGGATGGGACCTTCACGGAGGATGAAGAGCAAAGAGCTCTCCTCCTACTAGAAACCCATTTTCCGGGATGTAGAGGATACAGGGAGACCGAGGGCTTGATGCAACCACAGAAACCAAGCCGGGCCGACTGGAAGAGGGCAGCGTCCATCTGTACGGAAAACCGAATCAGATGGGCTATCGGCACTTTCCAGCCTTTTAAGGCCCCATGTGTGGACGGACTAGTTCCTGCCTTCCTACAAAAGGGAGAGAGAGAACGAATGCCGTATCTTCTAAATATCTTTAGAAGTAGCTTAGCGCTCGGATATATACCGGAGCTATGGAGAAGGGCTAAGGTGGTATTTATACCGAAGGTGGGGAAGAAAGACACCACTCAACCGAAGTCATTTAGACCTATTAGTCTAACATCTTTTATTTTAAATACAATGGAGAAGGTGATTTATAATTACCTTAGGACTATAGTGCTGGTAGGGACACCACTACACAGGAGTCAGCATGCTTACAGAGCAGGGAAATCCACAGAAACCGCCCTGTATCAGCTGACAGCTGAAACGAAATAGAAGCAGCACTAGAGACAAAGGAAGTAGCGATATGTGCCTTCTTGGATACAGAGGGAGCTTTTGACAACACCTTACACGAGGCTGTCAGGGCGGCCCTCGAAAGAAGGAATATCGACAGCACTATCTCAAAGTGGATGGGAGAAATTCTGAGAACTAGAATGGCGGAGACACAAGTGGGAAAAGACACCATTAAGATCTCCACAACTCGAGCGTGCCCACAGGGAGGTGTACTATCACCGCCAATGTGGAGCCTGGTAGTTGATGAACTACTGGTTAGGCTAAACAACCTAGACAGTCAGATGTCAGGGTTACGCCGATGACATAGTCATAATGGCTAGAGGGAAATTTGAGGGAACGCTCTGTAAAATTGTTCAGAGAGGCCTCAATGTAACTAGTAGATGGTGTCAAACAGTGAGACTGAAACTCAACCCGAGCAAAACCACGGTGATACCATTTACTAGAAAGAGAAAACAAAACTGCCTACATCCCATACTCATAGATGGGAAGGCAGTAGAATACCAACAGGAGATAAGGTATCTGGGTATCACACTAGATAGCAAACTCCTATGGAATAGACACGCTGAGGCAGTGGTAGGTAAAGCCAAACGCGCCCTAATGGTGTGCAGAAATCTGGCAGGAAAAACGTGGGGTTGTAACCCCACTATCCTGCGATGGATGTACACCATGATAGTGAGACCTGCAATCACTTATGGGGCAGTTGCGTGGGGAAGTAGAATCAAGCTGGCCTCTATGAGGAAACAGCTTGAGAAGATTCAAAGACTGGCGTGTGTCTGCATCACGGGGGCGATGGGGTCGTGTCCGACAGCAGCATTGGAGCTGCTGCTGGATCTGACTCCGCTGCACCTTGTGGTGGAGAGCGCCGCCAGATCGGCGATCGTAAGATTCAGCAAGGAAGGAACGGGCAGAGGTAAAATAATCGGGAGCAGAGACCGAAATAGCCTCGCTGCCAAGATCCCCTGGCTGGAAGTACCAAAAGACGAAATGGTATGCAAATACCACTTCGAGAAAAACTACACAGCAATGTGTAGTAGTATAGCCGATTGGAGCGACGAATCCTCAGCATACCACATAGAGCAAAATGCCATCAAGTGGTATACAGATGGTTCGAAGACAAGGGAAGGCACTAGTGCAGGAGTGTTTGGACCTCGTACCAGATACTTCGAATCCATGGAAACATCCCCAAGTATCTTCCAAGCAGAGGTACACGCAATCGAAAGATGTGCACAGTTTAATCTCGACAGGAATTACCGCAAAAAACGAATTGCTATCCTGTCAGATAGCCAAGCAGCCATCAAGGCCATTAGCTCATACACCATCAGATCCAAACTGGTATGGGACTGTGTGGGGAAGCTGAACAAGCTTGGCAGGGATAATAAAGTAACGCTATACTGGGTACCAGGACACACTGGTATAGACGGAAACGAAGAAGCCGATCACCTAGCAAACAAGGGATCCAGTAGCCCCTTTATAGGTCCGGAACCCCTTTGCGGTATGAGCGTGAACACCATCCGCAAAAGTTTAGATGAAGAAATAAGAGGAAAATGGATGAAAACCTGGAAAGAACTTTCAGGGCTAAGGCAATCCAAAGTGATGCTGGGATCTTTTAACCAGAAGAGAACGGGAGCTTGCCTGAAACTAAGCAGGAACAAGCTCAGAATTCTGACAGGAGCACTGACGGGACACTGCAGACTTAGGAAACATCTCAAGGCCCTAGGCATAGAGGAGGATGATGGATGCAGATTCTGTGGCTCAGCAGAGGAAACCCCCATACATCTGTTCAAAGACTGCGGAGCATTACTCCGCAAGAGGCAGATGTACCTTGGGACTCACTGCTTGAACACAGAGGAGCTGCAGGCCTTGAATCCCACCCAGATCCTGAGATTCCTAAAGGAATCAGGATTAGAGGAGGCGCTCTAAATGGGTAAGTACACCAACATTTGGAGGAGGAGGGTGGGGTACAATAGATCTATAAAGGTCGCAGTACAAGTCGTCACCACCATATCTACAATCTACAATCTACAACCTTTCACACACCAATTCTTCCACCTTCCTTCCATTCCCAAACATTCTCTCGATATCCTTATATGCCCAGCCACAGCTTTCATACAGCTTTCATACAGCATATTTCTTTCGCTCCCCCATTTTGTGCTCATATTTACATCAAAACCTTCCATTCCTACAACCGTCAGCACTTCTTTTACAATCCTTTCATTACCCATTCCATACACTTTCCTTTCAAACTTAACGACACTCCTAGCTGCCTGCGAAAACATTTTCCGCATATTTGTTTCTTGCAGCACAATGTATGCCGGCGTAGTTCTATCTAAATTGAGTGCCATTTTTAAAAACTGTAGCTGGACTCTCTCAACTCTCTCTTCCTCTTTCACCCCCCCACACTTCCGCTCCATATAAAAGAATACTTCTCACACATGCCTTCCACACTACTATTTTTGCTTCAAAGTTGTTGCTCAAGCACTCCTTCCATACGTTCCCTAGCCCGTTAGCAGCCACCCAAGCCTTTTTACAAATATATTTCACATGCTCTTTCGCGGACCCATCCTGCCCAAACATAAAATCAAGGTATTTGAAGCAGCTAACTTGCTCGATTACACTACATCCCCATTTAAATGAATCACTCCGTCTACCCGCTCTCTTACGAAACATCATCCATTTAGTCTTGTTCACGTTCACTACCAATTTCCTCTTTAGAAAAATCTTTTCACCCGCTCGATCATCTCAGACATTTCTCCTTGTCGCTAGTCCCTTGTCCCTAGTATTCTCCTTAAGATTTTCCGTTCTTTAAGCTCTGGTTTCCTGACTTGACCTCTTCCCTGTTCATCAAGAGGCCTTCTGAGGCATAGAGTATGGAAGGTCTTACAACTAAATTATAATGTTTAAATTTATGGCCCTTGGAAAGATGTTTGGAGGTGTAAATGCTCTTGCAGGATTGGTAGACCCTATCCAACTTGGTATATCTGGTATCTATAGCTAGTTGTCACTCTCATCTGCTGAAATCCACTCTCCTAAATACTTGAATGCAACGACTTTACGAATGTCAATACCTTCTAGTTGAATTGTAGATGGAGCAATTGTAGATTTTTGCTTGCTAACACTTAAACCAGAACTATTTGGTAAGTAGACTCTTCTACATAGGATAACAGGACAAGGTCATCAGCAAAGGCTAAGCAGTGTACATTAAAGTAATCTTTCTTGTATCCAATCCTCAGTCCAGCTCCCGATGGTAATGAGCAAGTCCATTCCCTGATGATTTCCTCCAGTAAACAGTTGAACAGTATGCAAGAAAGACCATATGTCTGTCAATATCTCTGTCTAACTCCCGTTTGAATGGGAAAGCTCACAGAGCGCTCACCTCTAAACTTGACTTTGAATAGTCTGATTGTCTTCTCATCCAGGGCCAATTCTCAAAGGGTGGAGATCAAAGTATGTCTGTCTACTGAATCAAATGCCTTTTGAAAGTCCACTATTACTACCACTATTACCACCCTTTTCTACCTGCCACTATTTTATATACACTGCACATTTTTTGAATGAAGTTCCTTTAGGGAGGTCTCGGTAGGAGTGATTCGGCAGAAAAAAACATTACGTTACGTTATACACCTATCTCTTTCTCTCACTGTATATTTCTATACCGCTCGCTCTCTCATTCTTTCTCTTTCTCTCAGTGTATATTTCTATAATGCGTGCTCTCTTTGTTCCTTTCGCTGAGTGACAGACGAGCGTGGACGGTTTATAACCTTAAAACTAAACGAGAAAAAAAAATTACAAACGTATTTTCGTGTTTTGTCGTTTTAAAACATACGAGAGTTATATTGTTTATATTATACTCACTATTTGAATTAGGTTTTTAGAAATCGAAACTCAAGAAAGTATACAAGATACTGAAAAAAAGTAAGTAAATAAAAAAAATAAAACTGTATAATTTAAAGCAATTGCTAACTGTTTGCTAACTTTTTTAAAATTGCTAACAATTGCTAACTATGTTTATCGTACATGTAATTCGAGTGATTGATATTTACTATATTTATTTATGTCGTAGTAATATACTGAAATCATTCAAATTATTTAAAACTGGGCCAATGCATGACCTGTTTACGGTTAGTTAAGCGCATGCGCGTCCGCCATGTTTAAAAGGCGGGAATATGAAAGTTTCGGGCACATTATGTTATTTACACTGGTTATACTTCAAAAAGTGCCCAAAAAACATGGCGAAAATGACACATGCGCACAAAAAAATTTCAACTATGAAAAGGTCCATTTTGATGTTTTGTTTTTCATGGCAACTGGTCTTGGGCCGCAAGTTGGACACTCCTGATCTAAATCAAATACTCAACTACACATGTTATCTGGCATTTATGACAGACTAGATTATTTTCGCACACATTTTTTGCGACCGCAAGTTTTGATGTAATATAATAATCTCGTCTATACACTAAATAATTGGATGGTGAATTTTAGTTTATATCTACAGACTAACTGCTTGCGTTGCGAAATTTGTAAACTTATACTAACAATTTGGTATCTAAAATAAATGAATGAAAAAAATTGTCGGTTTTGTTTTGGGCCGCATTTCAACTTATTTTGTCCCAGTTTGCTCAAATTTTCCAGAACATTCAATCAACGCATTTGCGTGCACTTATTTTAATAATAGGGATCTGTCCTTGGTGCAGGCATTTATTAAGAAGTCTTCTGATTGCCACCAAGGGCGTATCCAGCGAGGGGCAGAGGGAGCAGTTGCCCCCCCCCCCCCTAGAAAGCACCTGGCCGCACATAAATCTATAACATTATTAAAACCTCACCCTGGCGTCTTCGGGTGCAAAGAATATTGCGAAGCAGTTCTAAAATTGTACGACAGATGGATACTTCATTACATAATGCAAATTTCATTTCATAATCCTAGAAACAAATATGAGCTGCGGGGGGGCCCTAGTTCATATCATGGGTACTCTCTTGATTGCCTCTTCTATACGTCTCCACCCATTTCAATCATTTCAATTGTTATTTGATCATCACCAGGCGATTTCCTGTTTCTCATTTGACCAAGCGCTAACATTACTTTATGTAATTATTTAATTATTACTTTATCTATGTCAAGGATCTCTTCGGTTCATAATCACTTGTGGCCGGTTTCTTAGTTTCTTTATTGGAGTTGTTGAACTGTAATCGAGTAATTTTTTGACTCAAGTAAGCTAATACAAGCGGTCTCACTTGAGATTTTTTTCCGCGACTGATTTTTCACATAGCGTAAAGTGTATTTCACGAGCGGTTTCGCGGTTATAGCGGTTACCGCTCGCGCGAGAAAACTGTGGTGCGGCCTCGGCCGTTTACATCTTATCCACATGATGGAAAGGTCCAGATATAATGCGACTCCTGTATTTTATTGATAATTGATGATTTTACTATTTCCGGGTTCTATTTACCATGTTATCAACGGCGGACATTTCGCTGATATATCGGTTTCGCGGTTATAGCGGTTACCGCTCGCGGGAGAAAACCGTAGTGCGGCCCGGCCTTAAGCTTGAAAGCTTATTTAAAACGCAAACACAGATTGAGTTTGAGCAAACTTAAATAGACAAAACGACGTTTACATCTTATCCACATAATTGAGAGGTCCAGATATATTGCGAATCCTGTATTTTAATGATAATTGATGATTTTGTTATTTCCAGGTTCTATTTGCCATGTTGTCAACGGCGGACATTTCGCCGATATATTGGTTTCGCGGTTATAGCGGTTACCGTTCGCGGACTAAAACCGTACTCGGTCTCGGTATTAGGCTTGAAGCTTATTTAGAATTCAAACACAGATTGAGTTTGCGCAAACTTAAATAGACAAAACGAAGTATACATCTTATCCACGTGATTGAGAGGTCCAGATATAATGCGACTCCAGTATTTCAATGATAATTGATGATTTTATTATTTTTTGCTTCTATTTGCCATGTTGTTAACGGCGGACATTTGGCCGATGTCATATCGCTTTCGCGGTTATAGCGGTTACCGCTCGAGGGAAAAAACCGTAGTGCGGCCTAGGCCTTTAACATGAAAGCTTATTTAAAACGCAAACACAGATTGAGTTTGCCCAAACCTAAATAGACAAAACGATGTTTACATCTTATCCACATGATTGAGAGATTCTGATATTATGCGACTTCTGTATTTTAATGGTAATTAATGATTTTATTATTTCCGGGTTCTATTTTCCAGGTTGTCAACGGCGGACATTTCGCCGATGTCATATCGGTTTCGCGGTTATAGCCATTACCGCTCGCGGGAAAAATCCGTAGTGCCGTCTCGGCCTTAAGCTTGAAAGCTTATTTGAAACGCAAACACAGATTGAGTTTGGGCAACCCTAAATAGACAAAACCAAATTTACATCTTATCCACATTATAGAGCGGTCCAGATATAATGCGACTCCTATATTTTAATGATAATTGATGATTTTATTATTTCCTGCTTCTATATGCCATGTTGTCAACGGCAGAGATTTCGCCGATATCATATCGGTTTCGCGGTTATAGCGGTTAGGGCTCGCAGGAGAAAACCGTAGTGCGGCCTCGGTCTTAAGCTTGAAAGCTTATTTAAAATGCAAACACAGAATGAGTTTGCGTAAACCTAAATAGACAAAGCGAAGTTTTCATCTTATCCACATGATAGAGAGGTCCACATATAATGCGACTCCTGTATTTTAATGATAATTGATGATTTTATTATTTTCGGTTTCTATTTGCCATGTTGTCAACGGCGGACATTTCGCCGATATATTGGTTTCGCGGTTATAGCGGTTACCGCTCGCGGGAAAAAACCGTAGAGCGGTCTCGGTATTAAGCTTGAAGCTTATTTAAAATGCAAACACAGATTGAGTTAGCGCAAACTTAAATAGACAAAACGAAGTTTACATTTTATCCACATGATTGAGAGGTTTTGATATAATACGACTCCTGTATTTTAACAACAATTGATGATTTTATTATTTCCGGGTTCTATTTGATATGCTGCCAACGGCGGACATTTCGCCGATATATCGTTTTCGCGGTTATAGAGGTAAGGGCTCGCAGGAGAAAATCGTAGTGCGGCCTCGGTCTTAAGCTTGAAAGCTTTTTTAAAATGCAAAGACAGATTGAGTTTGCGTAAACCTAAATAGACAAAGCGAATTTATCATCTTATCCACATGATGAGAGGTCCACATTTAATGCAACTCCTGTATTTTAATGATAATTGATGATTTTATTATTTCCGGTTTCTATTTGCCATGTTATCAACGGCGGACATTTCGCCGATATATTGGTTTGGCGGTTTTAGCGGTTACCGCTCGCGGGAAAAAACCGTAGAGCGGTCTCGGTATTAAGCTTGAAGCTTATTTAAAATGCAAACACAGATTGAGTTTGCGCAAACTTAAATAGACAAAACGAAGTATACATCTTATCCACGTGATTGAGAGGTCCAGATATAATGCGACTCCTGTATTTTAATGATAAATGATAATTTTATTATTTTCTGCTTCTATTTGCCATGTTGTTAACGGCGGACATTTGGCCGATGTCATATCGCTTTCGCGGTTATAGCGGTTACCGTTCGCGGGAAAAAACCGTAGTGCGGTCTCGGTATTTGGCTTGAAGCATATTTAAAATGCAAACACAGATTGAGTTTGCGCTAACTTAAATAGGCAATACGAAGTTTACATCTTATCCACGTGATTGAGAGGTCCAGATATAATGCGACTCCTGTATTTTAATGATAATTGATAATTGTATTATTTTCTGCTTTTATTTGCCATGTTGTTAAAGGCGGACATTTGGCCGATATCATATCGCTTTCGCGGTTATAGCGGTTACCGCTCGCCGGAAAAAACCGTAGTGCGGTCTCGGTATTAAGCTTGACGCTTATTTAAAATGCAAACACAAATTGAGTTTGCGCAAACTTAAATAGACAAAACGAAGTTTACATCTCATCCACGTGATTGAGAGGTTCTGATATAATGCGACTAATGTATTTTAATGATAATTGATGATTTTATTTTTCCCGGTTTCTATTTGCCATGTTGTCAACGGCAGACATTTCGCCGATATATTGGTTTCGCGGTTCTAGCGGTTACCGTTCGCGGAATAAAACCGTACTGCCGTCTCGGTATTAAGCTTGAAGCTTATTTAAAATGCAAACACAGATACAGTTTGCGCAAACTTAAATAGACAAAACGAAGTTTACATCTTATCCACATGATTGAGAGGTTCTGATATAATGCGACTCCTGTATTTTAACAACAATTGATGATTTTATTATTTCCGGGTTCTATTTGTCATGCTGTCAACGGCGGACATTTCGCCGATATATCGTTTTCGCGGTTATAGCGGTTAGGGCTCGCTGGAGAAAACCGTAGTGCGGCCTCGGTCTTAAGCTTGAAAGCTTATTTAAAACGCAAACACAGATTGAGCTTGCCCAAACCTAAATAGACAAAACGATTTTTACATCTTATCCACATTTTACATCATGATTGAGAGATTCTGATATAATGCGACTTCTGTATTTTAATGATAATTGATGATTTTATTATTTCCTGGTTCTATTTGCCATGTTGTCAACGGCGGACATTTCGCCGATATCATATCGGTTTCGCGGTTATAGCGATTACCACTCGCGGGAAAAAAATCGTTGCGCGGTCTCGGCCTTAAGTTTGAAAGCTTATTTAAAATGCAAACACAGATTAAGTTTGCGCAAACCTAAATAGACAAAACGAAGTTAACATCTTATTCACATGATTGAGAGGTCCTGATATGATGCGATTCCTGTATTTTTATGATAATTGATGATTTGATTATTTCCGTGTTCTATATGCATTGTTGTCATTGGCGGACATTTCGCCGATGTCATCTCGGTTTCACGGTTATAACGGTTATCCCTCGCGGAAAAAAAAGTAGTGCGGCCTTGACCTTAAGCTTGAAAGTTAATTTAAAACGCAAACACAGATTGAGTTTACGCATACCTAAATAGACAAAACCAAGTTTACATCTTATCCACATGATTGAGAGGTCCTGATATGCTGCGACTCCTGTATTTTAATGATAATTGATGATTTTATTATTTCCGGGTTCTATTTGCCTTGTTGTCAACGGCGGACATTTCGCCGATATCATATCGGTTTCGCGGTTATAGCGGTTACCGCTCGCGGGAGATAACCGTTGTGCGGCCTCGGCTTTAAGCTTGAAAGCTTATTTAAAACGCAAACAAAGATTGAATTTGTGCAAACCCAAATAGACAAAACGAAGTTTATATATTATCCACATGATTGAGAGGTCCAGATATAATGCTACTCCTGTATGTTAATGATAATCGATGATTTTATTATTTCCGTGTTCTATTTGCCATTTTGTCAACGGCGGACATTTCGCCGATATCATATCGGTTTCGCGGTTATAGCGGTTACCGCTCGCGGGAAAAATACCGTCGTGCGGCCTCGGCCTAGAGCATGAAAGCTTATTTAAAACGCAAACACAGATTGAGTTTGCGCAAGCCTAAATAGACAAAACCAAGTTTACATCTTATCCACATGATTGAGGGGTCCTGATATGATGAGACTCCTGTATTTTAATGATAATTGATTTTATTATTTCCGTGTTATATTTGCCATGTTGTCAACGGCGGACATTTCCCCGATATCATATCGGTTTCGCGGTTATAGCTGTTACCGATCGCGGGGAAAAACCGTAGTGCGGCCTCGGCCTTAAGCTTGAAAGCTTATTTAAAACGCAAACAAAGATTGAATTTGCGTAAACCTAAATACACAAAACGAAGTTTACAGCTTATCCATATGATTGAGAGGTCTAGATATACTGCGACTCCTGTATTTTAATGCTAATTGATGATTTTATTATTTCCGGGTTCTATTTGCCATATTGTCAACTGCGGACATTTCGCCGATGTCATATCGGTTTCGCGGTTATAGCGGTTACCGCTCGCGGTAAAAAAACCGTAGTGCGGCCTCGGTCTTAAGCTTGAAAGCTTATTTAAAATGCAAACACAGATTGAGTTTTCGCATACCTAAATATACAAAACGATCTTTACATCTTATCCAGATGATTGAGAGGTCCAGATATATTGCGACTCCTGTATTTTATTGATAATTGATGAATTTATTATTTTCGGGTTCTATTTGCTTTGTTGTCAACGGCGGACATTTCGGCGATATATCGGTTTCGAGGTTATAGCGGTTACCGCTCGCGAGAGAAAACCGTAGTGCGGCCTCGGCCTTAAGCATGAAAACTTATTTAAAACGCAAACATAGACTGAGTTTGCTCAAACCTAAATAGACAAAACCAAGTTTACATCTTATCGACATGATTGAGAGGTTCTGATGTAATGCGACTCCTGTATTTTAATGATAATTGATGATATTATTATTTCCGGGTTCTATTTGTCATGTTTTCAACGGCGGACATTTCGCCGATATCATATATCTTAAATTACGGCAATAGTCGAAGGTTTAAAAATGTTTTATTTAAAATTTATTCACCCTGCATGTTTGTAAAACCAATGTAATCAATAATTATATTTTAATATATTTCTGTAAGGGTTTAATTAATATTTGTGGGTATGAGTTTATAATTTGATAGAGATGTCTGTGTAAGTTGGGGTGGTATCTAAATCTTGGGAAGATTGAATCGCTGTTGATGTTAATTTGGTAATTTCACTCTACCTCTCATTATCCTTTGCTTGTGCTGATCCAAATCCTCTTTAATTCCTCGCCTAAACAAATAATTCCAAGACATTTCGGTACAAACAATAACGAGATTATACTAATTATCAACTGCTTACTATAAATAAAACTGTGTAATCTGTGTTATCAGATAAATCATAATATAAACAAGCGAAGAGAAGCATCCTGTTGAAACAAACTAACCGCGTAATAAATAATACTTTTTAGTGTGTCTGTTTACGATAAAGTATACGGAAATTGTTTGAATTGGAGTTGATAAGATAATAGAATATAGTCACCCACGACGCTTAGAAAAGTTTTGTGGGTCCAATTAAGTTAACTGCCAAAAAAGAGAACAGATCGAATTGTTTGAAAGTATTTGTAAGTGGTATGGACAGGTTTTTATGAATTACAGAGCCGGACGAAACGCGGCAGGGTTAGTACTTAATAAAGGTTGAGGCCGGATTCTCACATCGAGAACAAGGCAGCCAATTACACTCTAAACATTATCTTTTATTTAAAACACCAGGAAAAAAATTCGTTAGAATATTTAAAATAATGGAATGTTCAAAGATAGTCTTCGCGAGGTTTGACAACATCTGCATTATTAATTTTAGAGATATAAATTCTCAGAGAGCGAGACTAATATTTTCTAAACGAATAGTACAACTTGAAGCGCCGAGTCCCCACATGTGAAACAAAAACTAATATATCAAGTGAACTAAATAATACTGCATTTTAATATTTATTACTATTAATCGAGAACATAAGAAATAACTAGATTCGATTGTTTTTACTTCGCCAACGCGGCCAGTTTTCGTCCTATTTTGTTTTTTCGACGTCATTCGCTCATTTATAATCTCCGTGTTCTTCCTGAATCGCCGCGTTCGTTTTCGTTTTCTAAGTTCCCATGTTACTTTGTAACAGTACATGATGGTATTAAATTCTATTTCCCTTTTTTCAAAACAAATACTTGTTTCAACACGATTTATTTTCTTATTACTAACCCACACAGAAAGAATTCCCTTCAAATATCAACGCAGTAGCGTGTATTTTTATTTGCATAAATTTTGAATATTTAAGATAACATAATAGTTTGGAAATCGGAAAGAGAAATCGCTCAATTTCGATTTTAGATAACATAGCGAAGTATTAGCACCCTGTATAATCTCCAAGGGTTGGGACACCCTTAAAATTTTCATTTTCCGTTTCATATAAAGCCGTTCCATTTGATCGATCACACTGTAGAGGCTGATAACACTTTTTTGCAGTTTGAAATTCATAATTAAAGCTTGTCATGAAAATCTGCTAAATAAATACAACAGAAAACAACTACAATTTATTTTCTGTTATTGCTTATAAAATTTAATGATTAATACAAAAAAATACGTAATGGGAGTGGCAAGCAAATTGTTCATAAATGATTCATTAATGATTGAGAGTATAATTTAGTTATTGATTTACGTTTCAAGTCCGGTTTTTGATGCTTCCCTTTTCTATCTCTTTGTACACCTTTTTAAACGTTTTGTAGGGTGCAAATAATTTCGCGTAGAGTAATACCTTAGGGGGAGAAACTGCGAAGAGGGATTCTATTTATTTCCACGTTTTGTATGTGTACTGGGAATTAATAAATTTGAGTGCTAATTCTTTCATTAAAATTTGCGCAGAGGTGTCTCTTAATCATCATAGTTCCAACTTTCTTCAATTATAACCCCGGGTTTTTTTTAATTAAAGAAAACATTTTCATTTTCTACCAAGACTTTTTTTAATGCTTCGCTGTGTTGACATTGTATTAAGATCAGCTCGGTTTAAAAATTGAGCTTAGCTTGCGTTTTTTTTTGTTATTATTCAAGGGAAGGGTTGGATCTCCAAAATGAGTCAGGTCAGGGATCCCATTCATAAATTTTATTACCTTTAGGGTGCAGATATATTTTAATTTCTCGCGGTTCACTCTATTTTAATAATTTATAAGTCAGTGTATTGTCTTTCTAACTTAATATTTTAGGGCTTGGTTTTTTTGCTCTCAATAAATAGATGTTTAAAATGAGATGTCATGGTTTGAACCAAATTAATAATAGAATTGAAAGTAGGAGATTATCACTACGACATCTTCAAATCTGTCAGTAGCTACTGACAGATTTGAAGATATCGTAGTGATAATCTCCTACTTTCAATAAATAGATGTTTTTTACAAAAAAAAAAACGGCCAAGTGCGAGTTGTGACTCGCGCACCGAGGGTTCCGTACAATCTTGTAAGTAAGGTATCTTTAGGAGGACCTAACTGTATGCAACCCATATGCTTCTGGTGCCTGACAATATCACGCAACACATTAGTGTATTTTCATAAGTTTCTAATAGTAAATTCGCATTTTTCTTGTAATTAAACTACATATTTACGGTTTTCAGATTTTTCTCTTTACATGTGCTGTAAGACACCGCTTCTTGCCAAATTTCATGATTCTAGGTCAACGGGAAGTACCCTATAGGTTTTGATTCCCTTGTGAAATCGCAAAATATGCGACATAAACGGTCATATCTTTTGATCGCCTTGACTTACAAGTTTGATTTTTTCAAAGCTGAAAGAGACCGCAGACCCGAGTATTTGATACCAATTTCAACTTGTTACCTCTACGCGTTCCTGAGAAAAATGGTCATGACAGACAGACAGACAGACAGACGGACAACAAAGTGATCCTATAAGGGTTCCGCTTGCGGCACGGAACCCTAAAAATGGTTGGAAAAATACAAAATTCGGTTTATTCATACAAAAAGCGATTATTTCATTCAAAAAAGGTTACTTCGTCCAAAATAAAAGGCTAGGTATTTTTGCATACAATAAATAGATGTTTTTTTTTAGGACTTCACACGATACGAGATAGGGCGAGAGTTTAAAAAATCTCGTCTCGCTCTCGTTTGTTGTGTAAAAAATTACTCTCGTCTCAGTCTCTCTCTCGTTCTACGAACCGTTAGTCTCGTCTCGCTCTTGCTCTCGTAAATGTTAGTTTCGTTTCGCTATCGCTCTCGTAACTGTTAGTCTCGTCTCGCTCTCGCTCTCGTAACCGTTTGTCTCGTCTCGCTCTCGTTACCGTTTTTCTCGTCTCGTCTAATCTCGCCAAATATCGTTATTGGTACAACTTATTGTTAAGATAGTCCAAAACAAGTAATCTTTCATTGTATTGTAAACTAATCACTGTCTCTTTACATAAATTTTCTATTTGGTTACTATTAATTTCTTCTAATTTCGCATTGTTCCATCCACATGAAAATGTAGCGATAACACACCATAAATGTCTGTTTATATAAACCTTCTATTTTGTTGACGATTTAAAATTAATAATAAAAACGTAACATAATTAGAAATTGTCTACGACATCTATTTGATATTACGAAATCTACTCTTTTAATTATTATATAATGAAATGTAAGTTGCCGAGCCCGCAGTTCAAATTTATGCAAGAAAATATTACGGCTGCCTGTAATAGAATCAAAGATTGAAGAAGAAGTATGACCGGGATCAGATACGAGACTTTCGTGTCTCGCGAGAATGAGACCAGCGCATGTGGTCTCATTCCTCTCTCTTGAGAGAGCGAGACCACATACGTTCTCGCTCTCGCGAGAGTGAGACCACATGCGGTCTCGTCTCGTTCTCGTCTCGCTTTTAAGAGACGAGACGAGACAAGACGAGAAAATATCGTTCTCGTGTGAAGCCCTAGTTTTTTTTACAAAAAATAGCTGGAAAAGCTTGATCCATCCAAAATTTGATTGCTCTTCACAAACAATTTTTTTTATATATATACCAAATACAATTATTTCCTCCAAATAAACGAATTTTGCTAACAACGACCTTCAAATTTTATTTCTAACTAACGCGGCATATAACGAAAGAGAGAGCGCAAGCACATCAGTCTTACGACCAGAAGCACTGTATGCCATGGAGTGTCTTTCCTTGATGTCCTTGAACGGAAGAGGTCTGGTAGAGAAATTGGAAATCAGAGAGAGGAGAATCCGAGGGAAGATCCTAGGCCCGGTAAAAGAAAATGGGGAATTCCGAAGACGACATAGCTCTGAGCTCTACGAACATATTGAGAGGCTCTCTGACTGTGCAAAGAAAAGAAGAGTAGCTTTCTAAGGCCACATTGCAACATTACCTCCAAACCGACTAACCAATCGTATGTTCACCTTCTGACAAAACAAGAAGGTTCGTACCACTTGGTTGACAGAAACCGAGAAGTATATTAAAAAACTGGGAATAACAGATCTCCAAAACAGACATTTTGTGAGACGCACCTTGAAGGAAGTCGTTGGATTTCAGGAAAAACCCCGAAGGAAAGGTACTCCCTGGACAGAAGAGAGAAAGGAGTTACACCGGCAGAAGATGCGACAATACTGGGCAAAGATCAAAGCCCAACAGTTGAACAAGCGTTGTCCAAAGTAGGTCTATTCGAAAGAAGAAGAAAGAGAGAGCGCGCGGTATATAAATATACACTGAGAGAAAGAGAAAGAAACTAACGCGGCGTATAAAGTGTTCTGCCGAATCACTCATATCGAGACCTCCATAAAGGAACTTCGTTCCAAAAATAGAAAGTAACCGACGACTCTTTAAGCATAAACTTTTCTTCTTTCTGCCGCCTTGCTTAAAAATGTAAGGTAGAAATCCAAGAGTGACGGAAAACGTCAGAAACGTTTAGAATTTTTATAATTTACAGTTATTTTGTCATACAGTCGAACTTCCCTAAGTCGAATTGCCAAAGTTCACGAAAAAAAATCGAGTTATAGAAAATTGGAGTTATAGAAATACATAACTACAAAATGAGTAAAATACACAATTTATTCAAAGTATATATGTACATAAAATGTTGCATAACTACAATTAATTAAAAATAATTATAATTAATATAAATACTTATTATTTTTGTGAAAAGGTCAGTAAATTTTAATTGTTTTCCATTAAAATTCTCCATTGACAAAGTTCTCCAAAGTAGATAATGCGCGGTACACTTCGTCTGGAAGATTGTCTTTAGAACACAATAGATACACACAGATACAATAGATACACAATAGATACACAATTAGAAGAATAGCTTTGTCAATGGCTTAGTACAGTGGTTCTCAAACTTTTTTTACCGCGGCACACTTGTCGAGCCGATAAAATCTCGCGGCACACCCTTGGGGTCGTTAAATTAATGAAGTGATTTTTTTTAGCAAATTTTTAAAGTTTGTCATGTTCATCTTTCCAAAGCGAACCGTTTTTGCAGAATAAATTTATTCGCAAACTTCTTACCGCGTTCTCCATTTAAACCCATGTAAATTGAAAATCGAAATTCAGAGAAAGGTGGGGGAGGGGGGGGGGTACCTTTCTCTGAATTTCGATTTTAAATTTAAAATTAAAAATTAAAAATTTTTGCATTTTATATTTTTTACTTTTGTGACTAAATCGGTTTTACAGAATTTGCAAACTACATACGGAGATCCCGATCGTAATTTTCTATTTTGAGGCATTGGTGAGAAAAAAAAGCAAAAAACCTTTGAAGCAAAAATAATTCGCCACGCTGCCCCCAATAGGGGCGGAGCTTTCAAATTCGGTCAGCGGATATTTCTGGTAGCCATATTCACCCATATTCAGTAATACCCATATTCAGTAAAAGTTTTATTGAAACCTATGAAGGGTTAATACAATTTTTCGCTATTTTTGAATATTTTGATATTTTCGGATTCGTGATTGTTAAAAAAATATTTTCTTAAGTTTAACACTACTTGGAACAATAAAATTTTACACATTTGCAGAGAAAGGATCATTATATCAAATCCCCTTGTGTATTTTGCAAAATAATTGATCTGACGGCAGCCGCCGCCCTCAAATTCAAGGCGGCCCAGATGGTAAGATATTTAAATAACTATATTTTGAAAAATGCAACAGATACATTACAAATCTTTCAGTTTTAGATAGCGCATACGTTTGTCTATTGAAATTGACATTGCAATTTTTTTGAAAACCTCCAATCGCGTTCTCCAGTTAAACCCATGTAAATTATAAATCGAAATTCAAGAAGGGGTATTTTTTACTTTTGTGACTAAACCGAAGGATCCAAATTAGGATAATGTGGCAAGGACGGTTGGTTTAACCTAGGTTAGATTAGGTTGCCCACCGCCAAGCCGCAGATAAAACATACTCGCGGCAGCGGGAACTCTCGATCCAATATAGCACAATGTGGCAAGGACCGTTGGTTTAACCCAGATTAGATTAGGTTGCTCACCGCAATGCCGCAGATAACCCAGGTTAGATCATCTAAGCCCATCTAAGATCATCGAAGCCCATCGCGAAGCCGCAGATAAAACATGACCACATACGCGCGGCAGCGCGAACTCTCGGTCCAATATAGGACAATGTGGCAAGGACCGTTGGTTTAACCCAGATTGGATTAGGTTGCACACCGCGATGCGACACATAAGTCAAGATATCACATGCGCGCGAACTCCAAACCCAAAATAACGTCACTGTGGCAAACTACATTTTTTATCTAAATATTACTCTACCGCCTTCGTTCATTCGCAAACAGAATTGCGTGATATTAAAAAAAAGAACGGGATTTGAATGTGATATTCTTTCAAAATCTCTATTGCTATGCAACGCTTTCTATAGCGCTTTCATTGGCATAATCTGACAGCACATTTACAATTGTCTACCACACTATAGTCACTATAGTCTACCACATGCGACAGCAGGTTTCGATGAAAGCGCCAATGGCGTGCACCTTTAAATTTTCCTGGTATCAGTATCCTTAGATTGCCATGAAACTATGTGGCTGTTTCAGCGTCACCAGTGGCGTGCATCACCTTTCCGTTGCAAAGACCCAGATTTTAGTCAATTGTGCATAATTCTACAATAAAAGTAGGAACACAAATTCGTTTACCTCCTCATGTATTTTTCTATTTACATTTTTTTTACATCTTGATTATTGCTGCGGCACCTCAGCCATACGCTCGCGGCACCCCAGGTTGCTGCGGCACCCAGTTTGAGAACCTCCGGCTTAGTAGGTAGACTTTTTCAAACGTTTGCGATCACTAGTTGCACCATTTTCGGCTTTGCTCAGAATTTCCTCGCGGTTTCTTATAATTGGAGGAAGTGTACTTGGAGGAATTCCAAAGTCTTCGGCAATCACTTTTTTCTTTTTATGCCTTTGTCAAGTTTACTTAACAACATCACTTTGTTCGATAACGACATCTTATTGAGTTTTCTTTTGTGGCCACTCATATTTGCAATTGTAACGGCATAGGTAAGAAGAAATAATGAGTTTAAACTCTAAAATTTCAATAATAGATAGCACCTTTACTCTAATAAACAGGATACAGATTATGATAGGCAATATCCGTCACCATAAATTTTGGAAAGTACTCAGCGATTAAAAAATTGGAGTAATAGAGATTATTTTAAATGTAAAATTTTACCAATGTACAAATTTTTACTACGAGCTATGGAAAAATTCGAGTTAAGGAAAATTCGAGTTATGGAAGTTAATTTATATGTAAAATGCTATCTTAACGTATGAATTTCTAAAAATATTCGAGTTATAGAAAAATTTGAGTTATAGAAGTTCGAGTTATGGCAGTTCGACTGTATTTGCCCTTTAGTAATTTTACAGTGTTAACCCTGATACATAATTTATTTACGAGCTAATCCACTCATCAGTTAGGTAAACAGTTTTTTCCTTTCAGTATTTTCATGCACACCTTTCATGTATACCTATGCACACATATGAAGGGTACAGGCAAAGAACAGGGAATGTCACAATTTTTGTTTTTTTTTGTTTTGTGCTGGTAACAAATCTATGTCTATGGTAATTGCATACCAAATGACTAGTTTTTACAAATACTCAACAAATGTCGCTAAGAATACGTTTTTATATAAAAAAACTGGGAATGTCCATGACATACTAGTAAAAAAGGAGGATAGGCCAAAGATTTACAGAACTCAACTTGTGATTTTGAGGTTAAGAGTTCTTTTCTTCCACTGACTTCGCTTCCTTTATTTACATTGTTTGTTTGCGTTGCAATTTTAATTTAAAATTCGTAAACAATGTTTTCTGATTCAGAAACCGATGAGAACAGTTTTACTAAAAGATCGACAAAGAAAAGAAATAAGACCGGTAGAACTGAAGATTTCATGAAAAAGTTGCGTCTTTCTTCTCATGAATTAGGGGCACCGTGTAACTGTTCAAGGCTCAAATGTATTATAGTACGTTGATAATTTGACTAAACATAATCGAGAAACCATTATTCAATATTTAAATTCATTGGGTAGTGTTAGTGAGCAGAACTTATATTTGTCGGGGCTTATACATGTTTGTAATGTCCAATGAAGAAGAAGTAGAAAAGGTTTCATACAGCTGCTTACGCCTATAAAGTGCGTCTTAAAGATGAAGAAAACAATATTAAAGATGTGCCTGTGTGTTTCAACACATTCATTTCACTACATGGTATTACCAAGGGAAAGGTGGAATATCTGCAAAGAAGCTTGAAAACAACAGGTACAGCTTAGGGCTTCACACGAAAGCGATATTTTTCTCGTCTCGTCTCGTCTCGCTTTTACGAGACGAGACCGCATGTGGTCTCACTCTCGCGAGGGCGAGAACATGTCTGGTCTCAGTCTCGCAAGAGCGAGAGCGCATGTGATCTCGTCCTCGCGAGGCACGAGAGTCTCGTTTCTAATCCCGATCATACTTCTTCTTCAATCTTTGATTCTAATATACTAATTTCACCATTATCTTCATACCAGTTATTGCATCTACCTCTCCATATCAGTCATTTCACCATTTTCTTCATATCAGTCGTTTTATCTTCCTCCCCATATCAGTCATTTTGTTATTCTCTTTGTATCAGTCACTTCTTCATCTTCTTTATATCAGTCATTTCATCTTCCTCTCCATGTTAGTCCTTTCATTATTCTCTCCATATCAATCATTCCATCTTCCTCTATATATCCTCTCCATCACTTTTCTCTTTGATATCTTCTCCTACGCCTTCTTTTGTATCTTCTTTTATAACTTCTTTGATATCTTCTATTTCCTCTACATGACGTCTACATATCGTTATCTATATCTTCATAATTTTTCTTATTAGTATCTAAATGGCGACCAAAAGGCATACAAAACAAACTGATAGGAGTAATAAAGTTACTAAATACCGGAAACTCGACAAAAATACAACTAAAAAACAAACACACCAAGTTATTCGAAACGAGCACGGGAATCAGGCAGGGCGACAGGCTTAGCCGGAGACTTTTTAACAAAATCATGGAACAGATCATCAGTAAGACCAAGGAATGTACAACTGTACCAAATACCCAATAACACAATCAAATGTGTCTGCTACGATGCCACTCTATTCGCGGACAGTGAGAACAGGCTGCAAAAGCTAGTTCACGAATTCAACAAAGTAGCGACGGAGTACAACATGAAAAGCTCCTCCAAGAAAACAAAGAGCATGGCAACACGCAAAGAACCCGCAAGATTCAAGATTGTAATCATCGATTAAATTATTGATGGAAACCTGCAACAAGATATCAAACACCAAGCAAACAAAGCTGCAAAGATATCAGGATGCTTGCACCATGCTATATGGAAGAACAATATGCTATCAATACCCAGCAAATCTCGGATCTACAAGGCTTGGTTACGTCGAAACTTAACGTATGCGGCAGAAACCCTAGCGGACACGTCAATTACCAAACACGCTCTCAGAACAACATAGATGCAATTGCCAAGAGCCATCAGTGGACACACACTTCCGGATCGAACAGGAAACACCGAAATGTGAAACGAATGTTGGATGGAAAACGTTGTACGCTGGACCCGGAAAGGAAGAATAATGTGGAACGAATATATCGCGAGAATGGATGAGAATTGAATTGCGAAGATCGTCAGGGACGGAAAACCAACAGGCAGAGGAAGAACGGGTCGATTTCCCAAACGGTGGAAAGACAGTTGGACAGAAAGACATATGTCACAGGAGAAACGTCAGGATAATACAGGCGATGTTGCCTAAAATAATAAGAAGAAGAAGACTATTTAATTGTGAATTAATTTCATCTGATATTTTTTCTCTTTATAGCCTTCTTCCTTATTTTCACTGGTTTTCCTTAACCAATATAATAATTCTAAGAAATTCATCCTCAATTTTAGACCCAACAGAATTTAATTTCTGTGTTATAGATAATATTTGATTAAAAAACTTTTAATTGATGGAACTGATTTATATGCAATGTAACCCTTTGAGGACCAAGAACTTTCTGTGTTAATAAATTGATATATTTGTTGGGGTTTTATAACAAAACTATAATAAAACACAATTTATGATGTTAAGAATTTTTTTTTATTTGTAGTTTTTGCAAAAATAGGTGGTTCCATTGAAGCACCTCTTGGAAATAAAAGCTATTTTGATCTCTTATGAAACTTTTTAAAACAAATTTGTTTGTCCGTCAGGCATAATCCCACATGACAAGAACTGCAATACCATCTTGTTCTGCGAGGTTTAGCGTTTGTGTCACAATTAGCACATAGCACTTTTGTGCCATGTTCCGACACAAGATCTGCACATATTAGTTCTTTTCTCTAAAGGAACCTGGACTTTAAATCTACTGGGAGGATTTGGAATACCCGCACTTCTTCTTTGTTAGAACGCATGAGGTTAGAACGCGCCAGTCTAGAGTGTGTATAATATAATAATAGTAAAATAATGCTATGTGAAATAACTGATAAACTATTTTTTTTTTAATTTTGACTTAGACCACTTTTATATCACATGATTATGTTCCATCACAAATAAATACCAGTTGGTCATCTTTTTGTTCATATAATTTTCTAGCTATGTTTGAAGTATTAGAAAGTAAAGTTTCTCTATTGACAGCTTCAATTCCAAAATTCAATGGCAAAACGTCTTGTTCAAATGAGTTCATTACTTCATCACAGCAGTCAGATACCATTTGTTCACGGGCCAAACAAAAAATGAAGATTATTGGATAGCTTGAATGACATTACAATTTTTTTCAAACGTATTCTTGCATGATTTGGTTTAAATGTTTTAGGGTTTTTTTAGTTATTTGGGGTAGTGTAAAATGTAGTTGAAAAATATTATTTTTATGTATTTTTTTAGCAATTAAAAATCGAAAATCGAATTGGCGAAGCCATCCTACGTTATAGAAAATCATACAAACTTAGATAAAAGTTTGTATCAAGAAAATCGTTTTTAATTTTTTTCACATTGTTCTACCACATCAAAAAAAAATAAAAAAATCCTGAGTTTAAAGGATGTCTTCCGTAACATTTTCTGACAAAATTTGGCGGATGACACTTTTCAAAAATACGGTCAAAAAATGATTTCAGTTTTATTTATTTTTTTTTAAATCGGCTTTCGATCTGAGAATCATAACAAACAATTTTGTTCATGCCTTTTACAAGTATTGAAAGAAAAAACGGCCCTTATTAAATTTCAATTTTACTATGGAAAAAAAATAAAACCGAAAAACTAGTTTTTTTTTAATATCTCGATAACAGCTTGAGATAAAGAGCTCACATTTTGACTGAATTGTTTTTCTTTGGTAGCAAAACGATCCACAAAATATGAAGTGAAAACTCCGCGGGGCCAAATTTCATATACATATTCGGCTATACCCTTTACTCGACTCCTTAAAAATAACCTTTCCCATAAGAGGGCATAGCTTCTTGTGTGCGATAAGAATATAGGGTTAATTAATCTTAAAACTAAAATGGAATTGCCATTTCATTGGTATGAACTGCTTGAAAGTTCAAAAAAGGACAAAACCGTCAAAAAAGTTATTCAAATTGCTCCAGGAGAAGTCGTAAGAGAATGGTCAAAATTTTTCACAGGAAAATTCATGAAGAAATGTAAGATCCCAATTCAAAAGCAGTGGGAAGTAATGGTATCCAAAGACCATGGTAGTGTGGTACTGCACAGAGAAAATTACAATGGCACTTGGGTAAAGCGACCACACGTCCCGATTTTGTCGGGACAGTCCCGCTTTTTGCAAGACAGTCCCGCGTCCCGCCGATTTTTAAAAATGTCCCGCTTTAAAATATATAAAATAAGATTTTTCCACATTTTTCCATAAAATCTCCTTTTTTAGTGTCGCCCAATGAATTTTTTTAATATGCTCGAATTGAACTGTCTATTCTTCAAGATATTCCAAGCAGTTGTTATAAAAATTTCTGACTTCTTTTAGAAAATCCGGTCGTTCAGTGGCACCTATTTGCTCTGAAATTTTCATTGGGTGACATTAAAAAAGGAGATTTTATGGGAATATGTGCAAAAATCTTTTGAATATATTAGTAACCATTTTCAGAAAAATAATACTAAAAATAAAAATAATTCTAAAATACTCCTAATACTCCTTACTAGATAAATGATATTTTTGGATGAGGCGTTATTGGTAAAAAGATATGTTACGTACTACGTTACGAGTGCACGCCAGAAAATTTATTTTCACTAGGTCTATGTTTCTTGTTTAATGACGCAAGTTGTTGCCATAGTAACAACAAACAGAAATCGTTTAATAATAAAACTCCATTTGATTTACATTGAACTTTTACGCACGATTTGGATACTTTTACACACTATTATAATAATGGCGTCCTTCACATACAATAATGTATTAATAATATGTACATTTTGGTGTGTGAGTAGATTAAATTTATTTTTTTGAATTAATGGTCTGCTTTCGTAACTAAATTATTATTCTCATTTCATCCCATTTGTCCCGCTTTTTATCAATGAAAATGTGGTCACTTTACACTAGGGAGAAAACGAAGATTGTAAGTAATTGCTGTAATCCTGTCACTAACATTGAATTCGAACTTCCAGATTTTACATATAAAAACTGTTTTAAACATAAGTGAAGTAAAATACAGAGATTTGATGAGTCCATTTGAATGCCATTTTGTGCAAGAGAAACACATATTTTGCAAAAAAATTGAATTTTGAAAATTGCAGAAACAGTTATACTGGCGGATCTGAATAGCACCCTAAGAGTTCTATCAACGATCCCTTAATCATTTTTTGATAAAAACCTTAGTTCAAAAGATATTTGCAATAATAAGACCCATTATTTTGAATGAAAATAAAGAAAAATCGCGGAACAGTTCTGTTTGCAGATCCCGATAGAACTGTTAGAGTTCTATCGAAAATCCTTATAACATTTTTCTGTAATGTTAAAAATTGGAAAAATTTGCGAAAAATTCGACTTCACCAACGACGAAGTGAAGACGAAAAAAATCGCGCGACAGTTCTGTTTGCAGTTCCCAGTAGAACTCTTAGAATTCTATCAAAAATCCTTATAACATTTTGCTGTAAAATTAAAAATAGAAAATTTTGCGAAAAATTGGACTTTACCGACGGGACGAAGTGAAGAGAAGAAAATCGCGCAACAGTTCTGTTTGCAGATCCCGGTAGGTACTCTGAGAGTTCTATGGAAAATCCTTACAAGATTTTTCTGTAAAATTAAAAATTAGAAAGATATGCGAGAATTTCGACTTCCTCAATGTAACGAAATGAAGAGAAAAAAATCTAACGACTTCTACCGGGAACTGCAAAAAGAACTATTGCGCGATTTCTTTCTCTTTAATTCTTCGCATCGGAGAAGTCCAATTTCTGGCATATCTTACTAACATTTAATTTTAAAGAAAAATGTTTTAAAGATGTTCGATAGAACTCTAAGAGTTCTACCAGGAACTGCAAACAGAACTATTGCGCGATTATTTTCTCTTTGCTTCGTCGCATCGGTGAAGTCTAATTTTTCACATATCTCTCAATTTTTTTACTTTGAAGAAAAATGTTATAAGGATTTTCGATAGAACTCTAAGAGTTCTACCAGGATCTGTAAACAGATGTAAAAGATCTGTAAACTATTGCGCGATTATTTTCTCTTTGCTTCGTCGCATCGGTGAAGTCTAATTTTTCGCATATCTTTCGAATTTTTAACTTTAATGAAAAATGTTATAAGGATTTTCGATAGAACTCTCAGAGTTCTACCAGGAACTGCAAACAGAACTATTGCGCGATTATTTGCTCTTTGCTTTGTCGGATCGGTGAAGTCTATTTTTTCGCAAATCTTACGAATTTTTAACTATATAGAACAATGTTATAAGGATTTTCGATAGAACCCTAAAGCTAGGTCCACACTGGGCAACAAATTGTTGGCAACAAGTTGTCAACAGAATGTTGACAACATGTTGCTGTAAACAAGCAACATGTTGATAGATACTCATTTCAACATGTTACGGGATGTTACGGGTAACATCGCTCTTATATGGGTAACATCGCTCAGTATGGACAGTGTTGACAACATTTTGCGTAAATCCCAGTGGTTGAGGTTTCATTTTTGCAGGTTAGCTACCTACTTCGTTTTGGTAATAATAATATTCATTAATTCTTAATTAGAATTTATAATTCAAAAAAGTGATGGAGAATAGTGGTGGTGCAGAAATTAAATATTCCTGGACCAAAAAAAAAGTACAGAACTGATAGAAATGTTGCAAGGAGCGCCAGCTTTGTGAGATGTTGCAACGAAAGAATATAGAAACAGGAATATTGTGAACCGGCAGCTATCACAACATGAGCAGCACAAATACCAGCAGCTTTCACGTGCATTTTCAACATTTGACTGGTTGTGGTGTGGACGCACAACATCACAGACAACATGTATCCAGACACAATTGAAGCAACTTCATGTTGCCATGTCAAAGTGTTGGCAACATGTAGTCACCATTTTGTTGCCTGGTGTGGACATACCATAAGAGTTCTACCGGGAACTGCAAACGGAGCGGTTGTGCGATTTTTTTTCTCTTCATTTCGTCACATCGGGGAAGTCGAAATTCTCGCATATCTTTCTAATTTTTAATTTTACAGAAAAATCTTGTAAGGATTTTCCATAGAACTCTAAGAGTTCTACCGGGATCTGCAAACAGAACTGTCGCGCAATTTTTTTTCATTTTCACTTCGTCTCATTGGTGAAGTCTAATTTTTCGCAAATCTTTCCAATTTTTAACTTTACAGAAAAATGTTATAAGGATTATCGATAGAACTCTAAGAATTCTATCGGAAACTGCAAATAGAACTGTTCCGCGATTTGTTTTTATTTTCATTCAAAATAATGGGTCCCTTATTATTGCAAATATCTTTTGAGCTAAGGTTTTTACCAAAAAATGACAAAGGGATCTTTGATCGAACTCTTAGGGTGCTATTCAGATCCGCGAATAGAACTGTTTTTGCAATTTTCAAAATCCATTTTTTTTTTGCAATATGTCAATTTCTGCAGAACTTTTTGCAAAATTGATCAAGTACTCCAGAACTGTGGTCGAGGTACAGGAATATGTAAAAAACATTTTCCATTTTTTTTCGCGAAATTCTCCAGAACTATTAAAGTACAAAGTACTCTAGAACTATTTAATAGCTGCCGGGAACTTCGATGTAATATTATGTTTTTGCAAATTTAGTTGCTGACTTCACAGGACAGGACATTCCCTGTTCTTTGCCTGCACCCTTCATATTATATAATAAAAGTATGAAGATTATTAAATACACTCGTAAATTTGCATTTTGCACTTCTTAAGTAAAATAAAAAACCTTTTTTGCGTAAGTTGCGGATATGTTGAACGATTCAATCGATAATTGTAAGGAAAAATCATAGTTTGTACGAAAAAAAATAATTATTGGATGAGTAAATAATTTATTTTGTACGAAGTAACCGATTTTTGGATGGATTAATTTATTTTGTATTTATGCAGCTATTTATTGTAGAAATTCATCAATTTATTATATGTTGAGTTTTGTATAGGGGTAAATAGTACAGTTGTTGTTCAGTAGGTAATGATTGGTCATATTTTGAAAACTATATAACTATAAGACAATCTTTTGGTGACATAATTGTTTATTAACAGAAGAAAATTCTTTATTCTTTTCTGTATTGAATACAACCATAGTTGGGCAAAAATTAATTGTGCAAGCAGTTAACAACTGCCGGTTAACAACTAACCGGAACTTGGCGCAGGAAATGGAAATGGGGTGGAAGTAGTTACCCACCTCCTCCTCCACTTCCGGTCATCCACCTCCGATTTCCCACCGGTTTCCGGTTCCCAACCCCACTTCTGGTTCCAAAAATTCACCCACTTCCGGTTCCGAAACCGGAAGTGACGATGGAAACCGGAAATGAGGGAAGAAACCGGAAGTGAGGATGTGAATGGGAAGTTAAGATGGGAACCGGAGGTGGGGGTGGGAACCGGACGTGGGGTGGTAACCGGAAGTGGGGTGGAAATCGGAAGTGGGGGCGTGGTGGGCCGGAAGTGGAGGTGGAGGGTTCAGAACGACCATCTTTTCCTACTGTTTAAGGTTTTACATCAAATAGTTTAATTGTTAATTGTTATAATAAACAATTGATAATTAAGTTAATTGTAACTAACAATTAAAATTTTAACTGCAATTAAATTAATTGTAAACCACAATTAATGGATTTAATTGCAATTGATTTCAATTGCATCTCACAATTAAACACTTAATTGAATTAAATTAATTGCAATTGATTTAGTTGCAATTAAAATTGTAATTGTTTGATTCTACAATTAAAAAATTAATTGAATTATGCCCAACACTGGATACAACCCATAACTTTGTAATAACTTAAAGTTTCATGTATGTATGTAATTAATAGAATTACCAGTCCCAGATTTACGTCATTTTAGACAGAAATGTACAAAAAGTAACCTTATTTATTTCTATATATTTTCATGATTTAAAAATGATTTTTCTGCTGATTTTTGACATTTGTAAATCAAAACAGTTTTAAATTATAGAAAAAAAAGTTTTTTGATAAAAATAAAGTACTGATTGTTAAAAATATGATAAGACAATAAACATCGCACGATAAACAGTTTTTATAGTGATCGATCATCAGACCCATTACTATTTTGACGTTAGAGTAACTATGTGACAGTTATTCCTAGTGTGTTTAAACTACAAATTAGAGGATAAGAAAAATATTCAATACATAATTTTAAAGCAATTGAAAATGAAGAACCTATTTTACTTGAATTTATTTATGTATTTGTTATTGTAGTTAATGAAAATACTAATTTATTTATTTCTAGGTTAAATACGCGAGTGTTAAAATACATAAAATATCAAACGTAAGAAAAAGTACAAACTTAAAACAATCGGAATACAGCCTGAATATATAAATATATTCAAGCTTTCCGGAGCTCTATAACAATTATTGAGTCTTTTTAGGACAACCAGAACAAAATGCAATTCATTAGTGATTGTTTAATAGAATAATGTTTTTTTTTAATCCAAACGATAATATATTGGAAAATGGATGTAATTCTGATATCATAAATAAAGTAGATGTTATTAACAATAATATTTTAGCTGAAGATTTTCAATTTTATGAAGTTCTTAATTTATCCATTCCTCATCGTAGAAATAAATCGGAAACTCTCTTTTCTCTTAATCTATTTTCTACACCGAAACGCCAAAGGAAAAAATTTACAGAAAGAAAATCATATGTAGTTTACAATTCAAATTAGACGAAGAAAAAAACTGATACAACTGAAAAAGAAAACACAAACTTAAACAATCGGAACACAGCCTGAATATATTAATATATTCTACCTTTCTGGAGCTCTATAACTGCTGATGTGCTGATGAGAGATAAATCTCGGAAGGCGTCCAAAGATGGCTATCCACTTAAGGTATCGGAAAGACATATTTAGGGCAACCAAAAATATGCAAATGCATATATTTTCCCATTCTACTTATAAAAGAATGGACTAGCCAGAAATGTGTTTCTGACTAAACTATGAATTTAAAGCTCTATACGTAAGGGCATATTTTTGCATATTTCACCAATAAGAGCATAAATTGCATATTGCCTATGATAAGACATATTTCGAAATAACTGCATATTTTTAGTGCATATTATGCTCAATTTGATCAAACAATTTATATTCATTGATCTGCTTTTTGAAGGAAATCGCAAGGCGCGTATTAAATACGGCAGTGCTAGACAAGGCAAATCGCACTATTGCAAGACTGATGATTTAATAAAAATTCTGGGTGAAAGTTTCAATCGAGATTCGATTTTACTCTTTATATCAGATGTTGCTCCATACATGGAAAAAGCAGCTCAGGCCATACAAACCAAATACTTTTTAGCCAAAAGTGACACATCTGACTTGCCTTGCACAGGGACTTCATGAGTTCAGAGTTTGTGAACAAATTCGAGGAATTTATACTAAAGTCGATCGTCCAATAGCCAATGTAAAAAAGTATTTTTGAAATCACCGTCAAGGGTAACGATTATTAATGATTTGGCACCTGGCGTCGCACTTCCTCCGCAACCAATAACTACTAAATGGGGAACATGGATTGATGGCGCAGTGTACTATGCCAATAACTTCGAAATAGTTGTGAAAATGTACTGGCCGCATCAATCAAAAGAGCTACTAATTTCCATTGCCTCAAATTATGGATTCCTTAGTCCATCAATAAATTCGCTTGAAACGTTTGGGCTACTGCTTGCTAAACAGATTGAGGTAATAGAACATCCTCAGGACAAAATTAATGGCGTTAACGATGAAGCAGCTAACTTTGTGAAAAAAAACTTGTTATTTCAAAAAATTATAGTTTTCCATTATGAAGCAAATTCTAATAAAATTGTCTAGGTCTAGAGGTTTGTCTGGAGGTTATATTAATATACATATATAATATACAATATAATATACAATAGACAATAAATATAGTATTATTGACGCAATGGCATTTAAAGTTGCGCCTATAACTTCGATTGATGTGGAACGAAGTTTCTCAATGTACAAAAATGTCCTACGATCAAACGGGAATAGATTTCTTAGAGAACGTAAATTAGATGTTTGTCATTTATGTAATAAAAATTTAAAAATTTGCAATTTTTTTTAAATATGAAATTTAAATTATTTTGAATTTTAGCTGTATTGTTCTTTTGTATTTATGCTTTCGTACCTAGAATTTAACATTTTTTCATATATTTTATTTCAGATTTAAGAGCATATATTTTTTTAAATGCATATTTTTAGTTTTATAGAGCATATTTTCATTTTTATAGAGCATATTTTCATCTTTATAGAGCATATTTTCATTTTTATAGAGCATATTTTAAGCGCTTAAAGTACTTTTTTAAGAGCATATTTTTGGTTGCCCTAGACATAATATTAAAACCAATGTTATTTTTCTGGTTTTTGTTGAGTGCCACGAAGGTGGACTGAAAGCTATAAAATAACTGACAAATTTCACATGAGAATTGTTTTGGTAGTCCTAAAAAGACTCAATATTGTTATAGAGCTCCGAAAAGGTTGAATATATTTATATATTCAGGCTGTGTTCCGTTTGTTTTAAGTTTGTATGATTATCTATAACGTAGGATGGTTTTACCAATTTGAAAAAAAAACTAAAAGGAAAAGATAAATAAAAGTATAAACGGCAAACTTTAGAAAATAAAAAACTGGCGGACAAATTAAAAGAACAAAAAAAGTTGATAAAATTAAAAAAGCAACAGGAAAAAATGCAAGAAAAATCATAGAGGTGATTGAGGATCAAGAAAATATTGGTGGCAACTAAAAAAAAATCATAACATTAATTATAAATTTATGTTTGAATTGTTTTTTTTTAACAATAATTAGAGAGAATAATAGAAGAATAGATCACTGAAGTGTTCATCACTGGAGTGATCACTAGTTCATAATAGTTTTCATATTTTCTAATTACTTTTATTTATTATAAAGCGTTGACTACTTACTGTAAATCCACTAGACCAGAGGTGTCCAAACTACGGCCCGCGGGCCAAAACCCGCGCCCCGCGGGCAGGCGATTTTATCCGGCCCGGCAGGCGATTTTATCCGGCCCGCCAAGGATTTTGAAAAATTTCGTAAAATATAAATGTAGCGTGGCGCGTCGGTATTAGATCTCGCGCAGATGAAGAGCGCATTCGGTTAGAATGAGCACGGTATCACGCTCGAAAAAGTACAGTCTGGTATTCAAGTTTTTTCGGTAGTCGGCGATGCGACTCGGCTACATGAATGATTTTGTACTCTGATTGTACGTAGGCGGCGCGGAGCGGCAGACTGCACTCAACTGCAGTGCCTGCAAAGCTACGAGATTGTCCACGACAAACCAAAAATTCGTCGGCCTCGGAGCTTATTTACATTCTTTACAGTTGATATATTGTAAATTGGTATGTTTAGATTTACATTTAATATATTATAACTTAATTATTATGTTAATATTATTTTTTAAAGTTGAACATGGAAACAAAAAGAAGAAAAGTAGATGACGAGTACCGCGTTTTTAAAGAAGAATGGGGATTCAAATATTTCTTTGTGCAATCGCAGTCAAAGATTGGCAAAGCTATATGTGTAATTTGCAATGACACTGTTGCTGTAATAAAGGAATACAATTTGCGTCGACATTATGAAACAAAACATGCTTCAGCTTACTCACAATTTAAGGACAAGCAGCGTACTGACAAATTTGAAGAAATGAGTCGTAGTTTGTCTTCTCAGCAAAATTTATTTAGGAAGGCAAACTCGGAAAATGAATCATTGACTTTAGTTAGCATGAAAGTTGCTTATTTGTTGGCGAAAAAAGGGAAACCCTTTATGGATGGAAACATCGTTAAAGAGTGTATGATGGAAGCTGTTGGGGTATTATGTCCGGAAAAGGTGAAACTTTTCAAAACGATAAGTCTTTCTCGCAATACTGTTGCTCGTCGAATTGACGATATTGGCAGTAATATACTCCACCAGATTTCTGGGAAAGCACAACGTTTCACTCACTGTTCTATCGCGATGGATGAATCGACCGACGTTAGTGACACCTCACAACTTTTAGTATTTGTTCGTGGAGTTGACGACGATCTTAATGTCACCCAAGAATTAGCATCGGTTAACAGCATGCATGGCACTACAACTGGAGCAGATATTTTTAAGGAACTACAACAGACGTTGACCAAATATAACTTGGACTGGAATCGACTCCAAGGTGTGACAATTGACGGAGGAAGAAACATGTCTGGTGTAAATATTGGGGTGGTTGGGCTAATAAGAAAAGTTTGTGAAAGCGCAGGAGCAACAGTACCAATTTTTCTGCACTGTATCATCCACCAACAAGCCCTACGTGTAAAACATGTCGACATGAGCTGCGTTTTGAAACCAGTTGTTTCTGTCGTAAACTTTATTCGATCACGTGCACTCAATCATCGCCAATTTCGATCTTTCCTCGAAGAAATTGAATCTGAGTCTGTTGACTTGTCGTATTATACAGCAGTTCGATGGCTTAGCTGTGAAAAAGTGTTATTGCAGTTCTTCAAGCTCAGAAAGGAAAATTTTTCTTGCGGAAAAGAATCACCCTGAATCGCTTTTATCGGATGCAGAGTGGCTCTGGAAGTTGGCAATTTTTGCAGATGTCGTGACACGCGTAAATAACTTGAATTTAAAGCTCCAAGGTAAAAACAACTTAATTTGTGATTTATTCGAGCAAATCAAAGCATTCAGAGCCAAGCTGATATTGCTCGAAAGTCATATGAATGAATGTAATTTTTTCCATTTCACGTGCTGTGAAAAATTTAGTACAGAAACTGACGAAAGATTTCCCACCATATTTGCAGTAAAAGTAATCGCTGATTTAAAACTAGAATTTCAAAAGCATTTTTCTGATCTTGACATAAATTCAAGGGAAATTCGGCTTTTTCAAAATCCATATGACTGCAACGTTGGCGACGTTTCAAGTCAGTTTCAAATGGAAATAATTGATCTTCAAGCTAGCGATCAAATCAAGAACAAATACAAGGAACGAAACTTGATCGATTTTTATAAATTTTTGGAGGCAAAAGAGTTTCCAAATTTAAAGCAATTGGCTGGTAAATTTATTTCTATGTATAGCACTACCTATATGTGCGAACAAACTTTTTCCAGGATGAAGTATCTGAAATCTAAATATAGGGCAAATTTATCGGATGATCATTTGCAATCATTGCTAATAATTGACCGGTGCGAAACTGGCAATAACTTTCAGCAATAAAAATTTTGCGTAATTTTTTTATTTCAAAAGGCTGTAACTTACTTATTGATAGGGATTTTTCAAAATTTTCTTCACAGAACTGTTGCACAGTAAGTCACCTCATAAAATATTCCAACAAAATTTAATTTTCTTTTTACACATAGGCATAATAATCATATTAAAAATCAACAAATATTCACATTTACACACTTCCTAAACGCGGAACGTCAAAGTGTATTATTTTCCAAGATTTTCCAATATAATTTCCACCATCTATTAGGCCACAATATTACCTTCATTTCTCAAGAAGGAATTTTTCCAAAATTCCTAATAATAAGCGCACAGCGACTATTTAAAAAAGTGAATTCCATGCAGTTGCCATTTAATAGAAAAATCCAAAGAAGTAGTAATTTTCAACATTTCTCAATTTTTCTTTCAAATATCAGTAGAAAATGAATGTACCTAACAACGAAATAAAACATTTTTCGAAATATAAAAAAACAATTGAATAACGACCAAACTTAAAATGCAGCTGCTCCACGTAGCACCGTTTCATAGCCAGAACGTCAAATTGCAATAACTTTTAACTTTTCTCAAATTTTCTTTCAAACATCACTAGTGAATAAATGTACCTAGACATGTGTAAAAGCTTTTGCAAAAATTCGCAAAAGTAAATGTATTCCACCCCACTTTCGTTCGCCGGGCACTGTTTTATTGCTGGACCGTCAAATTGCTCTAAATTTTAACTTTTCTAACATTTTCTTTCATTTCCTACTAGGGTATGAATATATCTACTTAACTGTATAAGCATTTAAAAAACTTCGCAAAAATAATTGCATTTGACGATGACTTAAAATGCACTCACTCGACGCAGCACTGTGTTATTGCTCGACCGTCAAATTGCTCTAAATTTTAACTTTTCTAACATTTTCTTTCATTTTCTACTAGGGGATGAATATATCTACTTAACTGTCTAAGCATTTAAAAAAAATCGCAACAATAATTGCATTTGACGATGACTTAAAATGCACTTACTCGACGCAGCACTGTTTTATTGCTCGACCGCCAAATTGCTCTAAATTTTAACTTTTCTCACATTTTCTTTCATTTCCTATTAGGGGATGAATATATCTACTTAACTGTATAAGCATTTAAAAAAAATCGCAAGAATAATTGCATTTGACGATGACTTAAAATGCATATGAATTCTTTTTAAATGCTTATACAGTTAAGTAGACATATTCATCCCCTAATAGGAAATGAAAAAAAATGTGAGAAAATTTAGAGCAATTTGACGGTCGAGCAATAAAACAGTGCTGCGTCGAGTGAGAGCATATTAAGTCATAGTCAAATGCAATTATTTTTGCGAATTTTTTTAAATACTTATATAGTTAAGTAGATATATTCATACCCTAGTAGGAAATGAAAGAAAATGTTAGAAAAGTTAAAATTTAGAGCAATTTGACCGTCCAGCAATAAAACAGTGCCCGTCGAACGAAAGTGGGGTGGAATACATTTACTTTTGCGAATTTTTGCAAAAGCTTTTACACATGTCTAGGTACATTTATTCACTAGTGATGTATGAAAGAAAATTTGAGAAAAGTTAAAATTTACTGCAATTTGACGTTCTGGCTATGAAACGGTGCTACGCGGAGCAGCTGCATTTTAAGTTTGGTCGTTATGCAATTGTTTTTTTTTATATTTCGAAAAATGTTTTATTTCGATGTTAGGTACATTCATTCTCTAGTGATATTTGAAAGAAAAATTGAGAAATGTTGAAAATCACTACCTCTTTGGATTTTTCTATTAAATGGCAACAGCGTGGAATGCATTTTTTTAAATAATCGCTGTGCGCTTATTATTAGGAATTTTAGAAAAATTCCTTCTTGATAAATAAAGGTAATACTGTGGCCTAATAGATGGTGGAAATTTTGTTGGAAAATTTTGGAAAATAATACACTTTGACGTTCCGCGTTTAAGAAGTGAGTAAATGTGAATATTAGTTGATCTTTAATATGATTATTATGCCTATGTGTAAGAAGAAAATTAAATTTTGTTTTAATATTTTATGAGGTGACTTACTGTGCAACAGTTCTGTGAAGAAAATTTTGAAAAATTACTATCAATAAGAAAGTTATAGCCTTTTAAAATAAAAATTTTTAATGAAAATTACGCAAAATTTTTATTGCTGAAACTTATTGCCGGTTTCACACCGGTTAATAATTGGTGTTTCCGATTTGAATCCCAACTTTTAAGAAACTCTCCAGGAAAAAACCCAGTTCCACCATTCCCATTAAAAATTGCATGAAATAATTTTATAATAATATAATTTAGACATGTTTGTTTAGATAAACTTAATAAAGACGGAACAAAGCTTGAATATATAAATATACTCAACCTTTCCGGAACTCTATAATACTAATGAGTCTTTTTAGGACTACCAAAAACAAATCCCGTATGAAATTTGTCAGTTATTCTATAGCTTTCAGTCCACCTTCGTGGCACTCAACAAAAACCATAAAAATAACATTGATTTTTAAGATCATGTCTTTCCGATACCTTGAGTGGATAGCCATCTGTGGACGCGTTTCGAGATTTTTCTCTCATCAGCACAGCTTTGCTTCCATGAACAATTTGGTAGTCCTAAAAAGACTCATTAGTATTATAGAGTTCCGGAAAGGTTGAGTATATTTATATATTCAAGCTTTGTTCCGTCTTTATTAAGTTTATCTGATTATCTATAATGTTGTATGGTTTTACCAATTTAAAATTTATCATTTATATCAGTAACCTGCTGTCTCTCATGTCTCTCTCACAAAATGTCAAAATTAAAAACATCTAACCCTAATCAACACATGGGTTTTCAAGTGAGTGATTTACAAAATATTGTTCATGGAAGCAAAGCTGTGCTGATGAGAGATAAATCTCGAAACGCGTCCACAGATGGCTATCCACTCAAGGTATCGGAAAGACATGATCTTAAAAATCAATGTTATTTTTATGGTTTTTGTTGAGTGCCACGAAGGTGGACTGAAAGCTATAGAATAACTGACAAATTTCATACGAGATTTGTTTTTGGTAGTCCTAAAAAGACTCATTAGTATTATAGAGTTCCGGAAAGGTTGAGTATATTTATATATTCAAGCTTTGTTCCGTCTTTATTAAGTTTATCTGATTATCTATAATGTTGTATGGTTTTACCAATTCAAAATGTTTGTTTAGTATTGTTATATCTGTAATTTGCTATAAAAAATAAAATTCAATGCTGCTTAACTTGTAATAAGGTTTTTTAATTCACATATTTACAATGCTTGGCCCCCGCTAATGAATTTAAATACCAAACTGGCCCTCGCAGCAAAAAGTTTGGACGCCTCTACACTAGACAGTCACTACATTTTTATGATCAATAACTAAGTTTTTTGAAGAATCAAAATTTTTAATTTTTGATTCGAATTATTATTTAAATAGAAAAGTGACGTTTTTTACAATTACTAGCACTATATTAATTCTTAAATTCATTTTATACAAGCATGCAATTTATTGTTTTCATTGCTCGATTTCTAAAATGACCGAACACTGTATTGTTTACCCCTACTTCTAATCGAATATTGAATAAATAAATTTTAAGCGATATTTTACCACCCTATAAAATACATTGCAATTGAAAATTTAAGGGAGTTGAAATAGTTGTATTTATTTATTTGAGAATGTATGCAGCGGCGGAATTTAGTATGAGTAATAATTCTTTGAAAAGGTTTGGTACAAGGTCCAAAGGTCGATTTTGATATTTTTTATGGATATTGTTAGTAATTTGTGTAATAATCGTTGTTATAATAGTGTAGTTGGAATTAGTAGGGTAAAGTTGGAGAGTAGTTAGGAGTAGTTGGTAAGTTTTGTTTCGAGTATTTTGAGGATGCGCCACTGAGTTAATAGTGGTAATTTGGTGGGTAGAAGCATTTAAAAAGAAAGTGTATCTTATAGTAAATTTAATAAAGTGTATAATTTGTTTATAATGATGTTTCTTAAAATGAGTTTTAATGGGCGTGTGAAGGTAGAATGTAGGATGAATGAAAAGATCTTGATGAAGTGGTGCATAATTTGTTTAAAAGAAAGTTTGCGCGGTTCAAATTAATGCGAATTTGCAGAAAACAATAATAAATATCAAATGTTCATTTCCAGATGTGAATTTACCCGGAATCGGACTCCGGATTTCTGTCGTACGCCAATGAATTCAGGTAGTCATGCGCATAACTGGGATATTCTAGGGTGGGGTGAACAGTGGGCTTCAGTACACAGACGGCATTCGTTCGATGCGGTGTTGGCTAGTCGGTCTTGTCTGTAACAACACACAGATTACATTAAAACACCGGTTTCGCGAATTTATCATACGGCGACTTGCGAACATAAACCAACAGAACTCCAACAGTCTACAGTTAGATCAGAAAACAACTAGTTTACGTGCTTGAAGCAAACCTACAACGAAGAAAAGCAATACAAATAACCTCACCCATCCTAACTTCTTGGATTATAGTGTTTTCATTTTCCCAATTCTTAATCGCCCAACAATTCCACTAACCTTGTGCTATAATAAAACGTGTTGTGCATAGTTCTGTCGCAAACGTGTTTTAGATTATTGGATAGTAATCAAGTTGTTCTAAAGAAATTTTGTTGGATTGAGTGGAGGCCTATTTCAGACACATGTTTAGTGCTAACGCTGTGATTTTAATATAGGTGGGTAAAATAAAAACATATGGGATTTGATCCTGTTTATTCGCGATGGGTTGAACAATTCTTTATATCGCATATAACTAGTTTATGATGCTGTAATGTTAAATGAAATAACGCTTGAGTTTTTTGTCTTCTCTCTTGTGGCGTATGGTCGGTGTGTAGGGGGGGCCTCTGCCTCGGCGTCTCATTCTGTCTATGGAATGTAGCAATGCTGAGGCCACGAGACTATGCTGTTATGTTCTGTTTACCCAGTCTCCGCGTTCAACGTTGCTGATATGTTATAGGCAAACGTTTCTCGACTCTCCTATCGATTTTACAAACACTTACCATCAAATTTATGTTATTAACAGAACGTTTCGAATGGAAAACCCTTAAAACACGCGCGCATTTTTATGTAATCCTAGACAACTGAACTGTACGTGGCAAACATATGTCCCCTAGGGTTGTCTGATTGTACCATTCACAGACACCCCTTCCCCCGACTGTACTTATTCCCTGCCATTCATCTTCGTACAGTCACCGTCACCATTCTGCAACCCTATGATAGCCTGTTACATCCCCCTATTTTCCATACTGTATACAAACACTCCCGTAACCACCATGATTGTTCTAAATCCAAGTAAATAAATAACAACTTTCTTTAAGACTAAAAACATTTCTATAAGAAAACAACAAAGCATTCTAATAATACAACAAAAGTTGTTTTAAAGCATTTATTCAAAATGTTCCAATTGTAAGTCATGCACAAGATTCGTTCCGACTGATAAGGAAACTGACATCATGTATTTATCTCTCACAAAAGAACCAATTACTATAACAGAATTTGTCATTTCCATCGCGTTTAAGCAATAAGCCCAGAGAAAAGTTTATTTGGGTCTGGGCTGATTGCTATTCGATTACATCAATTACAATATTAATAAATATTAATGAACCCGTGTTTTGAGCGCACAAAACATTTTTTTAAGTTTTCCTACCATCCACTTAGGGGTTTTCATCGGATTTTCAATAGAGGGCGGCCGATGTCTTGCTAACTCGGTTAGTGTGCATTGCTTCGGAATATTTTTATTTCCCGCTGAAATACTTGGACAAGGTCCAACAATGAAAATATAAATAATTTCCTTTGGTTTCGCAAATGAATTAATAATGTTGTGATAGAAGACCTTTTATTTATTTAAAGTAGAAGATATCTGTCCGGACATCCTCTTTGTAATATTGGTTGTGCAATATTGCTTCCTCCCTATTATACCAAATAAAAAATAAATATTGCTCCAACGTATTCTTTGAATTCATACATACGAAACGAATGATTATGAATGTAAATATATTAATAGCTTGAATAATTGGTAGCAGTTTGTTTGCCAGGACCAGATTTCTTGGCGTCATTGTTCGTAATAAAAATGAGTAATAAAATAAAGGACACAGCAAATGCATTCTGTAAACAAGTTCTGACTAATTATTAAAATGAGCGTATTGCTTTACTGCGTATATTTGGGTCATATTATTGTTTTCTAGAAAAAAAAACATGAGCCATCACAATCTTACTTTGCTGCAATACAAATATTACTTTTCCAGCGTACCGATCCGTGATAATTATTATACATCAATATCGTGTTATTTATATTACATCCAAGCAGAGCCGTCCTTAGACAGGGGCTTTGAGGGCCCCACAGCATTATGCGAACCGACAGGTTTAGATTTTCATTATTTTTATGCTTTACTATTAAGTAAAGATAGATGTTTATTTTACTTTTTAGGGTTCCGTACCGAAAACGGAACCCTTATAAGATCACTTTGTTGTCCGTCTGTCTGTCTGTCAAGACAATTTTTATGGTAACAAGTTGAAATTTGTATCAATTACTCGGGTCTGCGGTCTCTTTCAGCTGTGAAAAAATCAAACTTGTAAGTCAACGCGATCAAAAGGTATGACCGTTTATGTCGCATATTTAGCGATTTCACAAGGGAATCAAAACCTATAAGGTACTTCCCGTTGACCTAGAATCATGAAATTTAGCAAGAAGCGGTGTCTTACAGCACATGTAAAGGGAAAAATCTGAAAACCGTAAATATGTAGTTTAATTACAAGAAAAATACGAATTTACTATTAGAAACTAATGTGTTGTGTGGTATTGTCAGGCACCAGAAGCATATGGGTTGCATACAGTTAGGTCCTCCTAAAGATACCTTACTTACAAGTTTGTACGGAACCCTCGGTGCGCGAGTCACAACTCGCACCCCGGTTTATTTTTTATTTTTCATGTACAAAACAAATAAACAGTATTTATTATTCTTGTTTTTGTCATTACAATTAAATTTCAAAATCCAATATTATTTTGTAAATTTTAAATTATAACAAAAATTGTCAAAAATTATTTTTTGCCCTAGGCCCCGCACTTGTTAGGGACGGCCCTGCATCCAAGTAAATATTGCATTTCTAGGATTTACTGTACAATATCGTTTTATGCAGAATAACTAGCTCTGGTCACGTATATTAATTTATCTGTGCACCGTGAACTCATGAGCACGCACGGCGATGTTACAATAAAGTATCACTGCGCCTTTATTAACTTACAATTAGTGTAACTGGAATGTTCCCGCAAAAGTTCAAACGAGAATCAAGCGGATGAAGAAAGAAATTAGATTCTATTGATGCGATTAGAACAAAGCTGGTAATGTCAAGGTAGTTTTGTTGTGATCGCAGCAAAGAGCAAGAGTGAAGGTCGTAATTTGGTATGAAATAAAAGAAAGTTATACCCATCGCGGATTATAGGTATTCAGCGGAGAACCTGCTGTTAGAACAAGTTCAAAATACCCGGCGCAATATTTGCATTTTCCACATGCTTGGTGACTCATCGTGTTTGCGAATGATAGCGAATTCCTTTCCCATTCTCTCGAATTGTATTAAAATATTATTCTGGTTAGATAAAGAGTAAATGGCAAAACAAATAAATGTTTTGTAAGCATGAGTAAATATGTTTTCGGTTTAAAAGTGTACTCGATTATACATTGCGATTTGTCGTTCAGTGTGAAGCGTGCTCTCCTGACAACGTGTAAGCAGGTTCGTTAATGCGAATCCATGGCATATACTTGGATTTGATTTAAACGCTATTTTTATTTACTATTGCTAGGAAGAAAATTTTTAGGTTTTGTTCTAATGAGATATTTGTTTCAGGGCCCATGACGTGAAGTTTTGGAATTGCCGCTCCCGCCATGAAGCGGCTACTGACATTACTTTTGGCTGTTGCTGCCGCCGCCGTTGGTTCTAGTGATATTGTGCGTTCTTTCAATGATACAAACATTGAGCGATTTAATCATCTCGTGGTCGATATAAATACCGGTCGGGTTTATATTGGCGCTGTGAATCACCTGTATCAATTATCTCCGGACCTGGAATTAGTGATTTCCGCTAAAACTGGACCTGAACTAGATGCTGATGAGTGCTCGGTGTTGGAGTGTACTACTGCAGTCAATAAAAAGCTCACCGATAATGTAAACAAGGCACTGGTTATAGACTATACCACAAGCCGCTTGATCTCGTGCGGAAGTCTTTTCCAGGGGATATGTTCCGTTCGCAATTTGCACAATATCTCGGACTTTGATGCTTCTGATGTTAGAGAAATTCGGGAAGCCGTCGTTGCTAATAATGCGACGGCTTCGACAGTGGCATTCATTGCCCCCGGACCACCGAATCCTCCTGTATCTCAAGTCATGTACGTCGGAGTTACGTTTACCCTTGGTTCTCCTTACCGCTCGGAGGTACCGGCCGTTAGCAGTCGATCGTTAGAAAAAGATAAAATGTTTACCATTGCACAAACCGCAGTAACAACGGGCACAAGAATGTTTGTAAATTCGTTAGCCAGAGAACGCTACCCCATCAATTACGTATACGGCTTCAGTTCGGAAGGCTTCAGCTATTTTCTTACAACTCAAATGAAACATACCAGTTCCAATCAATGGATAAGTAAATTAGTGCGGGTGTGCCACGATGATGAAAACTATTACTCTTACACTGAAATCCCTATAGACTGCATCAACGAAGACGCTCGAGAATACAATCTGGTACAGGCCGCCTACATGGGTAAGGCCGGATCAGACCTGGCTGGAGATATAGGGATCACTGCCCAAGAGGATGTACTATTTGCTGTGTTTAGCAAAGGTGATCCCACGCAAGCTAATAAACCTACGGACTTGTCCGCACTCTGTGTCTATTCCCTGAAGACCATCCGACGGAAGTTCATGCAAAACATCAAGCACTGCTTCAGCGGCAACGGAGAACGCGGCCTGGACTTCATCTCGACCAGCCACAAATGCGTACCTACGGTGAGTAGTCAGTACACATCTGCGCACCCCTATAGCGGCGAGGCGGCAATGCCGCTCCCGGTATTGATCGGCCACCGCCGGGACCTCGCCACGCCAGCCCCTGACTCTCTGACTGACGTCTCGCGCGCCGAATTCCTCACGTGCATTCCACCTCTAAAAGATATCATTTACTATATCACACCATGCTATTTATTTTCCTATAGCCTTGTTTTTTTTTTGTAAGTTCTCAGAAGAGAGAAAACTCTTGACCTTTTTTGGATAGTCATTGTAATCGATTAAGTATTTCTCACGGTGTGAGGTCGCGTTTTTTCGTCGCACCTTTTTTTTCATCATCAACATGTCACTCTAAAAATAATGTTTTGCATGTGCGGTTGGTGGCCCACATCTCGTTGAAGATGCACCGCCGTGCACGTAAAATGTGATACGGCACGGCACGGCAGTATCTCGACGTTAATCAACCGTCGCCTCTGCCATCACCACTTCGTCCTGCAGTTCTCGTTGAATTTGATAAACTATTAACCACTATAATGAATCATTTCAACGGCAATTTCTGCTTCTCAATAACTTACTATGGCAATTTCGGTATAAAAGGGTCCCATTCTTAGCCTGACATTAACAGATAAGGCCGTTCCCGGTTCCCCATGTTCGAGAGACTTTAGATATTAGCAAGTTCGTGTCATAATGGAAAACTAAAACAAAGTTATCTAACAATAAGCTTCCGAAGTCAAACATGGCTATTTCCAGACCGGTTGGTTGCATGAGTATGAAGGCGTTAGGGCGGAATGGGCAATTCTTGATCCGGACTCCGTACCGGAATTCGCCCCCCGGTCTGATAACTCGACCTCATTTACACCGAAACAGAAACTGAACTCTCCTCAACACATGCATGACAACCAGCACACTACCAACGACCGTCCTTGCTGCGAATGCGATCTAACCATATGTTCTCAATACAATCGATAAATTCTTTAATTTATACACTCACTTTTTTGGAATTTCAATGCGTTTATCTAATATCTCAAAACTTGTTTATCAGAAGTTATCTTCCTCGTGTATAGGTGTATATTTACCTGACTCGTCAACTTTATGATGGAAACATAATTAAAACTTGCTGCATTTCAAAAGCTTATGAATAATACGCTTTTTATATTCCCAGCGAAATCAATTAGAAAGTTTTAGTTTGACGCGGATAAATAATGAGAGATTGATCACGCTGCATAACAGACAGTTATAGATATTTAGATAATTCGTTCAGATAAAGAACACTATTTGCATTTTAAACGTTTCTCTCGTTTGATGCGGATTCCAACTTCGACCAAACTCACTTACAAGCGGCACAGTATTTCATTCGAGAGAGGCGAAGGGTTTCTCTTCAATCTTTACCATCGAAACCATTATTAAAACCATCGCATCCCGTCTTCGGTTATGTAAACAACTGTTTCATTCATAATTTAATTGAATCTTTCTGCTCCGTCATCTTCCCATATTTATTTTTTATCGCTATTGGCGCAACGCCAAAATTTAATAAATGGTATTTACTAAAATGACAACCCATTAAGAACTTTTTAGTAAAATTATGCATATTTCAATCAAACCTAACAACCTTTTAAGCTAGTTTGCGCTGATTTTTCTCTCTTAAACTCGCTTCGTAATTATAAATTAGCGTGATTCATTTTATTTCAGATTATGCTTTTTAGGGAAACGTTGTTTGCGACCTAGATTTCATGAAATTTGTTGTCATCTGTTAACAATTTCCTTTTACTCACTCGCCGAATGGAATATTGTACAAAAGCATGCACACGCCTTGCAAAAACTAACGAGTTGCGTTTTAATAGTTCACATTACAATTAGAAAACATCACTGTGTTAAAAGAAACGAGGGAAAATATGAAACCTGGCGGATTCCTGGATTTTAATTATGGAGTAACTATGTAATTAAAAACGCGCATTTTTTCTTCGTCTTCGTTTTTTTTCCGAAAAATCTTTCGCATTTATAAGCTATTCCAAAGCTTTACTTAATTAGTAGTTTCAAAACAATGTTACCCTTTTAGTTCGCATTAAGGTATTTAATATAGAACACACATACATAATAAACATTTGCTTATTAACATCTAATTATAATTTGATGAGTCTGCTTGAAAGTTTCCAAACTCCCATCTAGAATGCAAATTATTATTAAAAAGAAAAATATCACTTAAGATATTAACAGTAATAAAATTAAAGTTGTTTTTTTATATTAAATTGTATTATAATGTGTATATATAAGAAAAATGCCTTTTACAAGCCAAAGAAATAACATCGAAAGCATACAGTAATTTCACACAAATTACCCATTTATATATCTCGCTTTGCTTTATTTGCATGCATTTCGAAATACTGGGATTAAGGAATTGCGCAACAGCTTTCAAATTTTAAATATATTTATCCTGGCATTCTTTTCTTTGCGGGGAAATAAATACAAGAGGGCGACATGTATTTCCGGGAATGAAATTGGTTTCGGAAAGTACCGTCAATGCTTTTAATTTCATTACGGTTTTATATTTATTTCCGTTTTTAGGAATCCCGTTTATTTGAATATTTCGATGTGAATAATGAATAAATATTTATTAGTTTGTGTGGATAGCAGGCACGACAACTATCAGGCAATCAGTATTAATATTTCAAAGATTAAGCGAATCAACGCAAATAAACCTTCGCTCCGATTTCAAATTATTTATTGCGGAATTTCATAGTGAATTTGGCTAATTATAAATGAGCGTATTTAAAATAGGGTATAGATTAATTTTTATAAAAATAAAAGAAATGAATGTGTTGGAGATTAAAATGAACGTTAACGAAAAGACAATTCTTTGGACAGCGCGAGCTAAAACAATGTGAAAAAAAAATACAAACTAGAACTAAATAGAAAAGAGCACTTTATACGGGTACGTTGAAATGGTTTTTTTCCCCGGAAATTATTGATTCGTGGACTGAAAAAAAGACAATGCAGAATAAATGAATTCGAGTCACAGTTTCGGTGGTCTGTAAACACGGTTTTTATTTCGGTTATAAATCACGGCCTGTGTTTATTAGTGGAATTCGTTCTGTAAGAACATACTGGTCGATCAGTTCTCACACCATTTGGAATTGACGTTCCGTCGCGAACTAATTAAATCATGTTCAAACTCCCTTAGAGCTCTCGCACGTGCTAACGACTTAGAGAAACATGTAATAAGCATGTAAACATCATAGACTCACATCATTAGTCTTGATTTTCTAGAATACTACTACATAGCTTCAATAATTTAATCTATTACCTAGTCCTCATATTTACATTAAGCATGGAATTAGAGCAAATAATCAATTGCTGTATCTGCATATTTGAAATTTATGGTTGTCTTGGAATTAAGCAAATAGAACCAATTAGATATTGCGAGATTCCTCTCATGAATCAATTCCTCGTTTCATCTAACAAAAGTATTTAGATGTATATACGGATAAAACCAATATATTTCAATGGGATAACCGGAAGCTTCGTTTCCGATTCCGCTAAAACTTCATTTGCATTCTTCTCTCGTAACTCCACTAGATTTAATCTAATTTTATAAAATAGAATTATTTCTGCGACTCCATTTTACTACTACCGTATTAGTCCAAATATAAACCTTGACAAATTATATATTCGAGTCAATACGTTAATTCATGAGTTAGCTTTTCACACGAATTTAGGTTATCGCCGTTTTATTGTTATCATTTCGGTGCGTAGAACATAACGGTGCGTTCATAATAGTTTACGCTTGTCGTTTTGGTAGACGATTTAGGAGAGTGTGGGGGGTAGTTAAGTAAATATATATTGTACTGCAAAGGGTGAGCGCGTTTTCAAGAGAGTACTTGTAAAATATGTTTGTTTCAATGCTGGAGGACGCGCTCATAAAGATTTTATAGTTTCCACGAATAAGGTTGGATGTGCAGAAACTACGTAAAAAGATCCACTTCTTGTTGATGTAAAAAGTAAAGAGAGGATAACATTGCGGGGGTAATGGGTGGCGTTTTATTCGCTTCTTAAAATATGTACGATTGCCACGTTCGCGTTCCTACCCCGCCCGGGCATTTAGAAATTGATATACTTTTAAGAGAGAAAGTGTTGCATTTATTTATTCGTTTAGGAAACGCTACCGGAAAAAAAGAAAGTTATTGTGCGGGCATGCTCGAGCTAATAGTTCCATTTTTAAAATATGATTTATCAGGAAAACGCGTCGAACTTTTCAATGTATGTACAGGTGTTGTTAACGTAAATGTAAAATAAATATACGGTTGACAAATTTTTATTCAATACATTAATGCGAGTTTGAAGGATTTGAAAAAGTTGAACACGCAAATCGACTACGTTTCCTCCCCAAATAAATAAGGAAGTTTAAAATATCCCAAAAAGTTTTTTTTTTTAAATCCCCTAATTCTTTGTTCGCTGATTGGAAATAAATTCAGAAATATTTCCGGATGTATATATGTTAAGACCATTTGTCTATAGCAAGGGCGTTATCGCTCTATTTCGACGTACTGGACCGGAAACAATGCTGAACTGAGGCAATCCGTAGCGACAAAAAACGTAATGTATCCATCGGTATGCATAGTATTCTCAATATCCCACTTGATACTCGACACATCGTGTTGTCTCTGTCGGGGTAGTTTTACACGTAGGAAAATCGCGGCGTTGTTTCTATGAACGGGGTTTTAACGGGAAGTACCTCGTCATATCGGGGCTTTTCCCTCATCTACATTCAATAAGCGCAATGATCTTACGTTTAAACTGAAGATAAACGTTGCATTATTAACAGTTTAGACAAGACCATAAACGAGGGAAACATTATTAATAAAGTGGAATGTTTTGCTGGACTGCTCTAGAGCTCTAGCTATTATTAGAGCTACTGTTGCTTACCCACAACAGTAATGACAACTCCGTGATTCCCCGTTTAGACTCGGGACTTTAATACGATAATGGAGTTCTCTTGTAAAATTATCAACTGACCTTTGCCGTTGCAATTCTTTTCCTAAATAAGATTGACCGTTTTTTATTAAGGCCTTTGTCTCCGTAGGAAAATTTCCTTATTCGAATTACGTACGAACAAAACGCTTAAAATACAATCGTGCAACGAAAAGGACAATGATTCGCATTATTTACCAGAATCGCTTTTAGAACACGGCGAAAAAAAAAACTCGGATCCTTTTGAGAATCAAATAAAAGACTACTCGTAAATTAATTCACCTTTAAATACGAGACGAATTTCTATCTCGGCAAATACTTGCTGATCAAATAGCAAGTGATGTAAAAGCACGGCATTCAAGTGGTAACATATGGATTGTAAATATTTCATCTTCCCACCGCAATCAATTTTGTTTTAATCTTTCAAGTGGTTTAAATAAACTGTATAGTTGGTTTTTTTGTTTATCTTTGCTCGGCTTAAAATGCTCATGTTACGTATCTATCGGTAATTGTAATGGCACAAAGCCTTTGAAATTAGTTCAGTGATGTATGTGCAGTTCAGTGGTCTGTTACTATCCTCTCAGCTGTATTATTGGTATGGAATTTTGTAAACGTTATTTAAAAACAATACCTATGGCCTGCGGACGTTCTTTATTAGATATTCGCATTTGGAATGTTGGTTTTCCGAGTTTGCGCTCGCGGCCCACAATATTCTAAAACTGTATTGTGCAAGATAATACTCTGTTCCGCCCACATAACAGCATCTTGCAATTCAGCAATTTAAAATTAGTTACCTCTCATTCATTTGAGAACATGTATCCACAGGTCTCCGATTTTCCCATCCCTTTCAAACATTCCATTCCTCATTCTCTCAACACGGCTGCGGCCATAACTGAAATTTTCCCATTTCCACGGCGCATTTTCCTCATGGCGTATTTTCCTGCGCGGCATCTATCATGCTTGCTTGCATTTGTCACACGATCCAATCTGTGGGCTCCAGTGTGGAGTATTTTATTCTACGCCCGCCGACTGACTTTTATGTGTTGCTGCCACTCCTTTACTCGTTACTGTTAATGTATGTAGGCGCCACATACTTCTCTTAAGCACATTCAAATTTATACATTTTTACCTCGGCATTTCTTAAATTCCCAATTTTCACACTTTCCACTGATTCACAATATTTGAATATACAACCATTTGTTAATTAGCAACCTCGCGAATAACCAAGCAAATATGCGTTGTTGAATATACTAGGCAATATTTTTTCTATCCCAACTCAATTTGCATACGAAATAATCTCTTTATTCTCCACGCCGCACAGTAATTCGCGTAATACTTAACGCTAGACAAAATTATTTTTGTTTTCATATCACAATCCTGTTAACATGCATCCTACTCACCGATACAAGGTTTAAAAACCGTAAATTGCATTCAACTAGGGGTTTTCAATAAAAACAAGTACGTAGGTACAAAAAAATATTTATTTAAATTTTACAATATCAATAATTAGAAAATACAGTAGGATTTGAAGGACCAACAAAATAGTGTGACATAGCCATTAGGTAAATAGCCATTACCACGTGTACTTGCGTACTATTATGGGAAAAAAATATTTGGAAATTCTATACGGAAAATCAAACAAATGAAAACACCAGTGTACAAAGGACCCACTCACCACTTCAACAATCCGGTGAATACCTGGACCTGCGGAGTTCGGAGGTTCCACCACTTGGCTGAGCCAGTTGGATTTCTTAAACAGGATGGTGAATGTTGAACAAAGGGATTTCCCAGAAGAAAATTCGTCCTTAGATACCGTGGTGTATGACACTTAAATAGCGTCCAACATTCACAGATATTTCTATTTTAAAATGATGTAATAATCGAACGGTCGTAACTTGCCATGCCGAATTCACACACGAATATATTTTTGACTGCTTCGAATGAATGCCTTACAAAGAGTGTTAAAATATCTACAAGAGTTTTAAATTTTTGATAAAACTGGGAACAAAAAACACAATAAGAATAAGTTCGTTTTTACTTATCAAGATATATAGAGACTATTAAACAAGATATATTCATACTAATTTTGTATCATTGGAAACTATTTTGGTTAGGTAAAGTTACATATTAGTCGTCATCATAACTTTCTTCAGATGAATCTGCTGTTGGGTAGTCATGATGATCGTGGTGAGGTAACCAGTGAGTGCTTTGCCTCAGGGTTCCGTTATGGGTCCTACGCTTCGGAATATCATATATGATTTCAGCGTACGGCGTTGGCTCTGAAAATCGTTGGCTTTGCCGATGATTGAGACATTGTTGCGACCGGAAGGACAGAGGACGAGTGGACTGGGCTAACGGGGCCATTAAAATTGTGGGTAACTGACTGGAGGGCAAAAGGCCTAAGGTGGCAGCGGAGATAATAGAAGCTGGTCTCCTTATGGGCCAAAGGAAGATAGGACCTTCAAATTTAGAGTTCAAGAGGAGAAAATAACTCCAAAAGAATGTGTGAAATATCTAGGCATAATTATTGACAGGAGACTCTCCTTAAAAGAACACATCAAACAGGTGACGACTAAAGCCCTAAAAACAACCATGATGATCAATAGTTCACTCTCTATTTACATTTACAGTGTCTTCTCCAGTAATATTTAATTAGCTCTTTTAACCTTTTTGTGATTGTTGTGCCAAGGCGACGATATCACAACTTGAACGCTTCTAATTTATTATTTATTGTTAGACCATACATGGGGGTTATTATTAAGTCTAGGACTTCAGAAAACAATTTGGGAGCCTTTTTTCGCGGGACCTCTCTTAAGTTGGTTATCAATCCAACTAGGAATACAGTAAGGCACATAGAATGTTTTTAAGGCACAACGTCCTAATTAGGAAAGCGAAACATGGCATGCCGTATAAATTCCAAACTGGAATGTTAAGAGGAAACGAAGATGAAGCGAATAGCTTAACTTAGGCATGTCCTTCGAATTCCTGACTAGATCTAATTTGGGCCATGCCACAGACTTGCCTAACAGCAACCAAATTTTGTATGCCCAACTTTGGAAAGTCTTTGGTTATCCATATAAGGTTGAAGTAAGGAATTGCAAAGACATTGCAAAGTTAGGTAATACCCTTAAGTTTCCTTACAACAATCTAGTTTTGATTTTTTCCTGCATGCCATGTTTTGGCTTTCTTAATTAGGACGCGACAAGATGATGATCAGTAATTTGTGAACTATTTACATTTAGTGTCTTCTCTAGTAATATTCATTTAGCTGGTTTAACCTTTTTGTGATTGCCCTGCCAAGGCGACGATAGCACCACAACTTGAATGCTTCTAATTTATTCATTCTTCTTCTTCTTGTTTCGGATATGCCTACTTTGGACCACGCTTGTTCTACTGTTGGGCTTTGATCTTTGTCCAGTATTGTCGCATTTTCTGCCGGTGTAACTTCTGTCCAGGGGGTACCTTTTCTTCGGGGTTTTTCCTGAAATGCACGGACTTCCTTCAGGGTGTGTCTCACAGACTATCTGTTTTGAAGATCTGTTATTCCCAGTTCTTTAATATCCTTCTCGTTTTCTGTCAACCAAGTGGTAGGAACCTTCTTGTTTTGCCAGAAGGTGAACAGACGAACAGGTTTTCTGTCAACCAAGTGGTAGGAACCTTCTTGTTTTGCCAGAAGGTGAACAGACGGTTGGTTAGTCGGTTTGGAGGCAATCTTGCAACGTGGCCACAGAAAGCTACCCTTCCTTTCCCTGCAAAGTCAGAGAGCCTCTCATTATGTTCGTAGAGCTCAGAGTTATGTTGCCTTCGGAATTCCTCATCTTCCTTTACCGGGCCTAGGATCTTCTCTTCTCTCCGATTTCAAATTTCTCTACCAGACCTTTTTGCTTCAAGGAAAGACACTCCATGGCATACAGGGCTTCTGACCTCTGTTAAGTTGGCAGAACCAACGCGGAAAAAAAAATCCGCGGCTGGACATAATAATCCGCTTTTTTTTTTCACAAGCGATTTAAAAAAAAAATGTCCCGCACTTCCCATTTCCCGGGAAAATTGGATCCCGCTAACTTAACAGAAAGTTCACGGTACCCATTCTAAAAATAATTATATTAAGAAAATAATTGCACCGGAACTATCCGCTTTATATCCGCAAACGATTGTAAAAAAAAATGGGGTCCCGCTAACTTAACAGAAAGTTAGCGGGTCCCATCCTAAAAATAATTATATTGTGGAAATAATTACAGCGGAATTATCCGCTTTTTATCCGCAAAAGAATGTAAAAAAAAATTGTCGCCCTTTCAATTTCCCGGGAAAATGTGATCCCGCTAACTTAACAGAAAGTCAGTGGGACCCATTCTAAAAATAACTATATTAAGAAAATAATTGCACCGGAATTATCCGCTTTTTATCCGCAAACGATTGTAAGAAAAAAATGGGGTCCCGCTAGCTTAACAGAAAGTTAGCGCGACCCATCCTAAAAATAATTATATTGTGGAAATAATTGCACCGGAATTATCCGCTTTTTATCCGCAAACGATTCTAAAAAAAATCTAGCCCTTCCAATTTCCCGGGAAAATACGATCTCGCTAACTTAACAGAAAGTCAGTGGGACCCATCCTAAAAATAATTATATTGTGGAAATAAATGCACCGGAATTATCCGCTTTTTATCCGCAAACGAATGCCGCGAGAAAAATAATTTCCAAACTTTTTCATTTCCCGGAAAAATTGAGGTTTTTTTTCACGGAATTCGTATGTGGATGAAGCAAAAGTTGTTAGATGCTATCGCGGAGAAATAAAGATATCGAGGAAAAAATTTGTTGAGGTAATTTTGAAGAACAAAGGAAGAGAGGGGTGGCAATAGGGGCCCTCTCACCCCACCGTAGGTGGGAGGAAGGCAACCAAAAGAACATTTCATTTTTGAAAAAACCTAACATACCGCTTGCGTCTTTGAAAGCTGCAACATGCATGTTACACCTTTGCACCTTTGCATTGCACTTTGCACCTTTGAAAGGTCCTAGCATGCCGCCCGCCGCGCCGATGCGTTTTATAATGAGAAATGCGAAATAATAAGGAAAGCAGGGTACGCGTGCGGCTAGTGTGACGATTCGTTCTGTTAAGTTAGCCGGACCCATTTTTCCCGGGAAATGGGATTTTTTTACAATCGTTTATGGATAAAAAGCGGATATTCCCGGTATAATTATTTCCTTAATATAATTATTTTTTGGATGGGTCCCACTAACATTAGATTAACTTAGCGGGGCTCCATTTTCCCGAGAAATGGGAAGGGCGGGAAATTTTTGTTTTTTTACAATCGTTTGCGGATAAAAAGCGGATAATTCCCGTGCAATTATTTCCTCAATATAATTATTTTAAGGATGGGTCCCGCTAATTTTCTGTTAAGTTAGCGGGACTTCATTTTCCCGGGAAATGGGAAGTGCGGGATTTTTTTTTACAATCGTTTGCGGATAAAATGCGGATAATTCCGGTGTAATTATTTTCTCAATATAATTATTTTTAGGGTGGGTCCCGCTAACTTTCTGTTAAGTTAAGTGCGCGAAATTTTTGTTTACAATCGTTTACGGATAAAAAGCATAATTCCGGTGCAATTATTTTCTCAATATAATTATTTTTAGGATGGGGCCCGCTAACTTTCTGTTAAGTTAGCGGGATCCCATCTTACCGGGAAATGGGAAGGGCGAAACATTTTTTTTACGACCATTTGCGGATAAAAAGCGGATAATTCCGGTGCAATTATTTCCTAAATATAATTATTTTTAGGATGGGTCCCGCTAACTTTCTGTTAGTTAGCGGGACCCCATTTTCCCGGGAAAAGGGAAGTGCGGGAATTTTTTTTATAGTCGTTTGCGGATAAAAAGCGGATTATTATGTGCCGTCCCGGATTTTTTTCCGCGTTGGTTCTGCCAACTTAACAGAGTTGGGCTTCTGGTCGTAAAACTAATGTGTAGTGCTTAAGTTTCAGGTTGCGTGACAGGAATTGCTTTTGTTGTAGGTGTACTTAGTCAGTCGATAGGCTAGTTCTAACTTGTTAAGTCTCATGGATAACGATGCTCTTTCTGATAAGTTGGGTTCAATCCATTCGCCGAGATACTTAAATTTCTCAGTCGTCTTGATGTTTCCCTACTCTAGTAACATCTCTCTGTTTGCTTTTTTGATGTTGGTGAAGAATTCTGTTTTCTCCAGCAACACTTGAAGATCCACTTTAGCAGCCTGTTTTCTGAGGCAATTTACCTGTATTGTTGTCATCTCAAGAGAATCAGCAATCAGTGCCATGTCATCTGCAAAGGCCAATCAGTCCATCGTTCTTACGTCCTAGGTAGATACCACTCTGAACATCCAGGTTGAACAGTTCCTTGCGCCATTCTCTCACTTTTCTAGCTTTTTCAAGGACACCGTTGAAGAGAAGTGGGGAAGTCCATCTCCTTGTCTCACTCCAGTTTTTATTTCGAAGCTTTCTGAGATCTCGCCTCTAAATTTAACCTTGGAATTGGTGTTGGTCAAGATTTCTAGGATGAGTCTGCGGATTTTGTTGTCTAGCCCTAGTTCCTGTAGTACTTTGTTGCGTTTCTCTATCAATGGAATCGTAGGCCTAAAAACAACAAAGGAACAACCACCTTTCGGTTTCTCATCTTGGAGTATGCAAGTACAGCTTTAAGATTGAGGATCTGTTCAACACAGGATCGGGTCTTCCTGAAGCCTCCCTGATATTCTCCCAGTTGACTATTCAGCTGATTTTCTACCCTTGTTTGTAACGCCTTGGAGAGAATTTAATCATTATTTTTACTCTATACATGGGGGTATTATTAAGTCTAGGACTTCAGAAAAGAATTTGACAGGCTTTCTTAATTAGCACGGGACAAGATTAGAATTAGGTTTGCCACAATTCAGAAGGCCTCATTAGGCCCGAATTGATCTTTCGACATTCCTAACCGTATTTTCGAAGCAAAACAAATGCTACGGAGGCTATGGGAAGCATCGAACTCTGTTGGATTCAAAATCAACACCAACAAAACTCAATACATGATAAATATTGTTATGACTGAGGCAATCAAGGTTGGCGGAGTAAGCATAGAACAAGTAATCTCTTATAAATACCTTGCTCACGAAATCTCTATTGGTAGAGACAACCTGTGAAATGTCGAGAAGAATAGGCCTAACATGGGCGGCCTTTGGAAGGGGTCGTCCATTAATCACGTAATGTTTTTTAGCAACCCGTTTTTGTTTTTTAATTCTATCGTTCAGCTACGAAAAACTTGCAAAGGGATTAGTAAAGATCGGCAACAGTGATCACATCTACGGTAAGCCTGCATTTGAATATTCACTTTGTTTGTTGACTCCACACAACAACCATTACCGCCGTTTCCAGTTTTTCTAAATTTAAAAGTATTCCCGTCGCTTACTTTCGCATTACAGGTTTTTCGGTACAATCATGCTTGATTGATTCCAAAGTTTTAAGAACTTCGTGTCAAGGAACACTCAAATTTCTAGATGCGTCCTCTCTACCTGACAGCGTATTAAATTTACTCTCTTTAGCGTTTTCTCTTTTACAATTTCACTTTTGCCTAACTAACTTCAACCACTTCAACCACTTTTGCCTAAATTAACTTTTGCCGGCGCTGTGTCGAATTTATAAAAATTATAAATTTATTTGTAATAAAAAATTTATTGAATTTTTTATAAAAGTCTTAGATATTCAACATGACTCGCTAAAAAAGGATCGAAAACAGTTCCAAAATCATAAAATAATTTCCGTTATTTAGATCACTGAACTTTTCATTTTTCCATCTATAGCACACAACCCAAGAAAAATTAATACATATCAGAAATTGCATGACTAAATCAACAGAGGCGGCTTTTCTTTTCGGCGGCTTTTTCGTTTGTATCGCCGATCTATATCTGTCTCTCTCAGACTCAATGCCTCTACGAGGCGTATGCCCCTTTATCCCTTATCCCTAAGTCAGACATTCCAATATACAGCAATCCTAGCAGGTGATATAGATCCAGCCGCAGCTTCTAATATACTCCAAGTACAGCTAAATACAATAGAGGAATGGTTTGACAAATGGAGATTAAAAGCCTGCGAAACTAAATCCGTCCACATCATGTGTGCAACAAGAAAGGGGAACTGCCCACATATTAAACTCTATGGTCAGCCACTTCCAATCACAGATGAGGTCAAATACCTGGGAATCTACCTCGAAAGGAGACTCACGTGGACTAAGCACATAAACACAAAAAGAAAACAACTCTATCTAACAGTCAGCAAAATGTATTGGCTCATTGGCAAAAAATCTAAGCTATCGATGTATAACAAACTCATCATCTACAGAACGATATTAAAACCGATATGGACATACGGTATACAGCTATGGGGAACAACCAGTAACTCCAACATCGAAATACTCCAGAGGTTCCAGTCAAAAACATTGAGAATCATTACCAATGCCCCCTGGTACGTGACGAATAAACAAATCTACAAGGACCTCAATATAAATCCGATAAAAAAGGAGATAAAAACGGCAATTCAGCGAAAAATATCAGCAGAGGATCACCGACCACCCCAATTAACTGGCTTCCATCCTTCTAAATGAAGACATAATAACAAGACGGCTTAAAAGATTCAAACCAAAAGACCTCCCGGAGCGATTCCCAGCCTAAACCGAGTACATGCGTGCGAGTGAATGCGCGAGCACACAAACAATCGTAAACACCAGGGGAGGTATCACTGGACACCCACCTACAATTCGCCCATCAAAATCAAACCCATCTTAATGTCAACCAAACAGCTGAGTGTTGTAATAACAACAGATTGCCGTTTACTTATTAATAAAAAAAAGACATTTCAATATGCCTAAAAAGAAAAGTATTCGATCAGTGCGTGTTGCCTGTGCTTACATACGGGGTTGAAACACTTACCCTCACAAGGAACACTTCAAATAGAATAAGTATCGCGCAGAGGAAAATGGAGAGGTCGATGTTAGGTGTATCACTACGAAACAGGATCCCAAATATAACATTAAGGGAGAGGTCCGGAGTGACGCACACGGTTACCCGTATAACAAACTTAAAATGGAACTGGGCTGATGTGGCGCGACTTACGGACAATCGGTGGACAAAGAGGATACTTGAGTGGAGAGCGGGCCAAGACGCATACATAAGTAGAGGCCGTCCACCAACCAGATGGACCGACGACATCAAAAGGATAAAGACCAACTGGATAGAGGCAGCACAGGATCGGTCAGGATGGAGAAAGCTACGGGAGACCTATCTCCAGCAGTGGACGCGATTGGTCGCTTGATGATGATGATGAATGACAACTTCAATCTCCATAATGCACAAATAGCACATAACTTTTTGAACACTCACAATGATAAGATGAACATAAACACACTTTTCATTAGAGATTAATTAGGAAACAATTTTGGAATTGTAGTTATCCAAGTGTTTTCTGTGAATTGTGATTATTATATTTCACGGATTAAAGGGTGGTTTTTATCTACCTGGCTTGTTCTACACAAATGTTCTACAATTAAAAATTATGTTGTTTATAACAATCAACTAATTATATTGAAATACACCAAATATTCCATTTATCGGATATTTATATTTCCAATTTCATGTTTTTGTGCATGGTGTTTTATAAACAGTCACGTCACAAAGAAACGTTTTAATTAATTAATTGGCAATTAGGCGTCGCAAATGATTTGAAAATGTTTTACCAAAATTGAATCACACTTCGACTGATGAAATCTCTTGAAGATCTCCCTGTATTCACAGATACAAAACGAAAGTAATTCTGTTATAACTGGATTCTTATTGGTAATGCGTGTTCAGAAGCTTTGTTAAAGAATTCAATGCAGTCCGTATAACACCGTGATTTTCTTTTATCAAAGGGAGAAGAAAGCACATACAAAAACACCCTCTCATCTTGTTACTATAAGACCTCCAAACACTTTTTATTTACTTCCTAAATACTTCCCCCCTATTATTGCGTTACTGCCACACCGATATTTATATCATCTTATAAAACGCAACGTTTTTTGTAATCATTCGTGTGTATCTTTATTTGTATTAATTTAGCCGAGACAGTTTCAAGATAAGATACAAAAAATGTTCAAATATTGACTCAGAACGTTCATGTTGATATTCACAGGTACTAACAAAATTACAAATAAATGAGAACCTCCACAGAGTTATAGAAAATGAAATAATAATCATCATTATTTACTAATTCGAGTCTTTGTTGAATTATCTGTGACGAGTTTTTTTTTAAATAATTGCGTCGGTGCATTAATAGTTGATTTAGGCAATTAAAGTGTGGAGAGAAAATAGAAGGTGTTTATTGTTGGCGGAAACAGCGGATTGGTGTGTTCTTACACACATCATCAGTTGTCATGTGCAAAAGATAATTAATTACTAAAACAGTCGTTTCTATTCAACGACTGATTGTGACAGAGTATCGCTTAGTACAGACCTCTATGCAACTATTTTATATATGACATGGGGCTGATATCAACGTTAAAGCGTGTTTGCCTTCATTGTTATGCAACTCTTTTTATGTCGCTCGGTTTACCCCTCTCCCCTTTGTTCAATATCCGTTACACATTATTGATTATCATAAATATATATTTTTTGTGTGTAATTTTTTTGTGCTTAGTGATTACAAATTCGATTTGATAGCGAGTCCCCAGCTAAATGTGTTTGTTTCACTTATTATTGATTCCATTTACGTGATTTGTATCCATATGCGTGTGATATCAATATGGGTTTAAAAAACATGTATGTAAGAGGGTATTTATCCTCGTTGTAAAAGATACAATTAAGTAGAAACTTGTTTTCTTGTGTAAGAAAATTCGTTTCGAATCCGTTGTCTTGTATCCTCGGTTACTTTATTTAACTATTTTCTTTCCTATAAGTTGTTTTCTTATTTATGTCGGGTGTTATATTCTAACAATTTCTGTCATGTGTCGTAGTTGGAATTTTATTTTATACGCTTTTAAAAGTTAATAAATTTTGACCTGACAGCAGGAAATAAAAAATTCTATGTTGTCTATTAAATATCTTTAGCGACAATAAACCGAATAGCCATTTTACAAATAAACGAAAAAAAATGAATAATTAAATTTCTATTCCGTAAGTTATGAGGCATTTTTGTTTGAGTCAACTGTATATTTATATTTAAAAATAATATCTTATCTCCTTTCATGAGAAAATTGACTAATTTTTGTTTGTAAAACTCTGTTATCATAAACAGTACGTGTTGGAGTTGTATATTGTAAGTAGACAATGTGTTTGTGACATTTCGCGCAGGGTGTATTTTATATTCGGATAAAGCTGTAACATTACTGGAGTATTTCGACCAACGCCTAAAGATTTTCGCTTACACTCTCAACTTTGCTTCGTGTCACCAAAGAGTGTTGCTTACTCCAACCCCTCTTTTTATGATATATTAACTTGTCAACTGGCCAAATAATATCATTATTATTTTTGTTTCCCCATTTTTACAAAAAAAAAATACAACCCTTCAAATATCTAAAATCACTCATACTGCATTGATCCCTATCCGATCAAGGGCGTTATTTGCGGAATTCAATTTTGTCTCAATTTTTATTATAAAAAAAAAGTGACTCGTCTTATATTCGGGTTAACACGGTAATATTATAGTCTAAATATCGTTCTATGGTAATCACTAGGGCCCAGATTATTATCTAAATATATATTTTGAATTCAAATTAATTTCGGTCTTTATTTTGTTTTCCACACGAATTAGATCGAATTAGAATATTATAAAGATTACATTTTCTCGTTCCAAATATCATAATTTGTTTGGTAAACAAAATAAAGATCGAAAATAATTTGATTTAAAAATATGTATTTACATATTAATCCGGGCCCTAGTAATCACATATATCGTTCTATGGTAATTACATATATCTTAATATCGTTCTATGGTAATCACATATATCTTAATATCGTTCTATGGTAATCACATATATCTTAATATCGTTCTACGGTAATCACTAGACATCGGATTATATGCACTATCAACATGCCAAAATATGCATGCAAATATGCACTAAAAATGGGCGAAATATGCACAAAAAATGGGCGAAATATGCATAAAATATGCACAATCAAAATACTATTTATTATTGGAATTGACTTATTTTTTACAATATACAGTAGTTCTTGTGACAATATACAATTAAATATTTTTTTCTATTTTGAGTCTGTAATGGACTCAAAACAGCACTCATATGCGTGCGGTTATGGATCACCAAGTGCTGTTATGAGTATAATTTTTTCAAGGTTGGCAGTGAAATTCAGAGCTGTCAGTGTCAAATTTTCGGCGAGTTTTGAGATTATGCGATGTGTGGAAATTTGTGTAATCGCACAAATTTAATTAATTAATGGTGATAACAGCACTCGGCGAGCCATAACCGCACGCATATGAGTGTTGTTATGAGTCTATTACAGACGCAAATTAGAAAATTAGTGTATTAAAGGACGAGTTCAGTAAACGCGATTCTTCAGCAGGCGTCCAAGTTTAGAAAACTCTTTTCTACGCTCGTCTTTTTCTAAACTTGGACGAGTGCTGAAAAATCGCGCTTATTGAACTCGTCCTTTAATACACTAATTTTCTATTTTGCGTCTGTAATGGACTCATAACAACACTCATATGCGTGTGGTTATGGCTCGTCGAGTGCTGTTATCACCATTAATTAATTAAATTTGTTCGATTACACAAATTTCCACACATCGCATAATCTCAAAACTCGCCGAAAATTTGACACTGACAGCTCTGAATTTCAGTACTCATATGCGTGCGGTTATAGCTCGCCGAGTGCTGTTATTACCATTAATTAATTAAATTTGTGCGATTACACAAATTTCCACACATCGCATAACCTCAAAACTCGCCGAAAATTTTACACTGACAGCTCTGAATTTCAGTGCCAACCTTGCAAAAATTACACTCATAACACCACTTGGTGAGCCATAACGCACGCATATGAGTGCTGTTATGAGTCCATTACAGACTCAAAATAGAAAAAAATATTTAATTGTATATTGTGATAAGAACTACTGTATATTGTAAAAGTAAGTCAATTCCGATAATTGCAAACTTGTGACGTTTGTCACTTAATATTAATTTGTAGGCTGAAAATGACTTTACGTCAACTGACGTTACTGGACAGAACTTGAAATTTGGCGCAACTTCTGCAACAACCTCTTCAGGTAGATTTTGACTGGTGCCTTTTATAAATGCATTTACTTTCTTTATTCCTTTAAGACCTGGGTTTTTATAGAGAACAGCATTTAATTTGGCACGGACCTTTTCTGATAGTGAACTCGGTAGGTCGTTGCTCTGTTTAATCATTTTATCCAATATTTCCAAGAGCTTGCACAGAGGAAGGTTTTTAGTTTCTAGAGTCTCAATTGCGTCGGGAATATTGCTGAAAACGTGTTACAATTAGAGCAATATTTTCTTTGATTAAAGGAGCCTGAAATACCAGCTGACTTCAAATATTGACTTGAAATCAATAGACCTTTTCTTAGGTATTGTCTTGTGCGCATGTGTCAATTTCCGCCATGTTGTACGTCAAAAAGTGTCCGAACTTTTTGACCTATAACTAAATATGTGCCCGAAACTTTCATATTCCCGCCTCTCAAACTTGGCCGATGCGCATGCGCTTAACTAACCGTAAAAAGGTCTATTGCAATGGCTTCTGAACTATCACATTGACCAACTACTTTACTTCTTTTATGGTCTCAAAATTCTAAGCATAAAACTATATAGCTTTCAACCATGTTCTTCTCCGCGTTAATATTGTTTCTGGAGGTAATGCTAGGTTTGGTAGTCGCTCTTTATATTTTTGTACGTGTGAGGTGCCTGCATAGCACGTCACTGGCTGCGACCTGCCACTGTTCCCGCCTAAAAGTCGATTCCCATATCCGCGACACTTAGCTATGCGACGTCGTGCGACATCGCCTGTCAAATAAAGATTACATTTGTTTTGTTTTAAATGGGCACGTTGCGTAGCTGTCGCGTAGCCATAGAGAGAACGTGCCCATTTAAAACAATGTAATCATTATTTCACAGGCGATGTCGCGTAGCTGAGTGTCGCGTATCTGAGAATCGTCTGTATACAAAACACATTTAACGACTGAAATAAGCACTATAAATAAAAAAAGTACTAAAATATGCAATATAGCTATAAAAATAACGTTGTATGTATTTGCATATGCAAACATGCAAATGCATATAATCCGATGTCTAGTAATCACATATATCTATGTATACAGGGTGATTCGAGTGGAAATGGAAGTATTTTAAAGACATGTCCAGGAAGCAAAAATAAGCAAAATAAGCTCATATGTTTAAGTCCGATTTTCACTTGTTTCAGAGATAAATAGGTTTTTCTTTTTAAAAAGTTAATAAAGTTAAATTTGGCAACGTTGTCCTAAACGCCAATTTGAAATAAAATATTAATTAGGCACATGTCATAAAAATTTACAGTTTGTCTTAAAATTGACAGTAGTTGTTTTTGGAGATTATAAAAATGCCTCATATTTTCAGTCATAGAGAATATGCAGATATGGTGTTTGTTTATGGATTTTGTAATGGTAATTCTGTTCGTTCAGTAGAAGAGTATCGCCGTCGTTTTCCTAATCGAAGAATTCCTAATAGGCAAGTGTTTCAAATTGTTTTTACACATGCTAGCGAAACTGGAATTTTCCCAAGTGCACGTATTGTTTCTGAAAAACATCAAGGGATCGGTTTGGAACTTGAAGAAGATATTCTTCATGTTGTAGAAACTAATCCTGGGATAAGTACAAGGCGCATTGCAATCCAATTTGAAATTTCACAAACAATGGTTTGGAAAACATTAAAACGGCAAGGTTTAAACGCTTTTCATCTGCAGAAAGTATAAAATCTTCAAGGAAATTATCCATTAAGACTACAATTTTGTCAATGGATTCGTGAAAACAGAAGATTACTCAAATGCATTTTACTTACTGATGAAGCTCATTTTACTCGAGATGGAATTAACAATTCCCATAATACTCATCGATGGTCGGACGAAAACCCCCATGCCACGCAAGAACACAATTTCCAACATCGGTTTAGTATTACTGTATGGTGCGGAATTCTAAATGATCTGTTGTTGAAATGAATTGTTTGGTCCTTTTGTATTGGATGGCCGTCTTACTGGGGAAGGTTATTTACATTTTTTGGAAGACCATTTAGAGGAAATATTGAACGAAGTACCTTTAAATATTCGACGACGTATTATCTTCCAACATGATGAAGCAGCTCCTCATTATGCAAATATTGTGAGAAATTTTCTAAATATCCATTTCGGCGATCGCTGGATTGGCAGAGGAGGCCCGCACACTTGGCCACCGAGATCACCGGATCTCACTCCCTAGATTTTTGTCTTTGGGGATGGATGAAGTCATTCCTTTATTCTATGAAAGTGGACACAAGGGATGCGCTACTAGATCGCATTCTTAATGCTGCGGCGTTAAATAGATCGAATCATCGTTCACTGAAACTCGCTACCAGGTCGATTTATAAACGCGCAAATAAATGTATCGGGTGGTGGAGTTTTTGCTAATTTATAAGTTCAGTAGTACATTTTCCTTTAATTTTATAAATTACTATTGTTCAAAATATCTATGAAACGAATGAAAATCGGACTTGAACATATGAGCTTATTTTGCTTATTTTTGCTTCCTGGACATGTTTTTAAAATACTTCCATTTCCTCCCGAATCACCCTGTATATCGTTCTATGGTAATCACATATATCTTTATATCACACCTATCTATATATCATATATGGTAATCACATCTATCTATATTTGGTAATAATATCTATTTATATATCCATAGATGGTAATCACATTTTTCTATATATCTGTATATAGTAATCACATCCATCTATATGTGTTAATCACATCCATCTATATATGGTAATCGCATCTATCTATATATCTATATTTGTTAACCACATCTATCTACCTATAGATTCATATTGTTATCACAACTTTATATATTCCTTGGTCTTGCTGTCGAATTTTCATCGCAACTGACTGAATCCTGTTACGAATATCGACAAATAACAGTTGAAACAGTTGAAATTAACGAATATTCTCGTGGACCACTTTCAAAATTTTCGTGGTTTCGTTGGACTCCCTGCTAGTACATTTCTACCATATTCCCAAAACTCGTCACAAAATGTGAAGATTAGATCGAATGATGGTTTTGCATTTGCGTCGCGACTGAGTTCCAACTAGGGATTGCAATCCGGTGTCATTTTCATTCCGGCATGATCCGGCCACCGGATCCACCGATCCGGCCGGATCTGTCCGTATCCGGCCGGATCGATAGAATTAAATCTTATATAATAAACTTTACGTAAAAAATATATAATATCTATTTAAATGTCTATTTAGTTTAATTCAACTTACTGTAAATCCCGTATTTGCCGGTGCATAACGCGCACCCAAAATTTCAACCTACTTTTTGTGCGTCTATACGGTTACCTGTGTTTTAGAGCTCAACCTCATCTTCATTGATCTAGCACTGCCTTGTTTTTCAAAATATTACCAAAACGGTTTCAGATTTTCAAAATTTGGACTTTTTGGGAGAAATTTGTGGTTTCTAGATTTCCAAAATTCCTCCAAATGATCGTCCAGTGAGGAATATAGTTAGAGTCTACAAATGTTAATTTTGTAAAATTTCAACGTCATCTTCATTGATCTGTCGCTGCCTTATTTCTCAAAATACTCCTATGATCTATGATCTATGATATCGTCCATAGATCGTCCTATGGCAATCACATATATCTTAATATCGTTCTATGGCAATCACATATATCTATCGTTCTATGATAAACACATATATCTTTATATCGTCTATTTATCATATCTATCTATATATTGTAATCACATCTATCTATATATTGTAATCACATCTATCTATATATTCCTTGGTCTTGCGGTCGAATTGTCATCGCAACTGCCTGAATCCGGTTACGAAGATCATCTAAATCAAAGGTTCCAAACCTTTTTTTTTTTTCTGGTGGACCACTTTCAAAATTTTCGTGGTTTCGTTGTTCGACTCCCTGCTAGTACATTTCTTCCATATTCGTCAAAAAATGTGAAGATTAGATCGAATGATGGTTTTGCATTTGCGTCGCGGCTGAGTTCCAACTAGGGATTGCAATCCGGTGTCATTTTCAATCCGGCCGGATCCGGCCACCGGATCCACCGATCACGACGGATCCGGACGGATCCGGCCGGATCGGTGGATTCGATCGAATTAAATCTTAATATAATAAACTTTATTTAAAAAAATTTATATAATATCTATTTAAATGTCTATTTAGTTTAATCAACTCACTGGAAATACCGTATTTGCCGGTGCATAACTCCCTAAACTTCAACCTACCTCATCAACGTCATCTTCATTGATCTGGCAATGCCTTATTTTTCAAAATATTAACAAAACGGTTTCAAATTTTCAAAATTTTGACTTTTTGGGAGCAATTTGTGGTTTTTAGATTTCCAAATTCCTACAAATGGTCGCCTAGGGAAGAATATAGTTAGAGTCTTATTTCTCAAAATACTGACAAATTGAGATTGCAATCCGGTGACATTTTCAATCCGGCCGGATCCCTGGAATTAAATCAAACATAATAAACTTTACTTAATCTACTAAGATTACAACAATTAGGTATTTGAGCATGGTAACAAGTCTTATTCTTATATTTATGACAGACATCACGATGAACCTGTCTAATAAAATATAATATTTATTTAAATGTCTATTTAGTTTTATTAACTTACTATCAATACCGTTTTTTCCGGTGCATTTTAGGGTGTAAATGCAACCTATTTCTGTGCGTCTGTAACGCAGACCTATGTTTTAGAGGCAATTTTTTTGGAAAAAAGGTGCGCGTTATACACCAGAAAATACGCTAATTATTTTAAGTAGACATTATTTATCACAAAATCAATTTTTGTTTTGAAAAACCATGTGGCGCCATGCGCAGCACGGATTTAAAGTACCATACTCATCATACTCATACAACAGCGCGATTATTTTACCAAAAATTAGCATCACCGGATCCGGTGACCGGATCCGGCATGTTTGTACCGGGCCCGGTGACCGGATCCGGTATATTGGTACCGGATCCGGCAAACGTTTAGTGATGCCGGATTACCGGATCCGGTTTTCCGGATTGCAATCTCTAGTTCCAACCCTAAATTCGGAGTGATAAAAATAAAAAGAAAAATATTATATTTTCTTTTATTCTGTTTATTAAAATAGTATGATTACAGACTTAAGAGAATTAAAAATGAATAACGTCCTATAACTTCAACAATGTAAATCAACAATTAAAAATAATAGTCATAATTTTATGGGACAGATGTACTTGAGGGATGGACAGCAAATTAGCAATATTTGGCTTTTAGTTAGTTTTGTAACTAGTTTTTGTAACTTATAACAGTTTTGTAGCTTTTAGTTAGTTTAGTTAGTTTTGTAAAGCTGCTCCTTTTTTTGTTGATAGGTTTGTAATGAAACTAAAATTTTTTCGACAAGGTGTGACGAGGGAAACGCAACTAAAAGTTTTCTCGCAACTTCCCACAGCTCAGAATATTTTTGCTTGCAGCCAAAATGTTTGAAAGCCTTTTTTAAATCACACCTTCAGCTCCTCATTGGTGTTAGCTACCACATTACCACTTCCACGTTTGCACATACCACATTAGCCACGTTCCACATACCACATTAGCCACTTCCTTTTCAACAAATGGATTTATGATCCATGTTGATATTTCCATCGTTAGAACATCTTCAAATATAATTTTGAAATCATCATGTAGAGTATTTAAATGTTGAAGAATATCCTCATCAAGATATTCTGCATGTGACATGATTGGAAACTGGGAGAATTCGCGCCAACTAAAATTTTGCATTATAATTGGCTTTCCAAAAAATGGCGAAATTACACCCTTTGTTTTTATTAAATTCAGGTTGTCCCCTTGTAACTGCAAGTTAATGTCATTAAATTTTTGAACAAATCTGTCAAATACACGATATCTGCTTTCAATTTCATCCGGTTTTCTTTTAAATCTGAATCTTCCAGAAACTCTAAAACTGATTCAAAAAGTGATTAAAATCTTGTTAAACATGCACCTTTTGGCAACTAGCGAACTTCAGTATGTAAGAGCAATCGTTGGAAGTCGTAATCATTTTCGTCGCACAATTGTGCAAATAAACAAATAAAAAAGTTTTCGCGAATAGCAGCTCCTCATAGATTTCTTCGTAAGAGCAATCGTTGGTAATCTTCATCATTTTCGTCGCACAGTTGTGCAAAAACAAAACAAAAAGTTTTCGCGAATAGCAGCTCTTCATGGATTTCTTCGTCCATAACAAATCGAACATATTCATTGCCAGGTAAAGTTGACTCGTCCAATTGAATAGAAAAATGAGTTGCTTGCAGATAATTAGACAAGAAGCTTTCAATGTCAAATCTCATTTCATCAGTGAGCTGTATAATGTTGCTCATCATCGCCTTGTGCGGGTCCTGGGTTACCAAAGTGTCTTACTCCATTCGGCCTTGTTTTGTGCTAGTCCTCTCCAGCCTCGAAGTCTTAACTGTGATGTGTCTTCTGTTACGTCGTCTTTCCATCTGAGTTTTGGCCTGCCTCTTTTTCGTCCTCCCTGTAGTTGGGCGTCTAATAGCCTTGCTACATGCCCTGCCTATTGTAACCGCATTATTTTGATTCCGGTTACGATGTTGCGTTCTTCGTGCTTTTTTAGTAAGTGTTGCATTTCAAAATTGTATCTACGTCGCCATGTATTGTTATCGCATATCCATTTGAAGATTGTGCGTAAGATTTACCTCTCAAAAAAGCTTAGGATGTTGGCGTCTTGTTGCCTTATTGTCTATGTTTCCGCGCCATATGTTACTACAGGCAGTATTAGAGTCTTGCATATGATCATCTTCGTATTTATAGTAATGCTAGGGTTTTATAGTTGTTTTCGTAGTGCGTTGTAACACCTGTTACCGAGCATTATTCACTTCCCCATTTCAGCTCTGTAGTTAGTTTTGTAGTGTTGTTACTCAAAGGAATTCTTTTGGACCCCCACTTAAAACTTAAAAAAAAAAAAAAAAGTGGATCCACTTTGGGAATCACTGATCTAAATCAATTATTTCGTTGGTGTATACCATGGCCTTCCTAACGCCCCATAAATAGAAATCAAGGGGCTTAAAACCGGGTGACCGAGGAAGTCATGGAAAAGGGCCAAAATCTCGAGCAATCTACTAATTTTCAAACACATTATCTAAATGTTGGCGAAATAAACGATTAAAATACGACGGTGCACCACATTCAAAGGAACTTCTTCCAATAGTTCTATCAACTTATTTTGCAAAAAGAAGAGATAATCATTTCCGGTCAATCAATGTGGCAACACATGGGGTCCAGTAAGTTATCCCAAAGGTTTATCGAAAATTTGTGTTGGAAATAATTACGACGAACAGCATGTAGCTTTTCGACAAATTCGTGGCTTTTCGATTTTTTCCCAAATATGACTGTTATGACTTATTATGTTATTTACATATTTGTTATTTACTTATTTACAGCTGTTATTTATGCCGTTAGGTGTAAACGTTGCTTATCAGTCGCCAATATAATGAAAGAAAGTTTGGAATTTGAGCTTGTTTTTTTGGAAACCATCGGCAAAATTGTAAACGTATGATCTTCAAGTTGTAAAGAAAAGAACTTTTTGTACATGGAAAGGATACACTTGACTCTCCAGACAAGCAGTGTCCCACCTGCAGTGTTCTCATCTGCAGTGTTCACCAGACAATTCCATTTCTCGAGTAGAACTAGAAGGATGGAGAGAGCAATGCTAGGTCAGTCTCTGAGAGACAAGGTTCTCAACACAACTGTGAGGGGAAGAAGTGGAGTAACCGACGCCATCGAGAGAATTGCCAATCTTAAATGGGATTGGGTTTCCCTTGGGGACACCTGGCCAGGGTCAGTGATGACAGGTGGACGAGAAGGATGACGGAGTGGAGACCGCGTAACGATGCATTCCGAAATAGAGGAAGACCGCCCACTCGATGGTCAGATGATCTTAGGCGTATCCATCCAAATTGGATGAGAGCAGCACGGGTCAGAGGGGTGTGGAAGTTGCTACTGGAGGCTTATGTCCAGCAGTGGACAAGTATAGCTGGATGATGATGACTAGAAAGATCTACTTGTACAAGATTTAAGATTTCATCTTCGACATTCAAAGGTACTAGAAGGATGGAGAGAGCAATGCTGGGTCTGTGCCTGAGACAAGGTTGTCAACACAACTGTGAAGGGAAGAAGTGGAGTAACCGACGCTATCGAGAGAATTGCCAACCTTAAATGGAATTGGGCGGGACACCTGACCAGAGTCAGTGTTGACAGATTGACGAGAAGGACTAGACTAGAGGAAGGCTGCCCACTCAATGGTCAGACGATCTTAGGCGTATCCATCCCAAGTGGATGAGAGCAGCACGGGACAGATGGGTGTGGAAGTTGTTACGGGAGGCTTATGTCCAGCAGTGGACAAGTATAGCTGGATGCTGATGATGACTAGAAGGATCTACTTGGACAAAATTTAAGATTTCTTCTTCGGCATTCAAAATTCCACCGTCCCGACCTTGACGTGTTTGCAATACACCAGTTTCTCGTGCACGGATTACTAGAGCGGTGAACTTTTGTGGAATAGGTGTTGGCCTCTCAGTGTCCAATCAATTTGCAGGAGATTTTGGAGCACTTCCCCATAAATTAACAACATGTCAACGTATTCACTGTTGGTGCGATTTTAATTTTTACTTCCCTTGTTATAATTTATGCGGAAGAATTTATTTCAAATCACAGAGCATTAAGCACAAATAAAAGATAGATTGATGCTTGACAGATGGGAAAAGTTACCATCATCAGCCAACTTATTATGCAACCTAGTATCTCTCATATTATGCAACTTTTGTTAATACATTTTAAGGATAATGACCTTATTTTCAGATGTTTAATCACCCCTTGAATATAAAATTACATGACTAAACACCCTGTATATATTTATATATGGTAATCACATCTATCTATATATTAGGTCGAGTCATAGGTAACTTCTGGTGCAGCTAATTAGAATCTATTGTTCGTATCTTCGATATCGATATCTTCGTATATATATATATATATATATATATATATATATATATATATATATATATATATATATATATATGCCTGTATTCTACCGCTATGAGTTAGCAAAACAACAAGTTTTGTTGTCTAGTATAGACGATGCTTCAGTTAATCAGCTGTTTTGTGTGATATACGTTACGTACGGAAAACCGTAATCCGGCGGATCCGGTATCACTAAACGTTTACCGGATCCGATACGAATATACCGGATCCGGTGATGTTAATTTTTGGTAAAATAATCGCGCAGTATGATACGTACGGAGAGTCAAAAAGTACATATTCAACGTGTTATGTTTTAAGAATTTAAACAAGGCTAAACTGCTAAGGCGACAGTTGAAAAAATATGCAGCGTATATGGTGAAAGACTAATAACTGATCGGGCAGTTAGAAATTACTTTATAAAATTCCGTTCTGGTGATTCGACCTTAAAAGACGAACCTAGGGGATGTCCTGTCGACTTTGACGACAACCTTTTAAAGGCAATATTGGAGCAAAATCCACGTCAATCAACAAGAGGTATAGCAGAAAGTGTTAGCCGTTTACTGTTAACCGCCACCTGCAGAAATTAGGGAATGTCAGCAAGTTAGGAGTATGGGTACCTCATAATCTCAGTGAACGGAATAAAGAAGATCGCATGTCAATAGCCAAAAGTCTGTTCTTACGGGTAAAAATTAAATCTTTTTTAAGCAGGATTGTAACAGGCGATGATTACAGGATTACCTATGACAATATAGTCTGCAAAAGACAGTGGCTTGATCAACCACCCCTACCAGGTGCGAAAGCAAACGTCCATGGCAAAAAGATTTTATTGTGTGTGAAATGGAAGGCACGAGACTTAGGGGGGGGGGCAATCTCCGAAGTGATGGATGGACCAAATGAAGCACTTCACAAGAAATTCACTGCAGGACAACATGATGTGCATTAGAGACAGATATAAATGGAGAGAAATCACAGTCACCACAACATGACATAAGAGCACGACACTTCAACCAATGAAGTAAACGACTAGAGATATATATATATATATATATATATATATATATATATATATATATATATATATATATATATATATATATGGGATATGGGATTCTCAAGGAATAATAGATCTTTTCATAGTTGAAAGTGTTTTATGCGCATGCGTTAATTTCCGCCATGTTTCGAGCAAAAACTGCTCGAACTTTTTTGACGTATAACCAGTGAAAATAACAAAATGTGCCCGAAACTTTCGTATTCCCGCCGTTTAAACAAGGCGGACGCGCATGCGCTTAACTAACCGTAAAAAGGTATTCACCACGAGTTGTTGAAGTCAAATTTAACGATGACTGCGGATAGATACGTTCAGCAGTTGCAAAGAGTGTAAGAGAAACTATATTAAAAGCGTCCTGCAGTCGTCATTCGCAAAAACGTCATTCTTTTATACGACTATGCACGACCACATACAGCAAACGTGGCTCAAGAAAAAATTCTTGAGCTTGGATGGTTTGTTTTATGCCCGCTCCACACTCTCGCGAAGTAGCACGGAGTTAAGCGAGGAACGAGAGTGTGGTCAGGTTACTCGGTCCGCCTTGTGCTTCCTCGCCTCGCCTTGGCTAACTTCGCTTCATGAAGCGGTTTTTCGTACCCGAGTCAAAGGGACACGATGCGCGAGTACGAGGAAGGGAGAGTATCACGTCTATACTCTCGTGTTTACTCGTCCTTTCCTATATATTATACACACACATAGTTGCAGCAGCAGCTACCACCTGTTCGGTGTGAGTCATGGCACTGAGGTCCTCGCGAAGTAAGGCGAGAGTGTAGATGCCTCCTCCGTCTAGTTCCTCGCCTCGAACAACTTCGGCGAGGATCCTCGCCGAAGTTACTCCGCGAGAGTGTGGAGCGGGCATTACCACATCCACCTTACTCCCCGGATCTTGCCACAACAGACTACCGCCTTAGCTGTTCCTTACAAGACTTTTTGAATGGGAAAACCTTAAATTCTGAGAGCAAGTCAGGCAGGCTGTCGAAAACTTCTTCCAGTCCAAACGAACCACATTTTACAAGGAAGGAATTGATAAACTGCCAAGCAGATGCGAGAAGGTTATAGATAAAAGTGATACATACATAATAAATGAATATAAGTTTGTTATTCCATGAGAGTAAAAAAATGTCTGTTAAAAAAACGGAAGTTACTTATCACTCGACCTATTATTTATATATGGTTATCACACCTATGTATATATGGTAATCGCATCTATCTATAAATCTATATTTGGTAATCATATCTATCTACGTATTGATATATAGTTATCACATATATATATATACTTGTACCGGCGAGAGAATGCAGCTGTACTCTGCCGAGGTATGAGAGGCAAGGGACGCGCCGAGGTACGCGCAGGTTAGTTTGAGAAATATGCGCCAGTTTTTCAAATACGGATAACTAAAGACCGCGCACTCTAAATAATGTGGGGGTATGCGCAGAACAATGCTAAACTCTTCCAGACGTGATGCATATCTAAATATTAAAAATTGGCATTTGGAATCCTCTTACCAAGTAGAGAAAACAAATTGTCTGAAAAAGGTCTGAAAAAGCTAAGGTTGTAAATGCGGGATAGTTATATCTCTGAAACTGGAGATGTTAGAGATGTGAAATTTATTATGGATTATAATAAAGATGTGAGGGTCGGATAAAATCAAGTTGAAGGGCGGATCCGGCCGGATCCGGCCCGCGAGTCAGAGAAAATCTTGTTGAAAGTTTCGAGTCTCTCAAAAATTGATCGAATCGTTTCATAGAACATTTAATAGGTTTGTTCTCCTTGCAAGCTGCAAGTATCATAGATAGTTTTAATCGGCATTTTATTTAGAATAATTTAGAGAATCAGTTAATTTAATGCTATTATTATACATATTAATATATTAATAGCGTTAATTAAATTATATATTAACGCTATTTCAGGCTTACTTTTCACCAAAAATTATTTGTTGGTTCCATACAAAATTTCGCGTCTTTTGATGTATTGTATGTCAATATACATGATATGTCAAAATTCTCATCTCCGATTTTTATATATTATATAGCAAAAGACGCAGAATTTTCTGCAGATTACGCCAATATAAATCATTTTGCAATTTAGTTTACAATAAGGCAGGAAATCCTAAAAAACTAAACAATTTTCAAAGACCTAAAAACACCTAGTTATTCGTTCCGTGCGTAACCGCGCTTAGCGCCACGTGTGGCCAAAAAGACAACTTCGTCTCCAATAATAGTGTATAAAAGCAAGAGGCAAAAACAAAAAAATAATAAATTTAATGAAATATAGAATAAAATACACTATCTCGCCATCTCCATCTCTCCCATACACTATTTCGCATTACCGGCAGATTTCACGCTGTCATAACGTTTGAACGACTCACCACAGATACTTCTAGTCTTCGCCAATAGATTCAGCGTCCTAAAATTAGTAGAAAACGTATATAATATTCGTCGGGAAACTTTCGATTAAGAAATACCTTCGCCACGGCAAGTCGATACCGCGGAAACGCCGAAATGCGAAAAAATCGACTTTGTCAAAATCTTTATTTTTTTAGTTACAGCAAAATTTAAAACCGTTTCTGAAAGCATTTTTGCTGCTGATTACAAATATGTAAATTATATTTCGCTAGCACCTTTAGTTCACTGCCTGCTAAAATTGAGGAATTTTTTATCGAATTTCGGCACTCGAGTAGAGATCTTGGAAAGTAATGAACTTCCCCTGCTAATCTGAGCGTGTGAATAGGAAAATGACCTTATAAAAACGATGCCATATTCCGTTTTTGATTATGTGCAACCATTTCTGAGATATCCACTTGTCAAATCGAAAATCGGGTAAATTTCAGTTTGAATTTTCTCGAGGAATTATTGAATCTTTCCCGACAATTTGCACATCGACTTGTTAGTTTTGTCGGGTAGTTTCTGTGCGCCAAAAATGATTTCGCAGCTGTTTACCGTTCTTGAGAAAATCGAAAAAAACCGAAAAAGCACTTTTTTTCAACCGAAATGATGGAAAATTTTGTTGGCGAATTTTTTGGAAAATTTTCTTATAATTTTTTTTTTGTTACCCGAAGGAAATAGAAGTGCCAACGACGATTTTCGAGTTTATTTCGCTCTAAAGTTACACATAAGTAAGATATACCCTATATTTTGGCATTGAATCCATTCTCAATGTATGCACTTTTATTAGTTTATGTAAAATAATAAAACACTTTTTTATTTAGCAAAATACTTGTCAATATATACAAATAAATGCTAAATAATGACGTAACTGGTCATGAAGTTCTTAAATGTGGCAACTTTGGCGCTAGTGCTGTTGCACTCGGAGCGAATATTTACAGCGATATCCCAAAAACGAATAAAAGTAGCAGAATGATTTTTAGATTTTCTAAAAGCTTAAAAAAGCCTTAAAATTTTTAAGTCTATTTTATTAATTTATTATTATTTTATTGTTTTATTAAGACTAGGTAGCCTGTTTAAAAGCTTCGTCAAATTTTGGAAAAATTTTCTGCAACAAGCAATAACTTTGAAACCAACCACTTGATTGCATTTAAGCTTAACATAACTGATCTGAGTTGATATGACTGATATAAAATTCCATGTGAGCCAAGCCGCGGGCTATAGGTAGTTTTATATGAAAGTAAATTGCGAGGGAAAATGTATTGTGAATTTAGTAAATATGTTGATAGGTTCATTGTAGTAGTGGGATTATGTATCAATTTGCTTTGTAAAAAGTTTATCCTATAAAATAAAGCCATATGAGTGGTAGATCAGCGTGTTGGGTGAAATACACCTCTTAGGAAAGCCTGTAATCATATCTTTATAAGATTATAGAACGGTTTATCAATGCCATGTTTTTAAAGTCTCCAGCGTTTTGTTGTTGAACAATAATGTAATCTATTCCGCTGCATTTATCAGTTATCACAGTTTCCAGTCGTGGAATTGTCGGGTCATTGACAATCGCGAGCTAAAAATAATTTGTGTTTCACATGAATCTTTCCGTTATATTTATGATTAATATTTTGTCTCTATTTGTTGCAGGTGAGTCAGCAGTATATTATTTTTCGGAGGGTGTCGGTATGAAAGGTAAACAAATAAAATATGTATTCCACGCTGTTGCATGATTAATATTTGTCTTGCCGCATTGATAAATTGTTATAAAAGACAACATATTGAAACTTTAATATCGGGGAAATCTTAAAATATGAGACATTATTTTTTTGTGTTGGAGCTTTGAAAATATAAATTGTAGTTTATTAAAGCTGCGTGTCGGAGCGCACGAATTTCTTTTGGTTGTAATATGAAAAAGTTTTCCCTCTTTTCCGTGTCCGAGCATATGAAGAATTCGGTTTGGTCATTAATCTTGAAATTGCGTATGGAAAAGGCTGCGGCAGAGCCGATCATGACAAATTGTTCGCCGAAGCCTCCAACGCCCTTGATCCTTATAAACAATCCTTCAATTCGGTAATACATTCCTTGATGTTGTTAGCTTCTCTTCTACAAATACTATCGAAGGATATCTGAAACAAGATCACCTTGCCAAATAAACTATTTCATTATTATGGGGCGTAATCGGAGACTATTCTCTTAAGTATTTGTAATTAGATCCACCAAATTTCTCCTTTGCGTTTTGTTAATTAACACGTGCAACGGATTCATTCTGTTAAAACTTAATATCCGGTGCATCAAAAAATATTCTGATAAACGAATCCAAACAGATAAAAATATTAGTTTAAATATTGACTCAATTCCACAGAGATAACAACACCATTCATAGCTTTGCAATATTAGCAAAATTAAAATCAGTATTTTAATTTAAATACAAAACTTGCATTGAACCAATTTTAAATAAATCTTTTTAAGAGATATTTTTAGTTTAAACGATAAGAGATTAAGTAAATATTGGGATAGTTGGAGTAGATAAAGTCGTGGTTATTATGTATTTGGAGCGGAAAGAGAAACCTACTTTTAAAGATTTTTTGTTGGTTTTTCGGACATGGCTGTACCGAACCACTTAGGCCTCCGCCGAGATCTTTTAAGGGTGTTCTTCCGAGAAGAATATTAACCGCAGGGTCGGCAGTTTCTTTTATTCTTATTATAAACAAAATGACGTAACATTGTTCTGGCCAATATAAAAATATTTGTTGCAGATGCTATAATTTTTTATAAGGGTATTATTATTATAACCCATTTTATATTTACTCGACATATTTAGTAAATATAGGGTTGTTTTATCTAAGAGCACCAATTTGTTTAGAAACAACATTTAAATAAAATATCTATATTTTATTTTAGTTAATTCTTGGGCAAAGGATTTAATTTAATAAAACAACTGATATTTTGCCAAAATGTAATAAAACATTTTAGGCAAAATATCAGTTGTTTTTTTAATAAATTAAATCCTTTGTCCAAGAATTAACTAAAATATAATAAAAAATTATGAGATCTTAAGATATATCTATATTTTGTTCAATTAACAAAATTAGTATGCAGCTCTACAAATAAGAAATATTTTCAATACATTTTTCTTATCAAAAAGTAAACTAATAAAAATGAAATGTCGTTTGGTATAAAGAAATATTTTAAATAATTTATTTAAATTAGGTATTGATAAACTAGTGGAGTATTAAAATTCTTGGAAGTGTTAAATATTTTTGAAGTGTTTCTATTTGGGTTGTAATGATGTTTGAAGAAATGATTTGAGCTGAGATTTTATGAAAGGCTAGTGTTTGGTTATATTGAATAGTAAAATAAACACACGCCTGGTGATAATCATGCATTTGAGCCACGTTTCCTCGTCAAGAATTTTATTATTTATTCCAGGATGACTTTCCACTTTATTGGTATGCATGTGTTTGAAGGTCGTGTCAATTAAATCAGATCTTTGTTTTATTGAATCTGTAAAGATATTATCCCTTTTGTTTATCAGATCGGTGTAGTAAGAATGATGGGATAATCGTGTTTGAATGGAAATTCTCGCGCTGAATCCAACCCTGTTTTTCTAGGGTGTGTCTCGGTACGATTTCGTAAAACAGCCTTTCTTTGTACAACGCGTTTTACAGAATACTGAGTATGTTGTGTGTGTTGGGATATCTTTATACGAAATCTCGATTGTTTGCTTTTGAATGGGGGATGAAAACACTAAAAGTTTTTATGCGGTTTTTTAATTGCCCGGGAAAAAGTTTTGTAAATTATGAGCGCTGTATTTGTTTTAAGCAAAACGCCGCCCTAGTAAATTTTCCCAACTTTGTTACTAGATACAGCCGTTCGGGGGTAAATAAAGTTAAAATATAAGTCCTTTTTTACTTGTGAGTGTGTATAAATAAGACAAAGGGCGGCTTTGTCCACCCTCCCTTAAGTCCGCTCTCTCGTAAAGAAGCAGAACAAGTTGTTATTTTTATTACTCCAAGTTCAAATCGCTTTTACTTACACTCGCCACAGATTTGTAGATTGTTCTTATTTACATTACAAATTCTCAGGACAAATGTCAGCAGGGTAGGTACACGGATACTGAATAAACAGCTTTCGGCTCGCACATATGGCCATTTCAATTTTAAATTTACTACTTATCCCTTCACTGTTTTAACCCGAATTTTCACCGTCCAGCCCTTAAAATTCCAACTCCACTGTTTCCCACCCGCTTCCCTAATCAAGATATTTGTTCCTTCACAGCCGAACACAATCTGTTTCACTAATTCCACAGTTATATTCGTTCCCTTCAAAACTTAATTAACAATAAACTATACTCAAACTTGATATATTAAAAGTAAACGAAGTAAATCTATTTACCCTATATAGAGAGATTTACTTATAATTAAAATTTCCGCACCTACACAGAAAATAAATTCCATTTTGATAAAACCACCTGGATTATAATATAATTTCTTATACACATAAAATAGTTTAAAGTTTATAATACATTAAAAACGATTTATAATTATGCGCATAAGATTTGTTAATTTAAATTGGAGGATAATTGTTGAAAGAATGATTCTCGGTAAAACATGATGTGCATAGCTTTCGATACAGGTGGAATTTTCCGGACATATTCGTTCGATATTTCTGGAAATATTTTTCATTCTTAGAACTCGGCTCCGAATATTTAAAGATAAATTCGTGTACATGTTTCTCGGGAATTTTAGCTTTTTTTTTATTAATCCAATATTTTTTCGTTTGAAACAGAATATTTGAAATTAAAATGGTTTGTTTTGTGCAATATATTTCTTTTTCCTACCTGTAGAATAAATATGTTTTCGGTTCGTGAAGAGATAACGGAGGAAAAAGGAGGTTCGGGTTGCATGTTAAAATGCAGATTTGTTATTTTGAATGAATGTTTGAGAAATCTGTTTCTTTGCGAGGGAAATGTTAGTTTTAGGGCGAGTTTAAATTTGAGAGTAAATGGAGCATGTAAGCGAGTTAATCCTAAACAACATGTGAGGATTTTTGGAGGCACGTGTTTAGTTTTCGAATATCCAAGGCTTTTCAGTTATGGTCGCGGGTTTTATTCGTCGCATTTGTGAATCGCAACGGCAGTTCTGGTAATTTAGCGTGTAGAATGCATGATCAGAGTGAAAACACACGCCATTACATGTAATAATTTCGTTCAATAATGACCTGGAAATGTGAGGATTAATTTAGTAGGTTATAGTGAAGGTATAATGATCAAACGGGCGTAGTGGAGAGTGGGAAGGTCGTTTTGAATCATGTCATGTCGAATTCTGTAATACATTACATTGTGGCTGGAGTTCCTGTTTTCCCCAGCCTCCGTACGAGTTCGGTTGGAATAACAACGCGTTCGTTATTTGCTGTGTATTCTCATCCCCCGGCTTTATAAAACTCCCGCAAATAAATTCTAGTTATACTTGATCCTCTCCGTTTAGAAATGCATTGCTAAAGGTAGAGAATAGAAAACAACCTATTGGAATAAATTATAAGCGGCCGGCGCCGACTCAAGAGCCAGATTATTTTTAAAATGTACATCGCTTGTTCAAATTTTAACGATCTTTCTCTCTCGCTTTCCGCCGGAAGTTCCACCTAACCATCTAGCTACAACAAAACAGGCAAACGAGAACCTGACCTTGAGACGTGGCCATAAATTTGAAGATTTAATTTCATTTTGATTTTGTTTCCGGGCTGAAAATGCCAGGCATAAAATAGTGGAGGGTATGTTTTTCCGGAGCCATAATTGGGTAATTGAATTACGCTTGACTTGTGTGCGGCAAGCATATGTACAGTTAAAGCAGCAATAGTTTACCTTTGGGAATCACGGACTCATTTCGACAATTTCAATAGAGATTCTCGCTAGATTATAATTCAATTAAACAGCAATCTGCACTCGAATTATGCCGCGTTCTCAAAATCGTATTATGTGCCGCAGGATGCCCTGTTTACTGTACCGTCTTATGTGCAAAGTCTCCGAATAGGGTGTGATAAGTACTGTCACAAACAGGGAAACTCCAAATCTTACAGCTATAATACGCCCGATCCCCAACAAATATAAAATACCCCCCCTAATAACAAACTGGATCTTAATTTATGCAATTTCTTTTAAATAGACAGGTTCTTCTACTTGACACCAGCATCCCATCCCAACTACGGCCTTGGACCATTTCCTCTAGTTCCTTGCCCTCTTTATTACACTTGCCGCGCCGCTCCTCACAATTAAAGCATTCAATACATTCATTTTCTCCTTTTATAAACACTCATTTATTAAAAAAAGCAAACATTACAAAAAAAAATCATTTTACTTAATCTATATGAAAAGGATCCCTGTTAATCCCCAGTTATTTAAAACATTTTTTTAATTAAATTTTATTACCGTTTAGCGGCGAATTCATCAATTAAAAATATTTTCGCAATTTTCTAATTGTCACAATGATAATTTTGATACAATTTAGTCAAAGGTTAAAATTAAGGTTTTATATTAACGCTTATACAGGGTGTTAGGTAAACATGTGGCAAAAATTCAATGGCTTATTCCTTGGCCTATTCGAAAATATATTGTGTATTATGGTGATTTCTGAAAAACCCTTTGTTTCCAAGATACAGAGTGAACAAAATTTGCGACAGTAACAACATTATATTATCAAAAAGTACATGTAAAGTTGCTCAATCTACAAGAAATGTTCAAAATGATTTCCTCCAGCTTCGATACAAGCATTCAATCTTCTCGTCATTGACTGCCAAACTCTTTCAAACACACCAGAGTTGTTTCTAATTGAGTTATACCTAACAATTATCCGATTTCGCAATTGTTCCAAATTCTCCACTGGAGTAGCGTAAACTAATGACTTCAGATAGCCCCATAAGAAATAATCCAGGAGGTTTAAGTCTGGGGATCGAGCAGGCCATGCGTGTGGTCCACCCCGACCAATCCAGCGTTCTTGAGCAACCAAACTGAAATGTGGTGGTGTCTAAAAATCTAAATTCGTTCTACTTCATTGCTAAAGTGTCGTGACCTCTCGCGCATAATTGTGGAACGCATCGTCGCACTAATATGCAGGACCTTCAGTTTATCGCCGCTTCCGAACGGCACTATTTGAGAGGTTCTCTTAGCAGAATTACTCGTGGTAGTTTGCCATTGCTTTCCACGAGGTGGCCACAGCATAGTTCCGTGAAAAATTTCACGGTTTGTGCGGGGATCGAACCAGGAATCTCAGGTGTGGCGAGCTGATGCGTTCACCACTACACCACTGTGACCACAATCCAGCGTTCTCGAGCAACCAAACCGAAATGTGGTGGTGTACCATCGTGCATAAACCACATTCCAATTCTTCTCGCCAATGGAACATCCTGCAGAAACTCGGGTAGTGTTTCCTCCAAAAAGTTGCGATACATCTCGCCATTAAGTCTTGCTGGTAGAAGTACCGGTCCAATTAGATAGTCACCCACAACTCCAACCCAAACATTCAAGGAGAACTGATCTTGAAATCGATCTTCGCATACCTCATGCAGATTTTGATCTGCCCACACATAGTTGTTATGAAAATTCCTTAATGCATTTCTTGAGAAACTTCATCGGTGAAAAGAATCTGTGTCAGGAATTGAGCGATTATAACTAATGTTTGCAAAAACAATTGACATAACGCAATAAGTAGACGATAATCAGCAGATAGTACCTGAACACGTTGAATGTGGTATAGATACAACAAATTGCCCTTAAGAATTTTCCAAACTGTCTTTCATTCAAAGTATTGGCAATTTCTCGCGTAGAAGTACCTGGATCTTCCTCTATCATGTCCAGCACAATCTGTTCCAGTTGTACCGTTCTTACTGTCGCTAATCTTCCTGGTCCTCCATTTCGTTTCAATATGCCCGCTACTCGAAGACATCCATGATTTTTTTCATTCCAAGATTTTTCGGTCGGGGATAGGGTTTACAGTTTTTCAAACCCGGTTTTTAAAATAAATTTGTCACATTTGAAAACCGGTTTTTAAATTAGAAAGCACCGGTTTTTAAATTATTAAAAACCGGTTTTTAAATTAAGAAAACCGGTTGCAAAAATTCAAATTATGTAAAAATTATGCCAATTTATTAAAGCTTCAAAAATCGAAATTATTAAGTTATCTGGAATGATATTGTCTAGAACAGGGGTGGCAAACCGTTTTCCGGCCGCGTGCCATTTTTTTTTAATTTTCACGTTTTGAAATGCTGACGTGCCAGATCTACTTTAACAATGTGATAGTGAAAATCAGTTACCGTATTAGCGTGAATATTTGGCGGGTTTTGAGCGCCTTTTGAAATTACGGGCAAACCAATCGACGAATTTTGATAAAACGTGGTATCATTTGATAATCTTACGAGATCTCACAATTTCCCAAATTTCAAAATTGTAGCTTTGTAAATACGGATTTTGTGAATTTTTGAAATTTTTGTGCACCTTTTGCAATTACAGGTAAACCAATCCACGGATTTTGATGAAACGTAGTATGATATGATATTCATACGAGGTCCCACAAATCGTCAAAGTTTCAAAATTGTAGCTTTGTAAATACGGCTTTTGTGAATTTTTTAAATTTTTGTGCTTTTTTTGTAGCTTTGTAAATAAAACGTCGTATGATTTGATATTCTTACGAGATCTCACAAATTGCAAAATTTAAAAATTGTAGCTTTGTAAATACGGCTTTTGTGAATTTTTAAAATTTGTAAATTGTTGTACATCTTTGGCAATTACTCACAAACCATTCGACGGATTTTGATGAAACTTGGTATGAATTGATATTCTTGCAAGATATCACAAATTACCACATTTGAAAATTGTAGCTTTGTAAATACGGCTTTGGTGAAATTTGTAATTTTTTGTGCACCTTTTGCAATTACAGGCAAACCAATCCACGGATTTTGATGAAACGTGATATGATTTGATATTCTTACGAAGTCCCACACATTGCCAAGTTTCAAAATTGTGGTTTTGTGAATTTTGGAAGTTGGTAAAATTTTGTGCGCCTTTTGCAATTACACAGAAACCAATGGATGGATTTTGATGAAACTTGGTATAATTTGATATTCTTGCTAGATCTCACAAATTACCAAATTTCAAAATTTTAGCTTTGTAAATACGGCTTTTGTGAATTTTGGAATTTTTTATGCGCGTTTTAGTGTTATGCGCGTAATGTAGTATGATTTGATATTCTTACGAGGTCCCACAAATTGCCAAATTTCGAAATTGTAGCTTTGTAAATACGGCCATTGTGATTTTTTGAGGTTTGTAAATTTTTGTGCGGCTTTTGCAATTACGGACAAATTAATCGAGGGATTTTGATGAAACTTGGTATGATTTTATATTTTTGCGAGATCTCACAAATTCCCAAATTTCAAAATTGTAGCTTTGTAAATACGGCTTTGGTGAAATTTTGAAATTTTTGTGCGCCTTTTGAAATTACGGGCAAACCAATCAACAGATTTTGATAAAACGTGATATGATTTGATATTCTTCCGAGATCTCACAAATACACAAATTTCAAGATTGTAGCTTTGTAAATACGGCTTTCGTGAATTTTTTAAATTTGTAAATTTTGAGCCGTCTTTTGCAATTACGGACAAACCAATCGATGGATTTTGATGAAACTTGGTATGAATTGATATTCTCATAAGAAATCACAAATTCCCAGATTTCAAAATTGTAGCTTTGTAAATACTGCTTTTGTGAATTTTTGTGCGCCTTTTGCAATTTCGGACAAACCAATCGACGGATTTTGATGAAACTTGGTAGGATTTGATATTCTTGCGAAATCTCACAAATTTCAAAATTGTACCTTTGCAAATGCGGCTTTCTTGAATTTTGGATTTTTTATGCGCCTTTTGAAATTACGGGCAAACCAATCGACGAATTTTGATAAAACGTGGTATGATTTGATATTCTTACGAGATCTCACAAATTCCCAAATTTCAAAATTGTAGCTTTGTAAATACGGCTTTGGTGAATTTTTGAAATTTGTAAATTATTGTGCGTCTTTTGCAATTACGGACAACCCAATTGACGAATTCTTATGAAACTTGGTATGAATTGATATTCTTACAATATATCACAAATTACCACATTTGAAAATTGTAGCTTTGTAAATACGGCTTTGGTGAAATTTGGAAATTTTTGTGCTCCCTTTGCAATTACAGGCAAACTAATCCACGGATTTTGATAAAACGTGATATTATTTTATATTCTTACGAGGTCCCACAAATTGCCAAATTTAAAAATTGTAGCTTTGCAAATACGGGTTTTGTGAATGTTTGAAATTTTTGTGCGCCTTTTGAAATCACAGGCAAACCAATCCACGGAGTTTGATGAAACCTAGTATGATTTTATATTCTTACGAGGTCCCACAAATTCCCAAATTTCAAAATTGTAGCTTTGTAAATACGGGTTTCGTGATTTTTTTAAATTTGTAAATTTTGTGGTGTCTTTTGCAATTACGGACAAACCAATCGACGGATTTTGATGAAACTTGGTATGAATTGATATTTTCAGAAGATATCACAAATTCCCAAATTTCAAAATTGTTGCTTTGTAAATACGGATTTTGTGAATTATTGTGCGCCTTCTACAATTACGGACAAACCAATCGACGGATTTTGATGAAACTTGGTAGGATTTGATATTCTTGCGAAATCTCACAAATTTCAAAATTGTACCTTTGCAAATGCGGCTTTCTTGAATTTTGGATTTTTTATGCGCCTTTTGAAATTACGGGCAAACCAATCGACGAATTTTGATAAAACGTGGTATGATTTGATATTCTTACGAGATCTCACAAATTCCCAAATTTCAAAATTGTAGCTTTGTAAATACGGCTTTGGTGAATTTTTGAAATTTGTAAATTATTGTGCGTCTTTTGCAATTACGGACAACCCAATTGACGAATTCTTATGAAACTTGGTATGAATTGATATTCTTACAATATATCACAAATTACCACATTTGAAAATTGTAGCTTTGTAAATACGGCTTTGGTGAAATTTGGAAATTTTTGTGCTCCCTTTGCAATTACAGGCAAACTAATCCACGGATTTTGATAAAACGTGATATTATTTTATATTCTTACGAGGTCCCACAAATTGCCAAATTTAAAAATTGTAGCTTTGCAAATACGGGTTTTGTGAATGTTTGAAATTTTTGTGCGCCTTTTGAAATCACAGGCAAACCAATCAACGGAGTTTGATGAAACCTAGTATGATTTTATATTCTTACGAGGTCCCACAAATTCCCAAATTTCAAAATTGTAGCTTTGTAAATACGGCTTTCGTGATTTTTTTAAATTTGTAAATTTTGTGGTGTCTTTTGCAATTACGGACAAACCAATCGACGGATTTTGATGAAACTTGGTATGAATTGATATTTTCAGAAGATATCACAAATTCCCAAATTTCAAAATTGTTGCTTTGTAAATACGGATTTTGTGAATTATTGTGCGCCTTCTACAATTACGGACAAACCAATCGACGGGTTTTGATGAAACTTGGTACGATTTGATATTCTTGCGAAATCTGACAAATTTCAAAATTGTAACTTTGCATTGTAGCTTGGCTTTCATGAATTTTGGAAATTTGTATGCGCCTTTTTGCGCGTTTTAGAAAAGACAGTTTAACAATTTTGAGTAATAGTTCGCGTGCCAATAAAATTTTCCTACGTGTCATCTGTGGCACGCGTGTCATACGTTCGCCACCACTGGTCTAGAATATTTCCAAATTAAAGAAACTACTCATCAGTGTAATGCTTTTTTAAAGGAAGCCACGGAAAATTTAATTCATAAATTTCTTGAAGACCCTGAAGAAAAACTTACAGATCCAAAGACACTGAAAGCTGAATTTTCATTATTTGAGGCAACGAATTAAAAAACCAGAAACTTTTTTATTTGTTATTTAATGCCCTGAAAACTATAATTCCAAACTATTGAACATGTAAGTAGCTAGTGAACGAGTATTTTCATTTTTTCCTTTTATTTTGACTTTGATATTGATATCGTCCGTCCTTCTTCTTCGTTTTAGACAATTTTTTGCCTGTTCTAGTTCGATAACATTCAGAAGCTGTCTTTCCATCTCTTGCTGGGGCGTCCAACAGTTCTCGTCCCTTGGGGTTGGCTGTCTGGTGCTATCCTTACTAATCTTTCATTTTTCATTCTTGACACGTTATATAAATTAAATAAAATAATTTTCCTTATTCTATTTTTTTGACAAAAATTTGAAAATCGGCGAAAACCGTTTTTTTGGAAATCTGTAATTCGAAATCCGGTTTTTCACAATGTCGGTATTTGTATAAACCCTAGTCGGGGATATGACGACTAGGAAACCGTTCATTGTACAATCGTTTAGCTTGTAATGAATTGACATCAGCAAGTCCATAAGATTAATCATTTCAACAAATATTGAATATGGTTTTCGCAAATTTTGTTCACCCTGTATCTTCGAAATAAAGGGGTTTTTCAGAAATCATCATAGGACAAAATATTCTTAGAATAAGCCAACGAATAAAAAACCTCTTAAATTGTAACATTAAACATCTTGTATAATAAATTAATTTTAAAAAAATATTGCCATAAATTTATTTATTCCAAGCTTCGTAGTGGTTAATAAATATTGCTTCTTTGAAATCTAGTTTATTTCCGAATTGAGATATACAAAACTTCAATAGGATTTGATTGAAAATATTTCCTGCGAAAAAATATAGTCTTTTCCAACGTTTCATTTCCTGGGAAAATTATGTAAAGGAACATTTGTTTACGCATTTTAACCGGAGCTTCTTGAAACATTATTTCAATTCTTGAACCCGTTCCTAGAACTCCTTGGGAATATTTCCACTTAATATTCATATTTCGTGATTTCGCATTTTACTTCAACATTTTCTTTTCTCCGAATTACTAGCTAGCTAATCCTGTTTCTATTTCTTGAATAAACAATCAATTATTTTTATATAAATTAATTTTCAGTTTTCATTTTCGTAATTGAAATGTATTAAAAGAAAGCCGTTGGGTGAAAACAAGGATTTAGTAAGGGATTTCAGTTTGGTAATGTATGTGAAAACGAGTTGTAATCGTTTTAATCCCGATTTATATATGAAAATATTTTTCATTAAATTTTATCAATATTTAGCGGTGAGTTAATTAAAAGAGGTGAGCAAACCGAAACAGATTGCGGCTTGTGAACTGCACGATAAAAAAATACATTGGAATGTTACGATGATCACGAGCGACATGTTTGATTCAGCATATTTGCAACAGCTGTCAAATCGTGAATTGCATCGCAATTTCAGCGTTATGCTTTCTAACTTTGCGTCGATTAGAAAACTCTAACTATATAATCTAATTAATTGACAAACGAGCAACAACGGCTGTGTCGTGTTGAATATTCGGATTTTACGTCGGCACTTGCGGCGTGTGATTAATTATATTCGTTATTGGGTAAAATTTCCAGATTGCAATAATTACGATGATTATGTTAAGTAGATTTATGTATTTAGGTGATATGGAAAGTTTGAGGGGAATTAAAAGTTTTAACTATGTATCTTCAATGACGAATGTTTAACGTGGTCTTGTTAAGAGTTCACCACACGTGAGGAAAGTTGGCCAACTTCCCTCTGATACAACACTTCTGAAACTTTTATCATGGAGTCAGTGCTTTACAGTATGCCCTCGTTGAGCTGTGATAACATTGATAGCAGAAAGTAGTAGTCGAAGTTTCAGCTTTTCTTCTCGAACTGGAAAATTTGGTTTATATGCGAACTTCTCTCCGGAATTTTTAATATCATTCCTATTCCAGACGTGCTACCGATACCATTTTTAAACTTTGCATCCTTCGCTAGATATAATTAGCTTTCCGAATCGAAAGTATTGATTTCAATTTCCCCGTTAACTTTTCCTCCCCTTTTCTTTTCTTTCCGAACATTAATTAAGACGTATTGAAAAGAACACGCGAGCTCACACGTAAAAAATCGAAACAGATATTTATGTTGCCGATAAGCGCATCTCTTTTCCACTTGTTGAATCAGTAAATTATTTATGTTTCGAATATAAAAGAAACGTACAAGAAACCTTCTGTATATAATATAACTTAATTACGTTTGGGAAGAAATACGTAAAAGTACGTTAGTTAGTTTAGAACGGTAGGAAACATGCGATCTAAACTTATGTTTAGAGGGACTCTCCGGGGGATAATAAAACGTCCTAAATAATTAATGCGGCCCCGTCTAGAAATCTTATATTGCGCATATCATGGGGTAGCCACCCCCATTCATCCCATATACTTTTTAATATTAAATGTGTTAGAATAACAAAAAGAAATATCGTTAAATATAGTCCAACTGGGACTGTTATATTCTCGTTTATATACCTGTACATTATCCTCGAAACCCCTATTTGAAAGACGTTTGCTTACACGTACGTTCCGAAACATACGGTTTCAAATGAACTTTTCCAGAATAAAAGTTTCTCTTTAGAAAAGTATCCGTCTTCAACTTCTCCACGTTCCGTTTAGGTAGCTATTAATTAATAATTTTCGACGCGCCAGGGATAATACGTCAATTAGGGCTTTATTTTCGACCACACAGACTTCACCCTGTATATTCAACAAACGTTGTCTCAATCTATTACTATTTATTAAATTCCGCTGGAAAGTTGGAGTAGACCTAAGGTATAATACATGAGAATGCAGAATTCTCTCCAGTTCCTTACGTCGTGTTATTAGGTTTTAGAATGTATATGGCTCCTACATTTTTATTACAACATCTACATAGCGCAAAAGCCTGTACACACAACTTGCATATATTCAAATGTCAATTTCAATTTGCCGCTGATTGTTGCTTTTACCCCATCGCAATGCAAAGGAGATGGCCAAATGACAGCCATTATCTTTGAACATGAATGCAATTAATAATTTCTATACAACCATTATTCAATGTTAAATTTTCTAAGCAGTTCGGTTTTGTTAAATCTCAACTTTTTTTTAGAGCAGAAATTAAACATTTGGCGTTAATATTAATTGTGTTTGTTCAATTTTGTTATATAAAGTCATGTTTAATTCCTTGGAAACGGATCAATAAAACAATCCTTTATTCACTAGTGAAATAATTTTTTTATTTCGCTAGTGAAATAACAATATCCATGGCAACGCATCAAAATAAGTCATTTATGGGCTTGTAATGTGTTTATTCAATTTTGCTTTATAAAGTCATATTCAATTCCTTGGATACGGATCAATAAAACAATTCTTTATTCACTAGTGAAATACATTTTTTGTTCGCAAGTGAAATAACAATATCCATGGCAACACATCAAAATAAGTCATTATGGGCTTGTAATTGTGTTTATTCAATTTTTCTCTATAAAGTCATATTCAATTCCTTTGATACGGATCAATAAAACAATTCTTTAACCACTAGTGAAATTTTTTTTTTATTTCGTTACGCTATATAACAGTATCCATGGCAACGCATCAAAATAAGTCATTTATGGGCTTGTAATTGTGTTTATTCAATTTTGCTTTATAAAGTCATCATTTAATTCCTTGGATATGGATCAATAAAACAGTGTTTTTTTTTTCACTAGTGAAATAAATTTTTTTTTCGCTGGTGAAATAAAACTATCCATGGCAAAGCAACTCTTTTACGGGCTTTGTAAACTTAACCGAAATGATGACTTCGCTGATGTTCGCCATTCACAAAACTTATCATATATTTTTTTCACTGTTTGTGCAAATTGCCATCGCAGTAGTCGATTCGGTTATTAAGCAGCCGAATGGCTCTTCTAATAGACATTGTGTATGCATTTAGTGATAGGTACGAATAGTTTCGTAATTAGTCTTTTACATGTCTGCATCGAGACGATTTTTTTGCTCTGTCGACGATTTATTTAATATTTTTATTCTCTTTGTTCGGAAATTATTTTCTAAAGCATCGATATTAACAGCCTTGTTAATTAAAGGTTGATGATCAAGACTGGCAACAAGTCCTGATATTCTGAAGATCAGACAAGATCAGACTAGACCAGACAAGATAAGACAAGATTCGACAAGACTAGACAAGACCTAGATAAGACCACACAAGATCAGATAAAATTCGAAAAGACCAGGTAAAATCATATAAGATCAGACAAGACCATTTAAGACCAGACAATATCAGATGACCAGACAAGAACAGATAAGATTCGGCAAGACCAGACAAGATCAGATAAGCTTTGAAAAGACCAGACAAGATCAGTTAAGACCAGACAAGACCATTTAAAACAAGAGAAGGTCAGATAAGATCCTAAAAGACCAGACCCAAACAAGATCAGACAAGATTAGACAAGGTGCGACGAAACCAGAGAGACTAGACAAGACAAGACCAGACAAGATTTTTTTTTTAATTCTCCTGGATTATTTACGATCTGTCTAACGACAATAAGTAAATGTGGTGTAACATCGTCAACTCTTGTAAGTATTTACCCAGTGGTAAATACCTCTTCATCCTATGGTACTCATATTACCATATCAAGCGGGAGACTGCGTTTCAATCTACGATTTCCATGTCCAGTGAGAAGTCGGCTTGCAAGAGTGTTCGGGTGTACATTGAGTCAGACTCAGACTATGTGCTGGAATGTTCTTCAATCACTTCTTACACTAGTTTAATGTTAAGGTCGTGTTTAATGATACTATTTGTTACAAACCATGGTGTATTTACAATCATTCTTAAGGTTTTTGATTGAAATCTTTCTAGTATCTGGATATTTGAGTTGCACGCTGAACCCCATAGCTGACTCCCATAGCTCCATACTGGTTTCAGAACAGAGTTATATAGTAGAAGCTTGTTTTCCAATGAGAGTTTTGAATTTGGACCGAGTAGACAATACATTTTTCTTAGTTTAAGATTGAGTTGCTTTCTTTTTGTCCATATGTGCTTTCGCCATGTGAGTTTTTGACCTATGTGCATACCTAGATACACTTCACTGAGTCTGATTGAGGTATCTGCCGGCCATTCAATTTTACTGGTGGACAGGTTTCCTTTCTGAGGGAAAAGGTGACGTAGACCGATTTTAACTCATTTTCTTGAATTTTCCACCTTTTTAGCCAGTTTTCTAGTGCATTAAGATGCAGTTGGATTCGTTTTGCTGCCACGACTGGATCTGAATGGGATGGATCTGACTGGATGAACTGGATCTGACTGGATCCATTATCGCTGTGTCAGCTGCATACGTTGCTGTTATTGGGCTGTGGTGGGCAGATCTGCGATGTATAGAAGGTAGAGTACACTTCCCTGTGGTACACCGGCTTGAGCTAATTTTAGATCGCTTACCTCGTCCTTGTATTTGTCTGCAAAATATCGATCACTTAAGTATGATTTAAGTATTTCATACAAGTGATGTGGAAGTTGCTGTCTGATCTTGTATAACAGGCCAGTATGCCACACCTTGTCAAGCGCTTGTGCAATATCTATAAATAATGCTGAGCAGTATCTCTTCGCTTCAAAGTCCTCACTAATCTTTCTAGCGATTCTATGGATTTGATCTACAGTTCCATGTCGTTGCCTGAATCCGAATTGATGTTGTGTGATTAGATTTTTGTCCAGTAGAATTGGAGTTAGTCGTTTTAGTAAAAGTTTCTCGAATATTTTTGAGAAAGTGGGCAACAGACTTATAGGCCTGTAAGAGGTAACTACATTTGGGTCTTTGCCTGGTTTTGTTATTACAATTATTTGGGCTAGTTTCCACTGCGCAGGAAAGTAACTCAAGCGTAGCGCTGCATTGAACAATATAGTGCGGAATAGTATTATTTCTTCTGGAAGCTCGCGTACTATCCTTCCAGAGATCAGATCGTATCCAGGTGATTTTTTTATATTAATATTTTTAATTATGGAAAAAAGACAAGAAAAAAAGAAAACCAGACAAGATCAGATAAAATTCGTCGAGACCAAACAAGATCAGATAAGCTTCGAAAAGACCAGGCAAGATCAGATAAGAGTCAGACAAGACCAGACAAGATCAGATAAGATGCGACAAGACCAGACAAGAGAAGGCAAGAGCAGACCAAACAAGATTAGATAAAGTGCGACAAGATCAGAGAGACCAGACAAGGCAGGATCAGATCAAGTTCGTCGACACCAAACAAGACCAGACAAGATCCGATAAGATTCGCCAAGACAACACAAGACCTGCAAAGGCCAGACAAGACAAAACAAGACCAGACAAGATCAGTTAAGATTCGGTAAGACCAGACAAGATCAGATAAGCTTCGAAAAGACCAGGCAAGATCAGATAAGACAAGACAAGACCATTTAAGAACAGATAAGACCAGATAAGATGCGACAAGAACAAGACCAGACCAAACAAGATCAGACAAGATTTGATAAGGTGCGGCAAGACCAGAGAGACCAGACAAGACAAGATCAGATAAAATTCGTCATGATCAAACAAGACCAGGCAAGAACTGACAAGACCAGGCAAGACCAGACAAGACTAAACAAGACCAGACAAAATTAGATAAGATTCGGCAAGACCAGACAATATCAGATAAGCTTCGAAAAGACCAGGCAAGTTCAGATAAGAGCAGGCAAGTTCAGACAAGGCGAGACAAGATCAGATAAGATGCGACAAGACCTGACAAGACCAGACAAGACTAGACCAAACAAGATCAGACAAGATGAGATTAGATGCGACAAGACCAGAGAGACCAGACAAGATCAGATTAAAAACGTCAAGACCAAACAAGAGCAAGACCTGACAAGATCAGATAAAATTCGCCAAGACCACACAAGACCAGACAAGCCTAAACAAGACCAGACGAGATAAGATTCGGCAAGATCAGGCAAGACCAAACAAGACCAGACATAACCAGACAAGATTCGACAAGACAAGACCAGATAAGATTCGGCAAGACCTAACAATAATTCTTCGGATGTATCCATTGACGATTAATAAAACACAAATTAATTAATCACAATACTCATCACAAACATAATCTTGACGTACGAATCAACAATTTTATCGTTATCTTGGCAACAACACAATCGTGTCCGGACGACATGCTTCTCGTAAAAAACCACGGAAAATGGAACTTTTCTTTGAAATGTAAAGCAAAATTGAATAAAAGTTTGTATAACACTCGCGGATAAAATAAAGATTTAACTCGCGAATTTGAATTCTCGAGCGTGTGAGCGGGAGAGGATTTAACAATCCGCTGGTTAAACCTTAATTTTATCCGCTTGTATAATAAATAACTATTTTGATGAATGGTGCATTAATGTGAACAGATTTAGATTAAAAGTAGAATTTAAATTGAACACGAAATGGGCATTTAATGTTAAAACCTCTGGCGCTTCTAAACAATAATAGTAAACAGAGTAATACGATCAATAAATATAACCAAATATCAACACATTTACGAAAATCCCTTAATACCCATTGTCCATTATTATTATAGTATTTGGCAGTCTGAAGGGCTGTTGTGGTTTTAGAGGAGTCGAACGTGTGATAATTGTGGCGGTCTGCGCCATCTTCCGGCGTTGCGATGAAAAAGGTATTTGCATCGATTGGATATGGGCAATTATTTACGAAGGGTAGAGTTTTTAATTGGAACGTTTCGGCAATTACATAGGTACTTAAAATATAATTAACGTTGGACTAATCGAGGAGGATTTTCCCGAAAGTATTACAATAAATTTCGATTCGCGGAATAAGCGAATGAGGTAAACGAGGCGCACGGGCTCGCGCGCGCGATTTCGACTACCCAAATAAATAATTTAGATGGAAAACGACTAGTCAGCTATATTTCCGATAATTCATTGACAATAAATATTGAAGGCCGATTAAACATGCACATTCAACGTTAAAACAGCATTAAACACTTCCGTTAGTTTAATCTCGATTGTATATGTATAAAACCTCTTTTGTTATTAGAAATAAAGTTTTGTAGTTTATGTGAGCGTAACCCAGAACTTGAGACGATAATTGTTGCGGATTCCGTTGAAAGATTGACAGATATTAGTTGGCAACGAGTTTATACTTGACCAAGACGGAAGCGGTTATAGTTTGTGTTACGTGAGGCTATGAATCAATATAGCTATAGCCTTTCGCTATGTTGCCAAGTATTAGATACATAAAGTGTATGGGGGAAAACACTCATAGACTAAGTCTGCGTTGCAATTTATATATGCTGTTGGGAAACCCTTAAAAACCCCTGTAATGGCAGAAATAAAGTAAGAAACTCGATTCCGGCCGAATAGAATTTCAAGCAGTCTCTGGCTTAAAACATACCCATTTGATTGATGCATCAAATCATACCATCACGCATTTCTAATGTGAATAATTCATCGCTCGAGTGGGAAAGAATAAAAAGAGACGATAAAACGGGCCTGAAATAACTTTCTCCCCAAAATTGAATTATTTCTGCGCTTTATTGTACAGAAATATCGCATTACACGTAATTTCATAATATAAAAATGCAACTGAATTTCAATTCAATGGTGTAGAAAATTAACCGCGAAATCTAAACAGATTTCCTAGACAAAACTCCTTTAACCCCAAGCGGAAACTGGATATTTATGCTTATGTACGTGTGGCACTTTAAAAAGACCGTTATTAATATTTTTTATTGTATGTGTGGGCTGCCCAGCCATTCCGTAGAGTTAAGGGATTATAATTGCATAACTACCCCATTTATATACAAGCGGGGGATGTGTCCATATGTGATCTACAAACATATTTTATATTTTTTGTTTGTTTTATGAATCGTAATAACACTTAACATTTTTTTATCTCCGCAACTTGAAAATTATGAAACCACTCGAAAATAATCTTCCTCGCCGAAAAACATCACTGCAATTCAACAAACTTGCTAATTTTCGTTAAAATGTAATTAATTAGTTACACTGCTCCGAGCGTAAAATCCAACTCGGATATTGCCCGAAGCTCAAATATAAAGTCCCACATTTAATAAACCCAATTTAATGATCCCACTATTTTTTCGTCCCGTTTTTTATTTGTAATAAACCCGTTTAGATAATTCGCGGCCGTGTTTTAAAATAGGAGCCCTTGCAGAGCTCAGCAGATTCGCGAAACTCAAATTTATTATCCCAAAAAAATAGATAAGAGTTTCATTTAACAGGAAGGGCTAACTTTTTTTTTACTTTCGCAATTGGCACGTTTCAGATGATACGATCACTAAATAAAGGATGTAACTCCTTTTATTATTCGGGCACAGGCTAATTGTTTTTATAGCGTAATTTGTTGTGTAGGCAAAAACGAGGAGTTTGCACGGTTGATTTAATTTCCGCTATAATTAAAGACACAGGCTTCTATATATGCGACCATTTAGTTCAATAAAAAAGATATTAACATCTACTATATACTCTCTATTTAAAACAACACAACACAAAACAAGAAAGCAAATATTACATAAGTTGTTTTTTTTTAGTTTGAGAAGGAAATCTTTGTTGAAGGTGTCAAGTGGTATTGATCGAGGTAGGAAACAAAGTTTGTAAAGTGGCTTTTTCCCCGATAAGTGATTCAAAATCATGTAATAAACTTATTACATCGGGATGAAACTTTATCATTTACGTTAATGTAATTAGGTACCGTTATCATCTCCAGCATTATAACCGGAGGCGGCGAGCTTTATTATTACCTTTGTTAAAAATGAGAATAAGACATTAAACTATTTAATTTTCCCTCTCGTAGCTTTAATCTTGGATGTTATGAAAGTGAAAATTGCTTCGGTATGATTATCTAGCGTGTTTAATCCGTAGGCTGTGTTTATATTGGCCTTGTGGAACGACTGGCCTTTGCCATTTAACATTGTTTTTCACTAATTTGCATTATAATTAATACTTTTTTCTCTATCATTCATATGGAAATAGATTTTTTTTTTATAAATACAGAAAAACTTTTTGTTTACATCCGGTTGGATTAAGTATATTCGGCATTGTTTTTGGAGTCGTACTTGTTTCCAATGTTTTAACGAGCGTACGTGTTTCTAATTAGTAATATTACGTACAGAAGTTTTGTAGTGTCTGATACGGGATAGGACGTGCCTTGTCGTGCCATAAATTCTACAAATTGGCCATAGGAAGCTAATTGTTAGGTCAACTATCATTTGTATTTCTAGTATCAATTATTACGCTCTCTACAAAACGATTTCTACTCTATCGAAAACTTGATTAATTATAATGGAACGAATAAAATCGATTCCAGCTAAGATTTCACTTTTATCATCCCCGAGGGACCCACTTTAAACAATCTGATATAATCTTTTCTATGCCACAGGAAAGAATCCCACATGATATAATACACCAAACTAAAAAAACCACCCACGCAAACAATCAATTAATTTAAATTTTCCGCGTTAACTTCCGAACTTTTTATATGGCTATTCATCTTCATTCATCTCTGATGCAATTAATAAAAGAAGATTTATAATACTTGAACAACGGAAAATAGCTTTTTTAGAACAAATTGATCGTAAAACGTACTTAATACAAAACCCGCCTATCTAAATTGGATAAAATATATATTTATCCAATTTAATATAAGAAAATAAGTAGGAAACCTTCTATACAAATGGGCCATTGTTCGTTCAATTGGACAACGTCTAATCCAACAATAAAATATTTACATCCTTATATTATAAGGGTGAAAGTTTGTAAATCGAAAGTAATAATTGAATCCATTCCAATGCATAAAAATCTAAATTACTACCATTCTGTAATATATTTCTGAATATTAATTAAGGTCACTGCAAGAAAGAAAACGAATTTCTCAAAAGCCTACGTTGACTCATTCCCGGCCATTAATTATATCCCTGCGATGCAATAATTAACTATAAATCATAATTTGTTATTATAAATTCTTTTTTGTTGCTCGCCTGTTCGAAAATAACCAGATTAATTATACGAAAACATTTCTCATTTCAAAAATCCTCTGTTTCTGAACTAATTTCAACCGCGACTAGAAATAAAAACTGGTTTTATAAACAGATAACAAGAAAGAAAAAACCTTAAATATTACTTAATAATATTAAGGAATATTTCACGTTGAGACAGAGATAGAACAGACTCGACATGACTACACAAACAAAACTAGACCGACAAGACTGGGCAGACAAGACTGAACAGACATGACTAGCCATACAAGATTAGAAAGACCAGACGAGACAGACAAGACTAGTAATAAAAGACTAGACAGACAAGACAAGATAGACTAGATACACTAGAAATACTAGACAGACTATACTCGACAGTCTAGACTACACTAGACAGACTTGACTAGACAGACAAGACTAGACAGACAGTACTAAACAGACCGGACTAGACAGACAAGACAGACAGGATTAGATAGAGAAGACTGAATAGACAAGATGAACAGACAAGACTTCAGGATGTTATCCCTCATTGTTTCCAAACTCGGTTCTCTCTTTCGTGCTTCTCTTTTGTTTTCATTATATCCCTCACCGTCGCTGTTATTGCGTTCCAATCTGTTTCTGCTCTTAGAAGTAATTCTGCCGCATTTATTGTTGATACTACTGTGCCGCATAGTTGATTTGCTATTTTTCGATGGTCTGTCCATTTAGTACAGTGAAAAATGGCGTGTCCGCAGAGCCAATGTCCGGGCAGAACCAGCAGATGGGATTATCTCTCTTATTAAGTTTTGTGAAGGTATGTTCCAAAGACACCATGACCAGTAAAGGCCTGGGTGACATAATAATTCACCACTCCCTACTTTCTCTCTCCACAACGGACGTGAGCCGTTATAAAAGTTTTAATCCAGCCAACGTCCAACGTACTCTCTCTCCCCATCTCTGCTACCACTCGTCCTTTAGCATATTTAGCATCGAACCTGCTATTCTTCCCGAGTGGGTATAAGTTTACCATCTCCTGAACTCTCAGTTTGAGGGGCGGTAGTGAGGCTATAGCGATTACTGCGGTGGTGGACACGGTTTTGTATACCAATTGACGGTTTTGGGCTTCTAACTTGTTTCCAAATAGGCTACACCATACAGGACAGTTGAAGACGCCGCCGCGCACATTGGCATTCGACGTTTTCTTTCGAGCGGTCCCCATAGGTTTAAGGTGATCCTATTCGTCCTCGGCTTTCTCGCACTTTATCTTAATGTGGGTAGTCGTGCGGGTATTTTTATCCAGGTACAAGACTGAGCAGACAAAACTAACCATACAAAATTAGACAGACAAGAGTAGTAATACAAGACTAGACAGGTAAGACTAAACAGACAAGACTAGACAGACAAGACTAGACAGACAAGACTATACAGACAAGACTATACAGACAAGACTAGACAGACAAGACTAGACAGACAAGACTAGACAGACAAGACTAGACAGACAAGACTAGACAGACAAGACTAGACAGACAAGACTAGACAGACAAGACTAGACAGACAAGACTAGACAGACAAGACTAGACAGACAAGACTAGACAGACAAGACTAGACAGACAAGACTAGACAGACAAGACTAGACAGACAAGACTAGACAGACAAGACTAGACAGACAAGACTAGACAGACAAGACTAGACAGACAAGACTAGACAGACAAGACTAGACAGACAAGACTAGACAGACAAGACTAGACAGACAAGACTAGACAGACAAGACTAGACAGACAAGACTAGACAGACAAGACTAGACAGACAAGACTAGACAGACAAGACTAGACAGACAAGACTAGACAGACAAGACTAGACAGACAAGACTAGACAGACAAGACTAGACAGACAAGACTAGACAGACAAGACTAGACAGACAAGACTAGACAGACAAGACTAGACAGACAAGACTAGACAGACAAGACTAGACAGACAAGACTAGACAGACAAGACTAGACAGACAAGACTAGACAGACAAGACTAGACAGACAAGACTAGACAGACAAGACTAGACAGACAAGACTAGACAGACAAGACTAGACAGACAAGACTAGACAGACAAGACTAGACAGACAAGACTAGACAGACAAGACTAGACAGACAAGACTAGACAGACAAGACTAGACAGACAAGACTAGACAGACAAGACTAGACAGACAAGACTAGACAGACAAGACTAGACAGACAAGACTAGACAGACAAGACTAGACAGACAAGACTAGACAGACAAGACTAGACAGACAAGACTAGACAGACAAGACTAGACAGACAAGACTAGACAGACAAGACTAGACAGACAAGACTAGACAGACAAGACTAGACAGACAAGACTAGACAGACAAGACTAGACAGACAAGACTAGACAGACAAGACTAGACAGACAAGACTAGACAGACAAGACTAGACAGACAAGACTAGACAGACAAGACTAGACAGACAAGACTAGACAGACAAGACTAGACAGACAAGACTAGACAGACAAGACTAGACAGACAAGACTAGACAGACAAGACTAGACAGACAAGACTAGACAGACAAGACTAGACAGACAAGACTAGACAGACAAGACTAGACAGACAAGACTAGACAGACAAGACTAGACAGACAAGACTAGACAGACAAGACTAGACAGACAAGACTAGACAGACAAGACTAGACAGACAAGACTAGACAGACAAGACTAGACAGACAAGACTAGACAGACAAGACTAGACAGACAAGACTAGACAGACAAGACTAGACAGACAAGACTAGACAGACAAGACTAGACAGACAAGACTAGACAGACAAGACTAGACAGACAAGACTAGACAGACAAGACTAGACAGACAAGACTAGACCGACAAGACTAGACAGACAAGACTAGACAGACAAGACTAGACAGACAAGACTAGACAGACAAGACTAGACAGACAAGACTAGACAGACAAGACTAGACAGACAAGACTAGACAGACAAGACTAGACAGACAAGACTAGACAGACAAGACAAGACTAGACAGACAAGACTAGACAGACAAGACTAGACAGACAAGACTAGACAGACAAGACTAGACAGACAAGACTAGACAGACAAGACTAGACAGACAAGACTAGACAGACAAGACTAGACAGACAAGACTAGACAGACAAGACTAGACAGACAAGACTAGACAGACAAGACTAGACAGACAAGACTAGACAGACAAGACTAGACAGACAAGACTAGACAGACAAGACTAGACAGACAAGACTAGACAGACAAGACTAGACAGACAAGACTAGACAGACAAGACTAGACAGACAAGACTAGACAGACAAGACTAGACAGACAAGACTAGACAGACAAGACTAGACAGACTAGACAGACAAGACTAGACAGACAAGACTAGACAGACAAGACTAGACAGACAAGACTAGACAGACAAGACTAGACAGACAAGACTAGACAGACAAGACTAGACAGACAAGACTAGACAGACAAGACTAGACAGACAAGACTAGACAGTCAAGACTTGGCAGACAAGACTAGACAGACAATACTAGACAGACAATACTAGACAGACAAAACTAGACAGACAAGACTAGATGACCGGCTTGCTTATAATAATGGCGTCACAATTTTTTATAGACAGTGTCTTAAGTTCTCCTCTTCCTGCAAGAGTAACCATTTCTGTCTTTGCTTGTGCCATTTTAAGCCCAAGTTCTGTTAGCTGTCGCTGTATTATTTCCACAGCGTCTTGCGCTGCCTTTTCCAGTTGAGAGTTGTTCCTGAGAAAATGAGTGCTAGGTCGTCAGCGTAGGTCACAGATGTTCCATAGTGTGGGTCCTAGAATTAAGCCCTGTGGGACACCGCATGTTGTTTCTATTTTTGACCTGCAGTTGGTGATAATGTATCTATTTCTATTTCTAATGGACAGACAAGACTAGATAGACTAGACAGACAGATACACTAAAAAAGTAGTTTGGGGGAAGGTCTCACTAAAACCTTTCCTCTACTTTGGCTTTCAGTATGCACCACCTCGGTATCGCATATATCGATACCAGACAGTCAAGACTTTTTTTTTCTTCTCTTTTATTTTAACCCTGAGCACCCTGGGACCGCTTGTATCATTTACATTCAGGGTGTCAGTTGTCATATCATTTAAATACAATAAAATTAATTTACAATAAAATACGTTAAATGTGTTTGTGTCTTCATCGCAGTACGTGGTAGCTGGGATTAGTGGCTGTTTAGGTTGTTTTCCTCTTTTCCTCTTTTTTTTTCCTCTTTTCAGGAGACGTTCATCTGCTTCTTTTTGGGATAGGATCTTGTTGTGATTATTCCGTTTATAGTATCCGTCTTCTTGTGATTGTACCATTTGTTTATTTGTATTATTTGGATTAAGGTTGTCTATTGCTATATCCTTGCGTTCTTTGTCCCATCGCGGGCAATCGTATAGCGTATGGATTACGTTGTCTAGTTGTTCGCAGTATATACAGTCTGGATCTGATGCCCTCCCGATGTTGTGAAGGAATTCCTTAAAGCACCCATGGCCCGTGGTATTTGGGTTAGGTGGTAGTTTATTTCTTCATGTTTTCGTCGGTACCAAGTCTCTATATTGGGGATGAGTATCCTTGTCCACTCGCCTTTTGGTGTCATATTCCACGCTTCCTGCCATTCCCTTAAGAGATTATCGTTTGCCTTGTTTCTTGTTTTGTCGTCTTTGGAAGCATAATGTAGGTATTTCCTTAGCCTGATTTGCAAGTCTATTGGCGGAATGCCTGAGATAACTAAGGCTGCATCTCTGTACACTGTCCGATAGGCACTACATACCCGCAGAGCCAGTTTTCTCTGATAAGCTGTTAGTTTTCCAATATTGTTTCTATTAGTGGATTCCGCCCAGATAGGGGCACCGTATAACATCGCAGACTGGGCAACTGCGCTGATCAACCTGCGTTTGCTGCTCCTAGGCCCTCCAACATTGGGCATATGTTTTTCGAGGGCAGACGTGGTTTTTATTGTTCGATCTGCTGCAATATTAAAGTGCTCTTTACAAGACAAACACTTGTCGATTATAATTCCTAGATATTTGATATTTGCTTTAGGTGTGATTTCTGACTCCAGTACTTGGAAGGAGATGTGTGCAAGTTTTCTGTATCCCGTCAGCAGAAGTGCTTCAGTTTTTTCAGGTGCTATGCGCAGTGATTTTGACTCCAGCAGACAATTTGTTTGATTGCTTGATTGGCCCTTAGCATGGCATGATACCCTTTTCTGTTTTGCCGACGATGGTTAGTGCAAGATCGTCAGCGAAGCCTGTTAGCTTAGTCCCTTCAGGTAGCTCCAGCCGAAGTACTCCATCGCAAAGTACATTCCACAGTGTCGGTGCTAATACAGTGCCCTGGGGTACACCAATAGTGACGTTGAAGCTGCGAAACATTCGCAGTAGGTTCGGAGATATATTTCTTCTTGTTAGTTCTTCCAAGATGTCTTGCAAAACAGCGGAGTTGAAAGCGTTGCGAATATCAACCGTAACTAGGGCACATATTTTCCGAGTTCTTTTGGTGCCTACTTTGGCCTTTTCGGCGATATCTATGACCTGTTTTTTAGAGTCTATAGTTGATTTGCCTTCTCGGAAGCCAGTCAAGACAAGACAGACAAGACTGGACAGACAAGACTTGACTGAAAGAACTGGACAGACAAGACTGCACAGAGAAGACTGGGCAGACAGGACTTTCTTTTTATTGTGGTTTGTGTGGTACTCTCACTTGTTGTGGTACTCTCACTAAATTCCTTTTTTCATTTGGATTTTTGTGGTATGTGCCACCTTGGCATCGTGGAATTCGCATTCTTCAGGGTGGGCAGCCCGGACAGTTAGTACCACTCTGGTTGAAAATGCCTCCTCGGCTGAAGACCCCAAGACTGGACAGAGAAGAATCGACAGACAAGAATGGACAGACAAGAATGGACCGACAAGAATGGACAGACAAAACTGGGCAGACAAGACTGGGCAGACTAGACTGGGCTGACAAGACTAGCCAGACAAGACTGGGCAGACATGACTAGACAGACAAGACTAGGGAAACAAGACTTTTTATTCTTGTTATCTTTTTATTTTCTTGTTTTTTTTTAAGTGGTTTTCGGGGAAGCTCTCACTAAACCCTTTATTCCACTTCGGCTTTAATGCGCCAACCCAGTATCGCATATTTTGCATTCATTCAGGGTGCACAGCCCGGACGGTTAGTGAAAACCGCCCTAGTTGTCGCCTACCCGACCAGGATTCGAACCCGGGTCTCCCGCATTGAAAGGCTGGTATATTGTCAACTACACTACCGAGGAGGACAGAGGCAGACAAGACTAGGCAGACAAGTCTTGACTGACAGGATCCGAAAGACAGGACTCGACATTTCATTTGGATTTTGGTAGTATGTGCAACCTTGGTATCGCGGAATTTGTATTCCTTCAGGGTGGGCAAAAAGCAAATAATGTCCGGACGGTTAGTACCGCCCTGGTTGAAAATGCCTCCTCTGCTGAAGACCCCAAGACTGGACAGACCAGAATGTACAGACGAGAATGGACAGACAACAAGGGACAGACAAGAATGGACAGACAAGAATTGACAGGCAAGAATGGGCAGACAAGAATAGTTTGACTAGACTGGGAAGACAAGACTAGACGAACAAGACTAGGGAAACAAGACTTGGCCGAGAAGGCTAGGCAGACAAGTCCAGGCAGACAAGACTAGGTAGGTAAGACTAGACAGACAAGTCTTGACACAGGATCCGAAAGACAGGACTCGACAAAAACGACTCGAGAGAAGACTCGACAGACAAGAATAGACAGACAGGATTAGGCAGACAAGGCTGGACGGACAAGACTGGAGAAATAAGATTGGACAGACAATACTGGACAGGCAAGACTAGGTAAACAAAAACCGGTAAAAAAACCGGTGGTTTTAAAAAAACGGTTTTTAAAGAAAATTTGTCACATTTTTTGTTTTTTAATTTAAGAAAACCGGTTTAAAGAAATTAAATTATTATGTAAAAATTATTTTTTTATTAGTCGGAAGTACTATCTTTGCGCACGTTTTTTAGTGCGACAAATGGCTGTTTTTGGCTGTATTACCATATAACTGGAATAACGCACGCAAATATTCTATAAAAATCGCTAAGTTACATTTAAAGAAATAATTGAATAAATAAAATAAACACAATCAAAACCTCAATATTAAAAAAGTGACGTCAAACTGAATTTTTTTTTCATTACAAAATTAAAATTCTTTAATTTTTTTTGTAATAATTTTTTTTTAATGATTGTAAATTCTATGGTGATACCGAAGACTGATGAGAGTTCTTATGACAATTGAAAACGCAAATTCTTCATTTTTTTATTCTATTTCTTTGGATGGCCCCTGGACCCCAAACTATCTTACAAGTTACCCATACACGTCCCCTCGCATGAGTAATAAAAAATATTATCTGAAACTCGCGCGTTATTGTCAATTGCCCTCTCGAGCGAATGAGCGCACTCACTTCGTTCGTGCGCCCAATTTCCCTCTCGTGGGCAATTGACGACTTGCCGCCCTAGTTGCACATTATACTATTTTATCTTATTTGATTTGCTATTCATTCTATGCAACGAATTGCGTTGGCCAGTGCTTGTGCATTGTCAATATTAAAAAGTGGAGGCATATTTGAATTTCTGCTAAATGTACTAAAAAATTTAAACACTGAAATAAGTTGGAAATTATTATATGCTCTAGAAGAACAAATTCAAGAAAGAAGACAAGTAGAATTAGCAACTCTTTTGCTATATTTGCAAAATCCACAAAACATTTCCAGTTCATCAAAGAAATGTAGTGTACTTTAGCATAAAAAAAATTTCAGCAAAATTATTAAGTTATCTGGAAAGATATTGTCTAGAATATTTCCAAATTCATATGTGGAAACCGATTCTAATGAAGAGCAAATTGAAGAGACTACTCATCAGAGTAATGCTGTTTTAAAGGAAGTCATGGAAAAATCCATTCATATGTTTCTTGAAGACCCTGAAATTTTTGTTTGAATTTTCTTTATTTTGTGTAAGTAATGTGTACTAACTATTTTATGAACCTTATTATTATTTTTTTATTATTTTGACTTTGATTTCGATTTTAGTTTATGTTATATGAATAAAATAAAATATTTTTTTGTCAAAAATTCGAAAACCGACTAAAACCGGTTTTTTGCAATCTGGAATTCGAAAGTCGGTTTTTGTATAAACCCTGTAAACCTTATTATATTATTTTTTTTTTTTTAATATTTTGACTTTGATTTCGGTTTTAGCTTTTAGATTTCGATGCGAAAACTGGCTAAAACCGTTTTTTTTTGGAAATCTGGAATTCGAAAACCGGTTTTTCAAAAAGTCGGTTTTTGTATAAACCCTATAAACAAGACTAGACAGACAAGAATATACAGACAGAACTAGACAGACAATACCCTATTCCACCTTGGCTTTTATTATGCGCCACCCCGGTATGGCATATTCTGCATTCATTCAGGGTGGGGCTGCCCACCTTGACGGTTGGTGAAAACCGCCCTAGTTGTCGTCTCCCCGACCAGGATTCGAACCCGGGTCTCCCGCATTGAAAGGCGGGCATGTTGTTAACTACACCACCGAGGGGAGACAGACAAGACCAGACAGACGAGACTAGACAGACAACACTAAACAGACAAGACTAGACAGAGAAGACTAAACAGACAAGACTAGACAGACAACACTAGACAGACAAGACTAAACAGAAAAGACTAGACAGACAAGACTAGACAGACAATACTAGACAGACAAGACTAGACAGACAAGACTAAACAGAAAAGACTAGACAGACAATACTAGACAGACAAGACTAGATAGACAAAACTAGGCAGACAAGACTAGGGGGACTGGACAGACTAGACAGACAAGACTATAAAAGAAGATCATGTAGATTTGCTCAAAAATAATTTACATTAATAAAAGAGAAGTGGTATAATTAAAACAGTTGATATTTAGTAATAATGACGGATATGCGATTAGTTCGTTGTAACATTCACTTTTCCTTATCTGTGCATGAGGCCTTATTATTATTTTTTTAATATTTTGACTTTGATTTCGATTTTAGTTTATGTTATATGAATAAAATAAAATATTTTTTGTCAAAAATTCGAAAAACCGGCTAATACCAGTTTTTTGGCAATCTGGAATTCGAGAACCGGTTTTTCAAAAAGTCGGTTTTTGTATAAACCCTACAAACAAGACTAGACAGACAAGAATATACAGACAGAACTAGACAGACAGCACCAGACAGACAAGACTAGACAGACAAGACTAAACAGACAAGACTAGACAGACAAGACTTGACAGACAAGACTAGACAAACGAAACTAGGCAGACAAGACTAGACAGATAAAACTAGGCATACAAGTCTAGGGGGATTAGACAGACTATACAGATAAGACTAGACAGACAAGACTATACAAAGAAGATCATGTAGATTTGTTCAAAAATAATTGTATTAATAAAAGAAAAGTGGTATAATTAAAACAGTTGATATTTAGTAATAATGACGGATATGCAATTAGTTCGTTAGAACATTCACTTTTCCTTATCTGTGCATGAGGCCTATGTGTTTTCGCACGTACGGTGACGTAACCGAATGAGTTTCGCGGCGAATTTTGCGTACGGCCGTCGTAATTCCACGCACGCTTTGTAATACACCGTGGAGGGCCGTAAAGTATCTATCAAATTATTTTTTCGACACTTATTGATATGCATATAGAAGCACGAGGGGGGCGAAAAAAAACAAAATATGTACCTAAATATTCACGTTACGTGATGAACATGTTCCAATGTCTTTACATAAATCCACAGCGAGCTTTTCACAAAATCTTTGTTTTTTTTTATATCAGAAAGTAGTTTGAGTTTATCTATTCATAAATAGAATGCTGAATGAAAGAGCGATGGGATGATTGTAGAGATAAATAAAAAGTTGTGTAATGAAACTGTTTCTTTTCTTGTGTGTTTGCATAAATCTTGTGATTTGGAGACGTTTCTCATTTCGGTGGGATATTTGGTTTTAATAAAGGGATTCTCGCCGGCGTCAAATAATGTCCGGGACAGGGTTGACACCTTAATTTAGTAGTACCTAAGGACGGTATTTACTGGGGAAAATAAAAGTTTTACGATTGTCTTTAGGTAGCCGTTTTCTCCAATTATAATTTACAGTTAGGTTTATTAAGCTATCAAAACGTACCGCCATTTCGATTCACCTGTTCATCTTACTTCCGTTCCATTCTCCTGACCACACCGCCGCAAATAGGATTATATCTTAATTAATTAATTAGTTCTGTATCTCTCTAATTCCATTTCATCTCGTTGTAGTGTTCTTATTTTTTCTTTTACCTTCTTAGGAGTCGAGGCTAGTAATTAAAATCGTGATAAATATTTGTGCGTTCTTTTGTTCGTCAAAATTCTATTAATGAAGTCTATAAGTGAAGGCTGCATTCAGCTATTGTTGTTAGTCGACTGAATTATTTAAATTGGGACGTTGTTAAATCATGCACAATTGACTGTAAATTGAATTTAGCCTTTGTAATTTAATAATAAACATTTGTATAGAATCGAGAGATTAAGAATTTATTTCTTAAATTATATTTTGTATTTTTATTCTTTAACCTGTTTGTTATACGGTTTTTATAATCCGGTTTGGGATTTTTTTTTGTAATTAACAATATTTAAAAGATATTTAAGTGCATAACACACGGGGATTAAAAGTGCGCGCCATATATTACATCTCGGCCAGTTTTTCGCCGCTTTTCCATTACAAAGGGCTCGTATTTGCATTCGCCGTGATATATTCGACGATAAACCATCATTAATGGATTTTCGATGTAAATTAACATTTTATGAAAATTTACCCAAATACTTTTACGAATAATCCGCTAATCAATATTCATACGTGTTTGAAAACTAAACGGTATTAATTACTATTTACCTATATTTCGCACTATAAAAATGTTGAAAGGTGTGTCAATTTGAGAAAATATCGGTCACTTTCACATAAACTCGTAAAGAAAGCACAAACGCATAACTGCTTGGTTTGTAATCTCTGCTACATATTATTTAGTTTTTTTGTTATTCGTTTCTGGAAAAGATTGATAAGAATGGCTAGACGTGTTATCATTTACTATTGTTTCCGAGATTAGTAATTATTGCGGTAGATGTTTTTCTTCGTTAGAATTTTAATGATTCTGTTATTTTGCATAAAAAGGCTGTGTGTGGTATTGGCTATTTCCTTTTGGACGAAAACATAATATCCTGTTGTAACCTTTGGTTGTGTTTATTTAGAAAAGACTTGACATGTTTTTGTAATAACTGTCGGGCAAATAATACTTTTCCATAAGCCAGTGGAAAAACAGGACTGGTTCAAATGTTGTATACGGATAGGTATAACAAAACATTTCCATCCGCTTTTAAATTAATTGTGTCTAGTTTGATTTTTCGTGTCGTAAAAGTTAGTCTTCGTTTGCATATTGCGGTTTTCGTGGTTGGTTTAATTCTCGTCCTCGGTTCCAATTATAACCGGAATTTCGAAGAGATTTACTAATCTAGTTTTTGCCACGTTCGGTAGGATTCAACGGGCGTATTTATTTTATTAAAGTATGCTCGCTGAGATTTATATATTATTAGAAGTTGGGGATGAAATATAAAAAAGGTTTAGAGACGGTTCAGCACCGCCCTAATCAAAGTAATTTGTATTCCGGCACTATTCCGCCATGCGTTTTCATTTGGTCCAATATCAAAGTATCTACGTTTTCTGAATATAATTCTTCTGATATGAATGTACTAAATGTGCCTTCTCCTTGCGGGTTGCTTAATATTTTACGCCTTAATAAACACGCGTGTGTGGTTATACGTTATTGCTATGTAATTGCCGGAATCCTGCGGTCAGATGCGTACGGTACATTTCCTTTTTATGGTTTAGATTAAAACTATATCAGCTGTTGTGTGTGTTTTTAGTGCTTCTTTCCTATTGTCGCTGTGATAATTTCCAGTTATTGTAATGGATTCGAGTAGCTTGCACGTGTAACGATTACTGTTTCGTTTGGATGATAATTCGATAAAGTTTCTTAAAAAAAAACTGTCGTAAAAGAATGTATGGAAGAAGCACGTACTCGGTAATGTGAGGAAATTTAATAATGTGCTGAAAAGAAAAATGATACTTACCTGGGGTACGGGAATGCTTAAGGCTTTGTTTGGGGGAGAATTAGTTGGGGAAAACGCCCTGTATAATGGTGGTCATAAAAAGTAGTAATGTGGATGTTAAAGTCGATGGGCCGTGTATGTATTGATTCACTGTCAAAGACGTAGACGAATGTGAAGGAAAAGTGCGGCGGGGAAAGGAGTGGAAGGTTGTTGTTGAACGTCAAGAAACGACAAGCCACATGCCGATGGAAGGCATCTTGATGATGGCATATACCTTAATTACTTGTTTTTATGATCGTGCTGAATTTCAGATTAGAATGCGGTATTTTCGTAATAGCTTTCTTGTAATTTTACAGATATGATATTTTAATGGAAACTGGAAGAGCCCGCTCTCTGCTTCTGTTTGAAAGTAAAATGTTTCATTTTCCCGTACTTATAAAAGGGGGTTTGCAAATCTGGCATTTAATACGTTTTCTCAAGCTCCTTTTGTGATCCCGCTCGGCGCAACCAAACTCTTAAAACTACATTAAAAATTCCAAATATCTCACCGCCTTGATCAATATTGCTTTCGAATGAATTGCGCGCACTTTGACGGCCCGGATAACGTCTCTCTACTCCCTTACCTACTCCCTGCTCCTTCCTGTCCCTATCCCGGACCCGATCCCGGATCCGGTCCTTCGCCGTATCATCTACTTTATTGGTTTTCAATCTGCATAGTTTTCCTGCCTCGGTATGCTATGCTATTCACTTACTCCCTTTAAAACTTTCTTTCTTCATTCACCCGCCGCATCATCCACAAACCACATTCCGCTCTCAAACAAAAATAAACAACCAACGGTCTATAAGACTTGTTCTATTTTTACCGAAAAAAATAACACATCGGTTATAAGACGACATGCAATACAGGCATCCCTCGATTAGCGCGAGTTCGATTCACGCGATTTATCATTTTAGGCATGATTTTTAAAATTACGGTATTAACATATTCAACATTTTGTTTTTATTTTTATATAGGATTATAAGATTATCCACCATTTGGGACAATATATTTTTTGCGTATATTCGCTCGGAATTTCAACCAGATTATTAAATTCGATTAGCGCGATTTCGCTTAGCGCGGTCATTTCTAGCAACCCATCATTAATCGCGCTAATTGGGGGATGCCCGATCTGCATGATTTTTCTGCCTCTCGCAATACTGTGCTATCATTTCCCTCAAAAACTTTCTTTCTTTATTCGCCAGCCGAATCATCCACAAACCACATTCCGCTCTGAAACAAAAATAAACAACCAACGGTCTATAAGACGAGTTCCATTTTTACCGAAAAAATACCTTTTTTAACACATCGGTTATAAGATGACATGCGCTGCAGGCATCCCTCGATTAGCGCGAGTTCCATTAACGCGATTTATCATTTTAGGCATGATTTTTTAAATTTCGGTTTTAACATATTCAACATTTTGTTGTTTTTTGGAACCATTTTGTGTTTATTTTTATATGGGATTATAAGATTATCCGCCATTTAGGACAATATTTTTTTGCTTAAATAAAACAGATTATTAAGTTCGATTAGCGCGATTTCGCGTAGCGCGGTCATTTCTAACAACCCATCATTAATCGCGCTAATTGGGGGATGCCCGATCTGTATAGTTTTTCTGCCCCGCAATGCTACTATGCACTTATTCCCTCAAAAACTTTATTTCTTCATTCGCCAGCCGAATCATCCACAAACCAACATTCCGCTCTGAAACAAAAATAAACAACCAATGGTCTATAAGACGAGTTCCATTTTTACCGAAAAATACCTTTTTTAACACATCGGTTATAAGACAACATGCGCAGCAGGCATCCCTCGATTAGCGCGAGTTAGATTAACGCGATTTATCATCTTAGGCACGATTTTTAAAATCACGGTATTAACATATTCAACATTTTGTTCTTTTTTTGGAACCATATTGTGTTTATTTTTATATAGGATTATAGTTTAACGTTAATATAGTTTAACGTAGTTATATTTTAAATTTTTATATAGGATTATAATTTAAGATTGTCCACCATTTAGGACAATATATTTTTTGCGTATATTCGCTTAAAATTTCAACCAGATTATTAAATTCGATTAGCGCGGTAATTTCTAACAACCTATCATCAATCGCGCTAATTGGGGGTTACCAGATCTGTATAGTTTTTCTGCCCCACAATGCTATGCTATTCACTTAATCAGTGGCGGATCGTGGATGATGTTTGTGGGAGGGCTGGAAAAATTTTAATAAAAAGTATTTCTACGAGTTGAAAAACCCGCATTTTCATTGACACATACAGAAACATATTGATTGTTTTAATTCAGTGACGACCTGTTAACCAATTATGCTTCATGTAAATGTTGAAATTAAATTTTCGGTCATAATTATTTGAACGACTTTGTGACACTGGACAGTTATTTAAATCTGGAGTTAACCGTCCTAATGATTTAATTTCAATTTTTTCTTGAAATTCGTGCCAGTCGTGCAAGTGATTTTTTGCAAATGCATAACTGAATTTTTTGCTTCGTTTAGTTCTATAAAAATGTAATTAAAATTAAATTCAATAATTAAATTCTTTTTAAATTAAGAGTGTATAGCTAAGAACTACTTATTTATTAAAATTTTGTTTTAAATTGTCCACTTTTCAATTGTCTACTTAAGGTTGTTTGCCGTTGCCGAAACTCGAGTTCTTAGAAACAAACTCATAAAATGCCTAAAATACAGAGTACGGACTGCAATGTTTGCAGCCCACGATATACATATTACAAAAACGTATATCGCGAGTGACCCTACAAGCCCCCTGCAACCTGGAGATAGATGGCAGGCAAGTACAGGTAGTAGATAGTTTTTGCTACCTTGGAAGCCTTATTTCACAGGATGGTGGTGCTGATAAAGACGTAAAACAACGGAATACAGAAGGCGCGACAGGCATTCGGAATGCTTAACAATCTGTGGAACTCAACAAAAACTTCCCGTAACTTAAAGCTCCAAATTTTCAAATATAATGTAGTATCAGTTCTTCTTTACGGTAGCGAAACGTGGAAAGTGACTACCACCATAGTATCACAACTTCAGGTATTCACGAACTGAGAAGTGTCTGAGAAGAATACTTAAAATATTTTGGCCCAATACCATAGCAAATATTGAACTTTGGACAAAAACAAATATGGAGCGTCTTGAAACCCAAATAAGAAGAAGGAAGTGGAAATGGATCGGACACACACTTAGAAGGCCGGAGGGGGATATTGCAAAAGAAGCTCTTGACTGGAACCCCCAAGGTTCAAGAAAGAGAGGCCGCCTAAAAATCACGTGGCGGAGGACAGTCGTACAGGAAGCCAGGGCAAGCGGAAAGGAGTGGCGCGAGGTAAAGGCCCTGGCTCGGAATAGAATCAGATGGAGAGCGTTTGTTGATGCCCTATGCTCCCACGAGGAGTAAAGGAAATGATGATGATGATGATATCGCGGGTGGGGGTAACCAGCTCTATACACTAACTACGCGGCGAGACTCGGTCTGCACTGACTGCAGCCCGAGATATGAATATACAACCGCACTAAATTACACAGTACACACATACAGAGCGCCTATCGAGGTATTTATTACCTAGAATTAAAAAAAATATATTTATACTACGAACGGAAAAATATGTTTTTGTAAAATAATTGTATACTAATGGAATTGTTTATAATAATTAAAAAAATCCGGGCTTACGCGAACACAGAGAAAGTCGGAGTTCTCTGACAAACTTCCCCGTAAAACTAATACATACATCGGCACTTTCAACATCAATACGCTAATCCAACCAGGAAAGCTACACAACCTAACATTAGAATTAGATAAACAAAAGATCCGGATCCTCGCACTACAGGAGACACGTTTCACAGAGGAAGACACACAGTAGACTATGGTAATTACCGTATATTCAAGTAAAAAAAAAAACTGAAAAACGAGTCGCCAATGGTGCTCCTATCCTAGGAATGGCCTTTGTAGTAAACAAAAAATGTTTAGGATCACTAAAAGAAGTCACACCGGTCAACAATAGGCTAATGACCATGCGCATCCAGTGCGCCAACAAAAAATACTCATTAATTAATGTACACGCACCTACGAATGGGGACAACAAAAAAGATCCAAGGAGAACAGAGATATTTTGGCAAACATTAGAGAAAATAATGAATAAAATCCCGATGGAAGACACTAAAATCCTACTAGGTGATTTCAACGCACAAATTGACAGAGAAAAATTGTATCAGAAAACAGTTGGGAAATTTCCCGCACACAAATTCACCAATAAAAATGGCGTAAGGTTAATCGAACTCTGTCAACAGAACAACCTTAACATCATGTCCACCTCCCTCAGAAAGACACCTAAAAAACGAAAGACTAGGAGGTCTCCAATACAGTCCATCGGCGAATTCCAAATCGATCATATCGCAATCACACACCAGGCACAAAGAGAGATCCATGATGTACAAGTCCGCAGAGGTGCGAACATAGACTCGGACCATTATCTAACAAGAATTAAAATAAAATTCACTCCAAATAGAATACATCAAAAAACACACCTGCAGAAATTCGACACAAAAATGATCAAGGAAACATACATAAAACAAGAATGGGATAAAGAACAGGCAAACAACTGGGCAGACTTCCACAGGAAAATCGTACAGAAGGCAAAAGAACTGATTCCACTTAAGAAGAACACAAAACACCCATGGTGGGACTCAAAATGTGAGAAAACATTAGAAAAACGAAAACGGGCATTCCAAACCTACAACAGAAAAAAATCACCAGTAACACAACAGAAATTTAATGAAACATGAAGAGAGGTCACAAAAATTTTTAGACAAACCAAGAGAAAATTTATGAAAGAACAGTTAAAGTCCATAGAGGAAAACTTCAGGAACTATAATATAAGAGACTTCTATAGAACATTCGCAGGTAAAATCAAAGGTTACACACCACAAAACCTATGTTTCAGAAGAGAAACAGGAGAGCTAGCACCCACCAATCAAGAAAACTGCAGAGAACTATCAAGATATTTTTCTAATCTATTAAACTGCCAAGAACCCACCTCAAGATACCCCAGAGAAAAATTGGCAGAAAGACACCCGGATTCACCACCACCCACACAAGAAAAAATCAATAGACACATTCAAAGGCTCAAGAACAACAGAACATCTGGAGAAGATGGAATCATTGCGGAATTACTGAAGAATCTAGGACCAAACTCACTACGAGAATTCACACAAATTATTCAAGAAATTTGGCAAACTGAAAAATTACCAGAGGACTGGAAATGCGCACTCATACACCCACTACATAAAAAGGGGGGCAGAGCTGATGTGAATAACCCTATTACAAGTCGCCTACAAGATCATGTCCATGTGCCTCCTCCAAAGAGTAGAGGAACAACTAGAACACACAATAGGGGAATATCAAGCAGGCTTCAGATCAGGTCGCTCATGCGCAGAACAGATATTCACACTAAAAACAGTACTCAAGCACAAAGCCATCAGAAATTCACCAGTTATATGCACCTTTGTGGACTTCAAAAAAACATATGACTCTATAGACAGGCAATCACTTTTCGAAATCCTGGAAGACCAAGGACTGGACTTGAAGACACTAGGACTCATTAAACAAAATCTGTCAGACACAATATCAAAAGTAAAGTTCATGGGAGAAATTTCTGAACCATTTCTGATAAAAACAGGTGTCAGACAAGGAGATGGCCTGTCCCCGCTACTCTTCAATGTGGCTTTAGACAAAGTGATGAAAGAATGGGAAAAAGAGCTAAAAGCTCAAATGTGCTGGAAACCCACGCAATTAGGAAGGACTAAAGACAAAGTAGAAATCTCATGTCTAGGTTTTGCAGACGATGTAGCAATAATTTCGGAGAGTGAAGCGACAGCAATCAAGCAGATAGAAGTCCTCCAAGAATGCGCAGAAAAAGTGGGACTACAAATCTCCTTCACAAAAACAGAATTCATTTGCACAAAAAACAACATACAAAAATTGAATACGAAATACAGTGAAATCAAAAGAGTATCCCATTTCAAATACCTTGGAGAAATTAATAGCGCAAAAAACTAAACAACAGAAAATGATGAGGGCCTTCTTCAAAACACGAGACATCTACAACAAACAATGCCTGTCAATAAACACAAAAGTTAAAACACTACAACACTATAGTGAAACCAGAAGCACTCTATGCGAGTGAGACGCTTACACTCCACACAAAAAGAGATCTAAAAAATCTTCTAAAAGAAGAAAGGAAAATCGTGAGAAAATTTTTTGGCCCAAAACAAACAGAAGACGGATACAGACTACACTCCAGGAAAACAACAGAAAAAATATCCAACCTCGCTTCAGACATCAGGAAAAGGAGACTCAAATTTTATGGACGCCTCTACAGACTAGCAGAAACCGGGATCGCGAAGCGAGTCCTCACATACATACAAGGAGTCAAGACGACAACTCTATGGATAGTCCAAGTAAGAAAAGATCTGGAAGAAGCACAAATAAACATTACAGAAATTGAAAATAGAGAGACTTATAGACAAGAGGTTAACAAATGGGAAGTGATGTCGGAGAATGAGAAGCCCAAGAAGACCGGAACAAAGTGGACGGAAGAAAGGAAGAGGATCCACTGAGAAAAAATGAGGAAAGCGTGGGAAAATAGAAAAAATCACAAAATGAAGTCAAGTTTGCTTTGCGTGATCCCATAGGGTCCAAACGCTAATAATAATAATAATAATAATAATTAAAAAAATGTTTTCATTTTAGCGGGAGTTCTGCAGCACTGCAGCCCTATGGGCGAGCCGCCACTGCACTTAATCCCTCAAAAACTTTCTTCATTCGCCAGTCGCATCATCCACAAACCACATTCCGCTCTGAAACAAAAATAAACAACCAAGATTATAAAATAGATTATAAAATTCGATTAGCGCGATTTCGCGTAACGCGATCAAGCGCATTCTAACGCGTTCTAACAACCCATCAATAATCGCGCTAATTGGGGGATGCCCGATCTGAATAGATTTTCTGCCCCGCAATGCTATGCTATTCACTTATTCCCTCAAAAACTTTCTTTCTTCATTCGGCAGCCGAATCATCCACAAACCACATTCCGCTCAGAAACAAAAATATGAAACAACCAACGGTCTATAAGATGAATTCCATTTTTACCGAAAAAAATATCTTTGTAAGACTTGGATTATTAGACGACATGCAATACAGGCATACCTCGTTTAACGCGAAACTCGCATTTAATACGATTAGTAACTTTAGGCGCGAATTTTTAAATTAGGGTACAGTATAATCTTGATGATCCGACACATATGGGAGCAGACAACCGCCGGATTTTCGATTAAACGAAAACAATAACAATTTTACATATTTTATGTACAATTCTATTTCAAAAAGAATAAAATATGTATAAATAAATAGGTAAACATGTACAGGGTGAGACAAAACTCGATGTCTCAGCTCTATTATAAGAAAACGAAAAACGTAAGGAAAAATCTGAACTAGTGCCGGATGATTCGTTCCACAAGTATGCGCGAGAGGTTGCCTAAGCTCTCGGAGATTACGGCACCCTAAGAAGATAACTAATTTTACAAATGAGAACTTAAGGTTATATATACTAACGTATATTATAATCTATAGTTAAATGCGTTTATTTAGTTTTTTTAATCTAATGTATTTCTAATGCATTTAGGGATAACACGGGGTTAATGCGGGAATTTTTGATAATACTTTATTTTTACAAATTTGCTTATAATTAGGATACCGTACCGAAAACGGAACCCTTATAGGATCACTTTGTTGTCCGTCTGTCTGTCTGTCTGTCTGTCTGTCCGTCTCTCTGTCTGCCTGTCTGCCTGTCCGTCCGTCCGTCCATCCGTCCGTCTGTCTGTCTGTCAAGACCATTTTTCTCATGAACGCGTAGAGGTAACAAGTTGAAATTTGTATCAAATACTCGGGTCTGCGGTCTCTTTCAGCTGTGAAAAAATCAAACTTGTAAGTCAACGCGATCAAAAGATATGACCGTTTATGTCGCATATTTTGCGATTTCACAAGGGTCAAGCGATCCGGTCGATCGATGAAAATACGGCCGGATCCGGCCGGATTGAATCCCTGCAATCCCTAGCCGCGGCTTCGCTGGGTGGCGCTCATCCGAAATGTCCAATTTGATTTTGAATTTGACCGATGGTATGAGTTATGTTGGCTTTGAGGGCCGCTGTGGTTTATTGGCATAGACATGCGACTTAAGAAAACCCCACAAAAAAAATCTAACGGGGTCAAATCGCACGATCTCGGTGGCCAGTTCACATCACCTTGACGTGAGATGACTCTCACGTGTCTCACGTCTCAATGTCCTCGAATCGCTCGTGCAGAATGTCCAATGTGGCAAGACCTGTTTGACACCTAGCGCCGTCCTGTTGAAACCACATGTTGTTGATGTACATATTTTCCAATTTAGGCCAAAAGAAGTTGGTAATCATCGACCTATAGCGCTTGACGGGATGGCCTGGCCAAACTCGTTCTCAAAGAAATATGGAGCGATGCCGTCGCCAGCCCAAAATCCACACCAAACAGTGATTTTTTCGGGATGCATTGGACGCTCTTAGATCTCAAGTGGATTGGTATCGTTCTAAATTCGACAAATTTGTTTATTGACGTACCCATTCATTCAGAAATGGGCCTCATCGCTGAAGATGATTTTTTTATGAAAATTACGGTCAGTTCCCAATTGCTCCAGGGCCCATTCAGCGAACACCCGTCGTTGTCTGTAGTCGTTTACCTTCAATCCTGGGTCAGTTGAATTTTGTACGGCCGCAGGCCCAAGTTAGGTCGCAAAATTCACCAAGTTGTGGTCTGCGAAAGGCCGAGTTCTTGTGATCGACATGAAATCGACTGCCTCAGATTCTCCTGCACACTTTCTCGAACAGCGGCGATATTTTCGGCAGACATTGCGTCATCGTACTAGTGTTGGTTTATTGTTTATCGAACCAGTGTGACCGACTGGAGGGGTTCGAGATGTGGTGCTACCGCCGCCTGCTGCGAATATCATGGGTAACACCAGGTTATTGCTCGTCTCGAGAAGCAACTAGAAGTCATGTTTACCATCAAAAAACGCAAGCTGGAATATTTTGGATACGTTATGAGAGGGGAAAAGTACCGTATCTTTCAGAATATCATGGCAATGCAAAATCCAAGGTAGAAGAGGTCCAGGAAGAAGACGCACGTCCTGACTGAAAAAACCTGAGAGAGTGGTATAGTGTCAGTTCTACTAGCCCGTGCCGCTGCTGATAAAATAAAAATTATTTTGATGATCGCCGACGTCCTCGGAGGACATGGCACGTAAAGAAGAAGAAGAACCAGTGGACTCAAATTTATGCACCACACTGCGAAATGTCTTCTCGGTAAGACGATTATGAAGACCGTAAAATGGGGGCAGCGCGTGGAACGTTTCCCGAACAGAATACCCATTTTGATTTTTATTATTTGCACGTGTTTTGCACCCAATTTTATTATTTGCACGTGTTGTTTTAACGCTATATTCGTCCATGGTAATTTGGCAAAACAGACTGAATAAATGACAGCCAATTCGACAGGTGTAGTTTCAACATTATTGCCGCTACCAACTGTCAAAATTTGGAAGTCCCTATTGGAAGACCCTTTACAAGGACTGTTGTTGGCATTGTTGATATTGAGCAGATTTTGATAGACAGCTAGACAAATAGACATATAGCTCGATAGACAAAATTGAGTTGCGCAAACCTCGATAGTCAAAACTAAACGGACAAAGTTGAGTTGCCCAAACTGTGATAGACAATAAATCTTGGTAGACAAAACTAAAAATTTTGAATAAAACAAAATTTTGAGTGTTGTGCAAACCTGGATAGACAAAAATAAACGGATGAAATTGAGTTGCCCAAACCTTGATGAACAAAAAAATCTTGGTAGTCAAAGCTAACTGGTCAAAATGTGTTGTGCAAACCAGGCTAGGCAATTCTAAACGGATAACATTGAGTTGCCCACACGTTGATAGTCCAAAAATTTTGGTTGACAAGACTATCTGGTCAAAATTGTGTAGCGCAAACCTGGCTAGACAAAACTAAACGGATAACATAGAGTTGCCCAAATCTTGATAGGAGAAAAATATTGGTAGACAAAACTAATTGGTCGAAATTGTGTTGCGCAAACCTGGATAGACAAAAATAAACGGATGAAAATGAGTTTCCCAAACCATGATAAACAAAAAAATCTTGGTAGTCAAAGCTAACTGGTCAAAATGTGTTGCGAAAACCTGGCTAGGCAATTCTAAACGGATAACATTGAGTTGCCCAAACCTTGATAGACCAAAAATTTTGGTAGACAAGACTAACTGGTCAAAATTGTGTTGCGCACACTTGGCTTTACAAAACTAAACGGATAACATAGAGTTTCCCAAATCTTGATAGGAAAAAAATATTGGTAGACAAAACTAATTGGTCGAAATTGTGTTACGCAAACCTGGATAGACAAAAATAAACGGATGAAATTGAGTTGCCCAAACCTTGATAAACAAAAAAATCTTGGTAGTCAAAGCTAACTGGTCAAAATCTGTTGCACAAACCTGGCTAGCCAATTCTAAACAGATAACATTGAGTTGCCCAAACCTTGATAGACCAAACATTTTGGTAGACAAGGCTAACTGGTCAAAATTGTGTTGCGCAAACCTGACTAGACAAAACTAAAGGGATAACATAGAGTTGCCCAAATCTTATTAGCAAAAAAATATTGGTAAAGAAAACTAATTGGCCAAAATTGTGTTACGCAAACCTGGCAAGACAAAACTAAACGGACAAAATTGGATTGCCCAAACCTTGATAGACAAAAAATTTTGGTGGACAAAACTAAATGGTCAAAATTATGTTACGCAAACCTAGATAGACCAATGGACAAAATTGAGTTGCCTACACGTTGATAGACAAAAGTATTGGAAATTAAGTTGTGCAAATCTAGGTAGACCAAACTAAATTTACATTTAAACCACATTTTGAACGGAATATAAGACTCGTATTATATTCTGGTCGTTACAGCATTTGAAAATACAGTCGAACTTCCATATACCCAACATAACTCCAACTTCTGTAACTCCAATTTTTCTATAACTCGAATATTTTTAGAAATTTATACGTTTAGATAGCATTTTACATATAAATTAACTTCCATAACTCTAATTTTCCTTAACTAGAATTTTTCCGTAACTCGTAGTAAAAATTTGTACAAATGTAAAAAATTTGTTACATACAAAATAATCTCTATAACTCCAATTTTTTAACGGACGAGTATTTTCCAAAACTTATGATGCCGGATATTGCCTACCATAAACCGCCGATAGTGTAATCCTCGGGCAGATTACGAAACATTTTGTTTTTCATATTTTATGATCACCAAAAAACTCAAATGCAAAAACTAAGAATTTACCTCTGTGCTTTATGAAGATTACGACAGGATATTATTCTCCCAAGAATCGGTACTCCAAAAAGAGTCGATATAATCGAAGATCATCCACAAGGTGCTATATATTATGGAAAACAATTAAAAATTACTGAATTAAAAAAAAATAATTAAAATTATTTTTAATTAATTATAATTATATAACATCATATTAATAATGTATACTGCATATTTCTTTTTTGTTTATAAATACATATATGCATATGTATTTACTTTGAATAAATTATGTATACTGTATTTTACTCATTTTATAGTTATGTATTTCTATAACTCCAATTTTGTATAACTCGAATTTTTTTTCATGAACTATGGCAATTCGGCTTAGGGAAGTTCGACTGTACTTAGGTATACGGGTATGAAGTGGGTGTTTTTTTGTGAAAATGAAACACTAATTTTGTTACTAAGTAGTAACTGGGTGAAGATGAGCTGGTTATTGATTTGGAAGTGTTGATTGATATGTGTTAACCTATATTATACGCAACGCATTAGCCCGTATAAAACAGCGGTATTACAATATCATAATAGAGCCAGTGATTCCAGATTCAGTTAGGGGATTTGCAAATTCGAGTACAATTATGAGAGCACACACGCACCAGCAATCAGTTTGATTAAAATCCTTTTCGATTAATCAGCTGATTGGTGACAATCGCTTTAATAAAAAGTTCCGCGGGAATTATAATTTCATAAAAGGCCGAGCTAGTATTTCAGCGGCCTTTCGGTCTGGCGCCCTCCTATTTTTATTTCCATTCTGGCCTACTTCTTAATAATGCAAATGAAATCCGCAAATAATTTGACTCGCATTAAAATGAGTCAAGTTGAAAAGTTGGTGTTGCTCTTAATGGCCCAGCCCTAACTAGATCGCTCTTTTTTATTATTTTTCCGCGCGTCTCCGCAAACCGATCCGAATCGTAATACGATTATCTTTATTATTTGGAGATAAAACTGCCTTAGATATCTAGTCGATTCAAACTAAAATTGAAAGTACTGTTTGGTTTATTTAATCTCGTTTTTTTACATTTTCAGCTAAAATTACACACATTTTCTCCTACATTGTTGCAAACAAAATTATCAGTGTTCTGACAGTTTTTTTATCTTTCCGCCCCCTTTTTTTACTAAATAGCAATTAAATCGTTGTGTTTTTTCGTTGTTATTTTCCGTGGAAAGCTCGGTTAATCACAGTGCGATTATCTTTATTATTTAAAGATGAAATGTTGGGGATAACTCGCGAACTGGAAGGACGAGAAAGTAGTGCTGTTTCTTTAACAAACACTATTTTTATTAGAATGAAACATTGGGAGAAATTACTATGTGAATTACTAAGTGTATAATAGTCTAGTATAGTATGTGTAGTAATTTCTTTTCTTGTAATATTGAAGATTCACATAGTAATTTCTCCCAATGTTATATTATCCGCTAGTACAGTAAGCAGACGTGATGGTCTAAAAGATATCTGTTCCTGGCTCTATGTAAATATGATAATGTCAAATGTCATCATTTCCCTTTGAACAGTACACTGAGTAAGTTATAGTTTATATTTTAATTTAATTTGAGATTAGATGATGAAATAAAACCGATGAAGCCAAAGGCAAAAACGCGTCTATGGTTCAAACTTAAAACAAACGGAACACAGCCTGAATATATAAGTCAAAGTATGGGACACCGGGCAAATTCTGGCATGTGCCCAAATTTCCAAAAAGCGCTGGCGGAGGCAAGGCAACACCAAAAAAATTCAAAATGTTGAAAGTCCTCCAATTAAATGCAATGAGATACCGTGGGGTGCATGACCTGCTGCCTGTGCATGACCACAGTGTCTGAGCTAAATATTGATATGATACTACTAAGTGAGCCAAACAGAAAAATAATTAGTAATACAAAATGGTCTTCTTCTTCTTCTTTTTCAGACTTTATTCTTCCAATATTGGACATAGTCCTCCCTTTTAACTTTCCATTCTTCTCTATTCTTCGCCAGACTTAACCATTTCCTTCCTGCTACTTCCCGGATATCGTCACTCCATCTTTTAGGGGGGCGGCCTATGTTTCTCCTTCCGTATCTTGGTCTCCATACCAGGATTCTGTGAGACCATCTGTCAACAGTTGTTCGTAGGTTATGCCTAGCCCAATTCCATTTCTGTTGCGCCACTCTTTCCACCACGTCAGCAACACCTGTCTTCTTCCGCACCCATTCGTTCCTTTTCTTGTGGCGTAACGTTATGCCTAGCATTTTCCGTTCCATTGATATTTGCGTAACGGCCAGCTTCTTGATGTTCTGTTGGGTAAATGTTGTGGTTTCTGCGCCATATGTGAGAACCGGTGCAACACTCGAATCAAATATTCTCGCTTTCAACTTTCTTGGGAACGTCTTGTGGGTTAGAATAAAATCCAGCTTCCCAAATGCTGCCCTCTACTCTTTCCACCGTAACACCATCGATGACTATATCAGGCCGGTGTGGAACATCAGCTGTCATGATTTTTGTCTTGCTCATATTCATGTGCAGACCAGTTGATTTGTAGATGTTGTTTAGCTGATTCAGCATTGTTTCAATATCAGACTCTTCAGTGGCCACTAAAACAATATCATCCGCAAAGCGCAAGTGCGTCCGCCTTTTGCCATCAACATTTACTCCTTTGTCCGCCCAGTCTAAGTTTTTAAAGATATTCCTAGACAAAATGGTAAGCAGACAAAAATAAAGACACCGCAATAAGAACCAAAAACAAAACTATTCCAATATTAGGCAGTGGATGTGGAACGGTCTACGTTTGGATAGAGACTGCAGATATGATATTCTATAGCTGCTACTTTTCGTCCAACAAAAATCTGGACCACTTACAAAAGGCATTGGACGATCCGAGCGACTCCATGCGAAGCCAACGAAAACCAAAACTTATAGCCGGCGATTTTAATGCGAAATCACCATATTGGGGCTCACCAAAAATGGATCCACGCGGCGATATTGTAATGGACTGGATCACTACCATGGACCTGTATATAAATAAAAACCGGCCAATTGCGAGTTGTGACTCGCGCACCGAGGGTTCCGTACAAACTTGTAAGTAAGGTATTTTTTGTGTGGAGGACGTAGCAAGCACATTCAGTTAACTCGACAAGTGGCCCTCCTGAAATCACGACCATCTTAGTACCGCTGCAAGCATAACCTCAAGATGTCGCTGTCGTACGATGGAATTCTACCCTATATTTTATTACCATACATCCCCCATTCACTATGAGTGTTTAGGGGTTCTGGAACTTCACTATTTGTTTTTACTGCTCAATTTTGCCTGTATACCTATATACCCTGTATAAAGGTAAACAGGGTATTTTTTTAAATAACGCGAATATTTTTAAACTTATAAAAAGAAAACTTTATTTTTGTATTACACTTATTCACTAACTTATATTAAGATCTAACTATTTCTAGATCTAATATAAACTAATATATTAACTATTTCTAGATCTATTTCGATACTCTTAACATTCAGTTGTTCAATTGACTGCTTTTGGGCAATTGACTACCAACAAATATAGGGCGTACGTGATTTAAGTATATGCAGATTATAAAGAAAAATAATACGAAATATAATATATACAGGATGTTACGGGACTTGAGTATGTCGCATGTCGGTTATAAACAAGCAAAATTTAGACATAATATATACCCTGTATATAAACTGGAAATAAACAGCTTGGTGCCAACACATACTTTTTAACCATCGGACCTAACCGAGGAGGACCTAACAGAATGCAACCCATATGCTTCTGGAGCCTGACAATACCACTACGACAACATTAGTGTATTTTCATAAGTTTCTAATAGTAAATTCGCATTTTTTTTTGTAATTAAACTACATATTTGCGGTTTTCAGATTTTTCCCTTTACATGTGCTGTAAGACACCGCTTCTTGCCAAATTTCATGATTCTAGGTCAACGGGAAGTATCCTATAGGTTTTGATTCCCTTGTGAAATCGCAAAATATGCGACATAAACGGTCAAATCTTTTGATCGCGATGACTTACAAGTTTGATTTTTTCACAGCTGAAAGAGACCGCAGACCCGAGTATTTGATACAAATTTCAACTTGTTACCTCTACGCGTTCCTGAGAAAAATGGTCTTGACAAACAGACAGACGGACGAACAACAAAGTGATCCTATAAGGGTTCCCTTTTCGTTACGGAACCCTAAAAATGAAGGTAATGAACCAACTTTCCAGCGCAGGGAGTCCCAGTCGATTATTGACCTCACACTCACAACTAATAATTTAGCGAACAAAATAGGAAACTGGAAAGTCCTACAGAGGGAATCCTTAAGTGACCACAATTATATCTTCTACACGATTAAAGACTGTCAAACGTGCATCTCCACCAGGTACATGGGTAATAGGAGATGGCCCACCAGAACAACGCCCGCAATATTACAAAACTTCGGCCTTAATCTTGAGAAACAAATCAAAACAAGACCGTACAGCAGAGTCGTTTATAATAACACTAAGAAAGCAAAGCATATGAGGAGGCAACATTCCCACAAAAAAAAACACAGGCGTGTCTATTGGTGGAACGAAGAAAGAATGTACATTGAATTGAAAAATTCACTTTGTTTTTTACCACACTTATATTATGTAAAAATGTTATATAACTTATTATTCACAGTTATATAAATTTCTACACATATCACGACTCGAGTTTCGACGTTTGACGGTCATGTAAAAATGTTATATAACTGTGAATAATAAGTTATATAACATTTTTACATAATATAAGTGTGGTAAAAAACAAAGTGAATTTTTCAATTCAATGTAAGTATGGATTACCACGTAGTAACTGTCGCAACCATCCTATTCATAAGAATATGTAACTGCCAAAAAGTCTCTCAGACAAAAAATAAATGTTTCTCCACTGGCAAAACCTGTGCGAAAAAATTAACGAAGATACCTTGGGGGATGCGTATAAAATCGCAATGCGAGGGCTGAAAATAAGGCACCCAATTTTACAGGTTTCGATTGAAAAGATGTTGGAGGTGGTAGACGCACTGTTCCCCACTCATGAAGAGCCGAGCTGGGAGAAACCCAACATGACGGAGGTAGTCCCATTTACGGAAGATGAATTACTAAGCGCCAGCCAACGTATTCGCAATGGTAGAGCGCCAGGACTAGACAGACTACCACCTGAGGCCCTAAAAGCCGCAGTGGATAAGTTTCCAACATATGTCCTAAACGTAATGAACCATATAGTTAGCGATGGGATCTTTCCCGACGACGACTGGTGCTAATTAAGAAAGGTGATAAAGCACCACAGGAACCTTCCTCATATAGGCCTCTCTGCCTCTTAGATGTTTCAGGCAAACTCTTGGAGCACCTGATACTTTGCAGATTAAAACTAGAACTTAGGTCAGGTAAACAACTGTCAGAAAAACTATATGGCTTCCGAGAGGGAAAATCAACAGTAGACGCTATAGCGAAAGTCATTGAAGTAGCAAAAAAATCGCAATCGAGCACACAGAGAACTAGAAATAGAATATCACTCTTGACGTAAGCAATGCTTTTAACTCTAAAACATCTTGAGGAGCTCTCAGCAAGAGGTATCTCACCATACCTGCTACGTCTAGTACGAAGTTACCTACATAATAGGAAAGTTGTTCTCCAAGAAAACAACAAATTAGTGGAGCGTGAACCGCAGGGCTCTGTTTTGGGACCGACACTATGGAATGTTCTTTACGACGGAGTACTCAGACTAAAGCTACCGGAAGGTGTAGACATCGTGGGCTTCGCTGATGACTTGGCACTTGTAGTGTCGGGGAAGACGGAAATGGAAACTATGTCGAGAACAAACAGGGCCATTGAACAGGTGAACAAATGGATGGAAATCAAGAATCTGAAGCTTGCACCAGAAAAGACAGAAGCTGTATTGCTAACTGGACTACGAAAAACGAAACCCATCACATTTAAAATAAAAGGAGAAAAAATAACCCCAAAGGAATCGCAAAAATATCTAGGTGTAACCTTCGACAATAGAGATCCTTTAATCGCAATATCACCACAGTGGCAGCCAAAGCACTGAAAACTGCAGCAGCGTTAGATAAATTAATGCCCAACGTAGGAGGAACCCGCAGTAGTAAGCGAAAACTTCTTTGCTCGGTGGTTCACTCCACAATGCTCTGCGCAGCCCTGATTTGGGCAAAGGGTTTGAGTAAACATGTGATTAGACAAAACTTGGTAACCGTTCAAAGGAAAATGGCGCTAAGAGTATGCTGTGTGATACCGAACTGTCTCTAGTGATGTTGCCCTAGTGTTGGCCGGCATACCATCCATAGAACTTATGGCGGAAGAGAGGGTAGAAGTCTACAATGGCAGATCAAACGGCGATGGCACACAGGCTGACGAATAGGCTCTAGCGAAGGCCCGAATGTACCAGGCCTGGCAAAGCCAGTGGAGTCTATCCACAAAGGGATACTGGACCAGAATCCTAATCCCTGATGTGGAGCGTTGGGCAACTAGAAAACACGGCGAAACAAATTTTTACGTCACCACAGTTTTGAGCGGACATGGCTGTTTCAGGAACTTTCTCGATAGCATCGGTAGGGCCACAGATTGCCTCTGTATTTACTGTGGACTCACAGACAGCGCGGCGAATACCGTTTTTGAGTGTGACAGGTGGATACCTAAAAGGGATACATGGAAGGAAAAGACTGGACAAACACTAGACCCATCAAGTATGGTTGAACAAATGATCTCTTTGGAGGACTTATGGGCAGATACATCACGCATGATCCAAGACATCATGACAATAAAAATGCTACACGAGCGGAAAAGGAAAGAAGCCGAAAAGATAAAAAATGTTAGTACCTGAACCTCTAATCACTGTAAGTGGAGGGGGGATGTAAGGGCAACACTCTGCAGCAACATCTTGAAAGTTATGCGAAAAGCGGTCCCAAGATGCTTGTGTTATTCCGGAGAGTCCACTTGCTAAGTTAACCGTGAGGTGCTTACTACGACCCCAAAAAAAATCCTGAATATATAAATATATTCAGCTTGTCTGGAGCTCTATAACAATTATTGAGTCTTTTAGTGGTTTACAAATTATTGTTCATGGAAGCAAAGCTGTGCTGGTGAGAGATAAATCTCGAAACGCGTCCACAGATGGCTATCCACTTAAGGTATCAGAAAGACATGATCTTAAAAATAATGTTATTTTTATGGTTTTTGTTGAGTGCCACGAAGGTGGACTGAAAGCTATAAAATAACTTACAAATTTGTTTTGGTAGTCCTAAAAAGACTCAATAATTGTTATAGAGCCTCGGAAAGGCTGAATATATTTATATATTAAAGCTGTGTTCCGTTTGTTTTAAGTTTGTATGATTTTCTATAACGTAAGATGGTTTCACCGCGTCTATGGTTGTTCTTTATTATTAATATTTATCAGGTTATAGTGTGTTTAGCAACCCACATGGTCTCTCGTAGCAACAGAAAACACTCGAAAACAGGAAATTCTACTTACAATTATAAAATTATATTTATTTATTTTATAACTCATGAGTGAATTAGAACGTAGTCATTTCTTAATCCTTTACTATTTAGTATTTTTATTAAGTTTAGTGTTTTTTTTTTGAATACGGTTTTTGTTTAAGTACGTTTTCCGGCCTCCATATAAACTGATGTTGGCAAGACGCCTGTGTGGGCGCTATTGTTTTATATGAATTTTAAAAACCTATTCCGGAATATAATGCATATGATGAGTTGTTTTTATGGTTCTTACACAACCTTATATTATTGTTTTCATGGAGATGTGTGGGTATCACTCGCTCACCTCTTCCATATACCACAGCATTGCCATTCGACTATCCAACCATTGCATTCCGATTCTCTCCTGTATTTATACAGCAAATGGAATTGCACGCACACGCATTTAATATAAATAGTGTCGTTTCATAATGTATTTTTTTAAGTGTTTATAAGTAACTAGCGGCGGCATGATTAATTATTTCTCTGTGAAACAAAGCGTGTAATTATTAAGTTGTTTATGTAAAATAAAATATTCTTTTGATATGTAACTTCACTCAGCGGATGTGTTACAGTAAATTACTTGTTTTTTGATAAACTCGGATAAGACGTAAATGATTATGTGTGTTGAGATTGTCTCGAGTTCTGTAGAATACACAAGGTGCAAGTGACGTGTAGTCGCTTGGTTTAAGTGTTCTTCGTAGGTATATAACTGCACCGGCAGGTTTTGCGCAATAGTTACCAAACACAGCCGGAAATAACGGCATTTGAAAAGTAAAACGTTTAGGTATTCAAAGCACATATCAAACAATGCCGCAAGAAGGCGCATGTAAATTCAGGAATAAAATAAGTGCAGGAGAAAAGCAAAGACTGCGGTCATAGATTCGTATAAAAACCTCGAGCTTTTGATCTCCGAGAAGACTGCACTGTGCAGCTTAAAGCTGTTCCACTTTTATGGGCGATGTGATTTTCGAGTCTTGTCCACATACGTTCCGTTTTAGCTCCCAAGACTCGACCTTCACTTCTATTCGACTCGCGTTTATATCTAATTCGGTTCCTTTTATTAAGCTCACTTTTTTATTTCTACTACAAAAATCACTTACCCTCAAGAATTATTGACTTCTTGTGTACATTTTTTATCCATTAATATCAATAAAAATGGTTAAAACGTTTTTAAAAAATAGCATACGAATTTTTAATTACACCTAGCAATACGAAAATAATTTCATAGTGGGTTGTTTGAAAGCGGTACTTTTGTTGTTATTTATCGTTCGTAGCTTTTGAATGTGATATCGGGAAGTTATGGTAATTGCTGGGAAATACATTTTTTTTTTGTTGCGGGGAAGTTATATAACGTCGATTGATGATGGTCTGTTTCGGGGTTTTTAATTTAATTGCCAATAAATATTGATATTTGTTTGCGATGCGATCAGGTGCTTGAATATAGAGACCTAAGTAAACGGCGGAATGAATTCGGAGCGATCGATCATTCGTTTTGCGAAGATTAATATGTACTAGTGCACACACATACAGGTTTTATTTCCCGAAATTATCTCCGTGCATCAAGCGAGATTCAATTTAAATGGGATATAAGTTTTGACAAGTTTATATTGTAAACGGTGCATTGCCATCCCGGCACAGGAGCTCGAAGCTAGAGGTCTGGATCAGTGTAATTGCCGTTCGAGCACCTGATCATACACTTTGTATCATTAGCAAGTTAATGGCCGTAGGTTTCACTTCAAATGGATGGGCGCGGGTTAATATCTGCCATCACTACCAGGGATGACGGAACTCGGTCAGCTGACATCTCCAGTCACCGCATAATCCCATTTGTATAGGACTAATATTAATAACGTTTCGTAGCTGACGTTTCCTGTTTCCAATCTATATTTATTGAGAGGATATTGTATAGAATTCTTAAACGTCGACACACACACACACACACACACATATATATATATATATATATATATATATATATATATATATATATATATATATATATATATATATATATATATATATATGTATGTATATATATATATATATATATATATATATATATATATATATATATATATATAAATAAATGAGTCCAGACTGACTCATGAACGCACAGCTCAAACTGTTTAATCTACGAACGTAAAATTTGGAAGAAACGTTGCAAATGGGCATGATGTTCTGTAAAAACAATTGAAATTCAAAGTTTAAAATGAGCTCGAAAACGATCGCAGGTGTCATGGCGTCTGCTTGTGACGTCAGCTGTTAGTAAATAGACCAAAAAAATTAGGGAGCCAAAGAAAGAAATCAGCTGTTTTGCGTGTTAAATATGAATTCTAAAGTGTATAAGGTCTCTCGTCATAAAGTGATAAAGAGAAAGCAAGAACCAAAAATGTGTGACCACACCGTTGAGTTCCGCAAGGGTACCTCCTTTGCCAGGACCAAATTGCCATTATTGAAGATACTTGGATGTGTCTCTTTTTAGGGTTCCGTACCAAAAACGGAACCCTTATAGGATCATTTTGTTGTCCGTCCGTCTGACTGTCTGTCCGTCTGTCCGTCCGTCCGTCTGTCTGTCTGTCAAGACCATTTTTCTCAGGAACGCGTAGAGGTAACAAGTTGAAATTTGTATCAAATACTCGGGTCTGCGGTCTCTTTCAGCTGTGAAAAAATCAAACTTGTAAGTCATCGCGATCAAAAGATATGACCGTTTATCTCGCATATTTTGCGATTTCACAAGGGAATCAAAACCTAGGGTACTTACTTCCCGTTGACCTAGAATCATGAAATTTGGCAAGAAGCGGTGTCTTACAGCATATGTAAAGGGAAAAATCTGAAAACCGTAAATATGTAGTTTAATTACAAGGAAAATGCGAATTTACTATTAGAAACTTATGAAAATACACTAATGTGGTATTGTCAGGCAGCAGTGGCATATGGGTTGCATACAGTTAGGTCCTCCTCGGTTAGGTCCGAAGGTTAAAAAGTATGTGTCGGCACTAAGCTGTTTATTCTGAATTTTCTTTGTTTATATTCGTTATGCATTTCATCACGTACGCTCTATTTACATAATATATACAGGGTATATATTATGTCTAAATGTTGCTTGTTTATAACCGACATGCGACATACTCAAGTCCTGTAACATCCTGTATATATTATATTATATACGTACGCCCTATATTTTTTGGTAGTCAATTGCCCAAAAGCAGTCAATTGAACAACTGAATGTTAAGAGTAGCGAAATAGATCTAGAAATAGTTAATATATTTGTTTATATTATATCTAGAAATAGTTAGATCTTAATATAAGTTAGTGAATAAGTGTAATACTAAAAAAATACTAAAATACTAATACTAATACTACTAATAGTAATACTAAAATAATTACTAATAGTAATACTAAAAATACCCTGTATACCTTTATACAGGGTATATAGGTATTCAGGCAAAATTGAGCAGTAAAAACAAATAGTGAAAGTTCCATAACCCCTAAACACTCATAGTGAATGGGGGATGTATGGTAATAAAATATAGGGTAGAATTCCATCGTACGACAGCGACATCTTGAGGGCATGCTTGCAGCGGTACTAAGATGGTCGTGATTTCAGGAGGGCCACTTGTCAAGTTAACTGAGTGTGCTTGCTACATCCTCCACAAAAAAAGATACCTTACTTACAAGTTTGTACGGAACCCTCGGTGCGCGAGTCACAACTCGCACTTGGCAGGGTTTTTTTTTATTACAAAAACCCAAATATTTCTTTAACCGGACGACTTGGAAGCTTCATTTTACTTTTCCGCGCTTAAATCAGGTAAAAAAAAAACGAGAAACCCGATTTTCGGAGCCTACCATATTCTTTACTATACCCGCATCTGCACATGCTTTTGGGTCGGTTTCCCATTTTCTACATAATTTTTCAGTCTTCACATTTATTGGACACTTTATTTCTATTATGCTGAATTCACAGTTCCCATCAGGTTATCCTGCTATCATGGGATATTTTTTACAGACCATTAGGTCACATTTTTTATTTTTTCCCGGTGTTGTCCTGACGGTTTTCCTCACTTCATTCTCAAACATTCTACCGCGCTTCATTGCAGGCATGTCTGGGATTTTTCCTCCCATTATTAAAGCAATCAGCTTCATCACTGCACATCACATTTTGCACCTACTAAATTCATATGCCGTCACCCTGCGAAGCCGTCACCCTGCCATATCTTAATTCATGCCAAAGGCAGCTCTTATGTTTTGTCTCTTCCTCAATTTTTGTTATATCTGCATCAGTCAATACAAGTTTTTGCAAGAAAATGCCACAGGACTTTTCTTTGTATTTCAGCAGCAATTTGTGCAAGGATAATCTTTCTATTGTATCACATAGTCTTTCTCGTACTTTATTAACTGACAAAATTATTACAACAAAATGTTTTATTAACTTGAAAGTGCAGGGATCGTCCAAGTTCCTACGAGGTTTACTAACGCGTGACGTAATTCACTCTGATTGGTGTTCGGACTGATGTATTTTGTAGTTTTGTTTTATTAAAAATATTATCAATCTCGTACTAAATATGAAACTAAATACATTTTTCACAATCTATTACTTCCATGACATTAGATAAACACAATATTTTTGTGATTCTTGGTTACTGTCGTCATGCCCATTAACTAGGATGTCTACAGGGTATACCATTTTAATCCGAGAGTAGCGATAATTCCGAACCAGTGCATTGGAGCAAAAGTGTTCTGAATAAAAAGTTAACGGCTATGAGGGGGACATCTGATGCCGTAAACTTTGTCACCCCAGCCCCCCTAGGGGGGGGGGGGGGGGGCGAAGGTAACAGGGAGCAATTTTAAAATCTTAAATGGAAACCCCTATTTTTTATTGCAGATTCAGATAGAGCCTTAAAAAGTAGGTAAATTTTATTCGGGTTGTATTCCAAAATTGTTGATAGATGGCGCTGCAAACGTGAAAATATGTTTTTTCAATTAAATAACAAAATTCATCACATAATTAATTGTTATTATTACTTAAGACTCACTCACAATATTACAAGTTTGTTTTTCTCTCGAAAAAATCTATCGACGTCAAGTCCGTAGATCGGGGTGGCCAAACAATAGGTACCCCGCGACCAATCTAGTACGCTGGAAACAGCCCATCCAAATGTTGTCGAACAACACGAGCGTAGTGTGGTGGAGCATCGTCCTGCTGGAACCACACCATCCTCCGGGTACGCAAATCGACTTCTTCTAATAGCACAGGAAGATCGTTCTGGAGAAATTCCAAGTACCTCGCGCCATTTAACATTTAGTCCGATTATTTGCGAGCCGAAAAGTCCATAACCACAAGTTGACACTCCATCGCTGCTGTGCGTTCACTAGTCGAACCCAGTGGGGATTTTCAGCACTCCAATAATGGGCATTGTGAGTGTTGACGAACACCGTATTCTGGAAAGTGCATTCGTCGGAGAACAGGACTCGGTGGAAGAATAAACGGTCACGGTGGATCTTCTGCAAAGCACAATTGCAGAAATCCACGCGATTGGCGAAATCATTTCCATGCAGTTCTTGAACGCGCATGATGTGGTACGGATGGAACTTCGCCGCGCGGAGTTACCGTTGAGCCTTCGATTTCGCTATGCCTGGATTTCACGGAGACTGATGCGGCGATTGAGGTGTACAGCTCCAAGTATGGCGATGGTCCGTCGTCATCCACAAGATTCGCTCGAGGTCGGTGTCGTTGTAGGTGACCTTGGCGCAAACGTTCTTCCAGCCCTCGCATTGTAAGCGAGACGTGTACCGGCGATCCGGGAATCTTTGGCCTTACAGTTCTACTGCTCTGGTGTAATTGTTCAGCGACTCTCCCAAAAGTTTTTGGATGTCCACAATTTCGGTCGGTGAGTAAGTAGTCCATGATTACTCAACGACTTGACTTTGCGGACTGAACTCATTTTAAAAAACTACATTTAAAAAAAGAACGAAAAAAAACAAGAAATCTGTTTGCGAATGTAAACAAAACAAGCGAGTTCGACTTTGAAAATATACAATATTCACGTTTGCCGCGCCGCGCCATCTATCATCAATTTTGGAAAACAACCCGGATAAAATTTAACTACTTTTTAACGCTCTATCCATATCTGCAATAAAAAATAGGGGTTTCCATTTATGATTTTAAAGTTGGCTCCTGCTGGGGGCGGAGGGGCTGGTCAAAGTCGACGGCATCAGATGTCCCCCTCATAACCGTTAACTTTTTATTCAGAACACTTTTTGCTTTAATGCACTGTTTCAGAATTATCGCTACTGGCGGATTAAAATGGGACACCCGGTATATCTCAGAAACGGACAATGTCAGATATGAAACTTGGTATTAAGATTCGTTTTTTTTTTTTAAATGAAGAGACACGTGTTTCGACATTTATTGAAACTCCGACTAAGGGTGCTGAAAATGGGAGTTACATATTTTTATATCCTACAGGGTGTTTCAAAAAGAATATACGTATTACAAAGTATTATTTTGACCAAACTATTGATCGTTGCGCCTCGGCTCGGCTATTGGAGAAACGAATACATAGTCTAGTTTATGTTAGTGGTCAGGTAAACAAACACAATGTTCGAATTTGGCGCTTACAGAACCCGCATGCAGTCATTAATGTGTTTTGTGTGATATCCCGATCATCTGTTTACGGCCCAATCTTCTTTGATGGAAACACGGTTAATGGTCAGCAGTATCTCACCATATTACAAAACTCGTTGTTTCCGAGGCTGCACGAAGACAATTTCATTTTTCAACAAGACGGGGCACTCCCTCACTGGAATCGCCAAGTGCTTGAATATTTGAATGAAACTCTACCGAACCGTTGGATAGGTCGTCAAGGAGCTGACGACTTAGCATGTCTCAACTGGGCTCCACAGCCACCGGATTTGACACCCTGTGACTTCTTACTGTAGGGTTTTTGTTCTACATAACTTCTTATTCTTTCAATTTTTGCAAATTTTGCACTGTTTTTGAGATATTTTCGAAAAACTGATTTCAGCCCCAACATTTTGGACAATTTTTAGAAAATCAACTAACTTTCTTAGTGTTTCGAATTTCTTAAAAATTAAAAAAGCGTTTGAAAGCAAAGACAGTTCTGCATAACTTCTTATCCTTTCAAATTTTGCACAGTTTTTGAGATGTTTTAGAAAAACTAATTTCAGCCCCAACATTTTGGACAATTTTTATAAAATCAACTGTAACTTTCTTAGTGTTGCGTATTTTTCAAAAATTAAAAAGGCGTATGAAAGCAAATGCAGTTCTACATAACTTCTTATTCTTTCAATTTTTGCAAATTTTGCACAGTTTTTGAGATATTTTAGAAAAACTGATTTCAGCCCCAACATTTTGGACAATTTTTAGAAAATCAACTGGAACTTTCTTAGTGTTTCGAATTTCTCAAAAATTAAAAAGGCGTTTGAAAGCAAAGACAATTCTACATAACTTCTTATTCTTCCATTTTTTGCACATTTTGCATTGTTTTTGAGATATTTTAGAAAAACTAATTTCAGCCCCAACATTTTGGACAATTTTTAGAAAATCAACTGTAACTTTCTTAGTGTTTCGAAGGTTTAAAAAAATTAAAAAGCGTTTGAAAGCATAGACAGTTCTGCATAACTTCATATCCTTTTAATTTTTGCAACTGTTGCACAGTTTTTGAGATATTTTAGAAAAACTGATTTCAGCCCCAACATTTTGGACAATTTTTAGAAAATCAAAACTTTCTTAGTTTTTGGAATTTCTCAAAAATTTAAAAAGCGTGTGAAAGCAAAGGCCTGTTCTACATAGCTTCTTATTCTTTCAATTTTTGCAAATTTTGCACAGTTTTAGAGATATTTTAGAAAAACTAATTTCAGCCCAAACATTTTGAACAATTTTTAGAAAATCAACTGTGTCACTTTCTTAGTGTTGCGAATTTTTCAAAAATTTAAAAAGCGTTTGAAACCAAAGGCAGTTCTACTTTGAAAAAGCGTATGAAAGCAAAGACAGAAAAACTGATTTCATACAAAAGGAGTTTGCCATATATTTGTACCTTGTAATCCTGGTTGTGCCTGTTTTGTCTATACAACTTTGTCTTGTCTGCAACTGTCTCCTTACTCCTTTCACCCAACAATTCTTCAAACATCATGCGATCCCCTTTCATCTTCTCTACCTCCCTTTTTGACCACTCTAATTGTTCATATATTTTTTTCTATTCGTATCCCTTATTTTATTGATCTTTCTAACACTTTCCTTCTTTAAACTTTTGCAAAACAAGTTACGTACCACCACTTATGTACCACCACTCCCACAGAACCTGGAAAAGTTCACCCCATCAGTGACGAAGGACATGCTTGCCCGAATATGCGAGGAATTTGAGTATCGGTGTGATATTGTTCGTGTCGCTGATGGAGGACATATTGAACATCTGTAATCTAAACTTGAGAGGTTCGTAAATAAATGTGTAAAGTTTCATATTCGTATATCTTAAAATTCAATTCAAAGTTCGTATGTCTCGTTAGGTCACAATTCTTGCAACAGTAATAATACGTTAACTGATATTTTTGATCCTGTTGATATTGATCGTAAATTATAAAATGTGTTATTTAATCAATTTTGTACTTTGACCATCACATCCACTTGTTCCACTGATACTTGTGTATCATGGTTTGTATGTATATATGTTACCGTGTATGACCGAAATTGGAGAATGTCGACTTTCACCGGTGTAAGTCGACAATCACAGATACGCTCTGGTGGAGGTCCAAAATGGAGATGCCGACAGAGAGGGGACTGGCTCTCTCCCGCCAAATCCATCGTGTAGTGGTGAACGTATAATATTCACGGAAATAATTTCCACCTCGTGGATAGCAATGGCAAACTACCAGGAGTAATTCGGCCAAGAGAACCTCTCAAATAGTCCCGTGCGGAACCGGCGATAAACTGCTAGGTCCCGAATATTAGTGTGACGATTCGTTTCACAAGTATGCACGAGAGGACGCCTACACTCTCTTAAGAGAGTACGGCACACATAAAAAGAAAGTTCAATAAATATATCCATGCGAAATACGTATATTCTTGTTTGAAACACCCTGTATATCTCTGAAACCGAATCTTTCCCAAAATAGTGAAAAAGCGTTTTGCCATCCTCCGAGAATCTAGCTAGAGAGGCTGCAAAAACGGTATACTTGTATGTCAAGATCTGGAGATGTTAGAGATGTGAAAATGTGGTATTTAGATTCTTTAAAAAAAAAAACGGCCAAGTGCGAGTTGTGACTCGCGCACCGTGGGTTCCGTACATACTTGTAAGTAAGGTGTCTTTAGGAGGACCTAACTGTATGCAACCCATATGCTTCTGGTGCCTGACAATACCACGCAACACATTAGTGTATTTTCATAAGTTTCTAATAGTAAATTCGCATTTTTCTTGTAATTAAACTACATATTTACGGTTTTCAGATTTTTCCCTTTACATGTGCTGTAAGACACCGCTTCTTGCCAAATTTCATGATTCTAGGTCAACGGGAAGTACTCTGTAGGTTTTGATTCTCTTGTGAAATTGCAAAATATGCGACATAAACGGTCATATCTTTTGATCGCGTTGACTTATAAGTTTGATTTTTTCACAGCTGAAAGAGACCGCAGACCCGAGTATTTGATACAAATTTCAACTTGTTACCTCTACGCGTTCCTGAGAAAAATGGTCTTGACAGACAGACGGACGGACGGACAGACAGACAGACAGACGGACAACAAAGTGATCCTATAAGGGTTCCGTTTTCGGTACGGAACGCTGAAAACTAAAAAAAATTTCAACCACCGAAAAACACCTTGATATATTTACAGCGATATCTTAAAAAGGAATAAACGTAGCGGAATTAGTTTTAGATTTTCAGAAAGCTTAAAAAAGCCTTAAAATTTTGAAGTCGGGTTTGTTAATATTGTTTGAAACAATAAGACTAGGTAGACAGTTTAAAAACGACGTTGAGATTTCTAAAATTTGTCTGCAACAAGCAATAACTTAAGCCAACCACTCGATCGCATTCAAACCTATGAATATTTTAAACTTAATTCATAAGCAATAAGTGTGCAAAGTTTGAATAAAATCCATTAGGGCTTCACACGAGAACGATATTTTTCTTGTCTCGTCTTGTCTCGTCTCGTAAAAGCGAGGCGAGAACGAGACGAGACCGCATGTGGTCTCGCGACAGCGTGAACGTATGTGGTCTCGCTCTCGCGAGAGCGGGGACGTATGTGTTCTCGCTCTCGCGAGAGCGAGAGCACATGTGGTCTCGTTCTCGCGAGACACGAGAGTCTCGTTTCAGATCTCGGTCATACTTCTTCTTCAATCTCTGATTCTAATACAGGCAGCCGTAATATTTTCTTGCATAAATTTGAACTACGGGCTCGGACAAGTTACATTTCATTATATAACAATTAAAATAGTAGATTTTGTAATATGAAATAGATGTCGTAGACAATTTCAAATTATGTTCGTTTTTATTATTAATTTTAAATCGTCAACAAAATAGAAGGTTTATATAAACAGACATTTATTGTGTGTTATCGCTACATTTTCATGTGGCTGGAACAAAGCGAAATTAGAAGTTATTAATAGTAACCAAATAGAAAATTTGGCAAACAGGCAGTGATTAGTTTACAATAAAATGAATGATTACCTCGTGTTGGACTATCTTAACAATAAGTTCTAACAAGAACGATAATTTGTCGAGATTAGACGAGACGAGACAAACGGTAACGAGAGCGAGACGAGGCAAACGGTTACGAGAGCGAGAGCGAGACGAGACTAACGGTTACGAGAGCGAGACGAGACTAACGGTTACGAAAGTGAGACGAGACTAACGGTTCCTAGAGCGAGCGCGAGACTGAGAGGAGAGTAATTTTTTACACAACAAACGAGAGCGAGGCGAGATTTTTGAAACTCTCGCCCAATCTCGTCTCGTGTGAAGGCCTAAAATCCATACGAGAATATTGGAGAAAATAAGTTTTTAAATATTTATCTTACTTCAACTTGATTTTATCCGGCCCTCTTAACAATTTTCCTTTCTTTCGATTGTTTCTTCGTTACAATCTTACTTATAGTCTTAATATTAGTCATATTACTCACAAGATAATCAATATTTAGTAAACATAACTAACCTGAAATAATTTGACTGATATAAAAAATCTACGCGCGCGAAGCCACGGGCTATAACGATAACTTATATTTGTATATATATATATATATATATATATATATATATATATATATATATATATATATATATATATATATAAATATATATATAAATATATATATATATATATATATATATATATATATATATATATATATATAAATATATATATAATATATATATATATATATATATATATATATATATATATATATATATATATATATATAAATAAATTTGGTGCATTTGAATTGAAATCGCATTATATGAAGAGTGATTATTCACAATACAATTATGGCGTATAGTATTTGTTTGGAACTCCGCAATTGTGTGCATGAAACTAGAGTTTTGGACTTTGCTACAGTTTACTGACGGTGGCAATAATTACACTGCTTGACGAAACACGCCATAAATTATTGTTCTCTGTACTGTCTATTTGTCAAACTGTAATGTGGCACTTTACGTTACACCGGTTTCTCGAGCTCGAAACTTTCGGAGCGAAAAATAAAACGAGAGCCTTCTGTTTCCGATTGTGTAATAAGCAATTCTCATATTTGTCTAGTTGTGACGGATCAATTGAAACTGAACTGAATCTTATCTACTAATTCATTGTCTGAAGTTATTGCGACTCGTTGTTAAATGGGAAGAGTTTCAAAGAAGCAAATTCGAGTGCTTTAATTTGCAGCTGGCATTATTCAGCTGCACCTAACTACTTCCGAGTTTCCTCCGCTTTATTTTTATTGCCGCGCTATAGAATTTGTACGTAACTGAAACTGGGCAGGTTGGCAGCCCAAATACAACTCACAGATGGGGAAAATCTTACACGTCGATAACATCCCCTCAATATTTTCAAACTAATTATACGAATCGACCTAAACGCGTTTGTTTTTTAGTGGTTATTATACAACTAGCTTGTGCTGTTGTTCTTATTATTGCCCTCGTTTATTGTTATAATTATTACCCTCGTTTGTTTGCCTCGTTAATATCTGTCTCACTCTTTAGACATACTCGCACAATTATGAAATCTACCTTTGTGTAGAATTTATCCAAGCTACGTGTTTCCTATATTTTAAGAAATCCGTTTCCATTTGTGTCAGCCTTTGTACGTATGTTAATATTTTACTATAATTAATTCTTGCACGGCATTTATAGATTTCAGTCTTCTTAGTCCTTGCAGCTGATCGCGTTCCATGTTTAGATTTCTTGCGTTCGCTGCTTTTCCCACGTTGCTATTTTTGCGAATGCTACATATAGATAAGATCTTTATATGCGTTTTCTAGATGATCCTTGTACGCTACTTTGCGCCGTCATTAGTAAAGAGGTATTATTTTTTATTGCTAATTGAGAACAAAAAAAAGTAACCCGCGATTATTTGTAATTTAGGTATTTTAATGGCTGGAAAAGCGTATAAAGCCGATGTTTTTACGACGGGGAGTTGCTTTACATGCAAACTTCGCAAGCAGCTTTTCGTACATAACGTGTCAAGTGTAGTTCTACTTAAATAAAATAAATATTCGGGGCCAAAAGCGACAGGGTGAAAACTCATTTAAACGGTTATAAACTAAAAAAAACCTTACGTTTTATTATTAACTTTCTGTTTACTGTTTTCTCAGCCTTAGAGTGCGACAGCAGGGTATTTTTGAACCTGCATCAATTATCTGCTTATCTTTTGCAAGTTGTCCGTATAAATTCGCTTCAGTATAGAGAAAACAATGTAGCACAGGAATGTCGTCTGTTGCTTTACTTAAATATTGTAGGTATTATTTTTTTATTATTATTTGTTATGATCAGGCTCGCAATGATCGTGTACCAGATCTGAAATTCAAAATATAGGTCTTTAGTAGGTGTAACCGATAAAGGCAATAATGAATCATTTCCAGCTATCTCAGAAAACATTCAGAACCTATTTAAAGTTAGTTATCGTAATATAACAATGGGTAATAGAGAATATGCGTCAATTTATTTAATTTACGTTTTACTTTGTTAAAACATAGCAAATAATGTAAATACTGTTAAAAGTGTTCAAAATTAAATACCGATTAAATTTGACCTGTTTGAACGCCCCCATTTTTCGCGCGCTTTGGATGACGTCACAGAGTGCGATCAGTATTGTTTATTATATGCATAGACAGTTGTTAGAACGCCCCCATTTTTCGCGCGCTTTGGATGACGTCATAGGGCACGTTCAGTATTGTTTGCGGGTCGTCCATTAATCACATGATGTTTTTTAGCTTAGCCCCCCCCCCCTACTCAAAATCACGTGTATTTTTTTTTACAAGTCGCGCGCCGCTTTTCGTGCTTTCTACGTAAAAATAAATACACGTGATATCTCATTACAGCCCCCCTCCCCCATGTGATATTTAGTGATTCTTCACAAACCCCCTCCTGCCCTTCCGAGCATCACGATCCCTTACTATATGCATAGGCAGTTATTAGTTAAGGATTTTCGACAATGGAAAAGCTGAAAAGCCATTTTATAGATATTGTCTAGTACCGGAATGCCAGCATCATGAATAACTAATATTGTTTTTCAAATTCATAGATGATTAAAGCTAAATTTAGCCATATTAAGCAACTTAATTAATGTCTATTAATCGGGAGACTTTAATGATGCCCTTTGGAAATGGAAAACAGTTACAATTAGTTGTTTTACTGATTTTGGACAACACTGGTAAAAATTGGAAAAATTTGTAAAAAGTTAAAAATGGTTACATTAAGACCTGTTCATCCAAGGTTAGACAGTATTAGGCAAGATTAGATTCGGCTAAACAAGACTAGATAGGACTAGAGATAAGGTTAGACAAGAATAAACAAAACCATCCCTTTCATAGATAATTAAAGCTAAATTTAGCCATATTAACCAACATTACTAATGTCTATTCATCGACAAACTAGACTGATGCCTATTGATCGACAGATTTTACTGATGCCTTTGAAAATGCAAATCACTTGTACATTGTTCGGCGAGAGAATGCAGCTGTACTGCGCCGGGGTATGAGTTGCAAAGGACGCGCCGAGGTACGCGCAGATTAGTTTGAGTTAAGAAATATGTGTCAGTTTTTCAAATACGTACCACTGCGCACTCGACATAAAGTGGGGGTATGATCAGAACAATGCTAAACTAGTCGAGACGGGATGCGTTCTCTCACCGGACAGAGTGTAGTTGTTTTACTATTATTTAACAAGACTGGACATGATTGAATTAATTTATATTATAATATAATTTAAATGGAAGGGTTTGGAATTGCTAAGACGCGTGAAAAAAACGGCCAAGTACGAGTTGTGACTCGCGCACCGAGGGTTCCGTACAAACGTGTAAGTAAGGTATCTTTTTTTTGTTGAGGACGTAGCAAGCACATTCAGTTAACTTGACAAGTGGCCCTCCTGAAATCACGACCATCTTAGTACCGCTGCAAGCATAACCTCAAGATGTCACTGTCGTACGATGGAATTCTACCCTATATTTTTTGCATTATGAAATTGCATTATGGAGATTAGTTTGTCTCTAACCATAGTAACTTTTTTTTATTGTGGTTTGGTGGAAACTCTCACTAAACCCCCTTTTCCACTTGGCTTTTCAGTATGTGCCAACCCGGTTACGGGTATTTTGCATTCCTTCAGGATGGGCTGCCCGGACGGTTAGTGCCTCCCTGGTTGAAAATGCCTCCTCGGCGAGACCTAACCGGGGAGGACATAACCGACGAGGATCTAACTGTATGCAACCCATATGCTTCTGGTGCCTGACAATACCACGCAACACATTAGTGTATTTTAGTTTTAAGTTTCTAATAGTAAATTCGCATTTTTCTTGTAATTAAACTACATATTTACGGTTTTCAGATTTTTCCCTTTACATGTGCTGTAAGACACCGCTTCTTGCCAAATTTCATGATTCTAGGTCAACGGGAAGTACCCTATAGGTTTTGATTCCCTTGTGAAATCGCAAAATATGCGACATAAACGGTCATATCTTCATACACGGTCATATTGATCGCGTTGACTTACAAGTTTGATTTTTTCACAGCTGAAAGAGACCGCAGACCCGAGTATTTGATACAAATTTCAACTTGTTAAAATGGTCTTGACAGACAGACGGACGGACAGACAGACAGATGGACAACAAAGTGATCCTATAAGGGTTCCGTTTTCGGTACGGAACCCTAAAAATGGAAAGAGCAAACAGGTAATGGTGAATGGTGGCATGTGAACTATGCATGTGGCATTTGAAAATGATTTCGGGCATATGGCCACCGCGCATTCTGGACGTCCAATTTTGGGCCCCTTTTTCGAGCATTGCTGGCACGAATAGCGCGAACGATGTTGGCCGCCAAGGCGTCAATTGTTGCTGGTTTATCAGTATAAACCAGTGACTTCACGTAGCCCCACTGGAAATAATAGGGAGGTGTCAAATCGCATGACCTTGGAGGCCAATTGACAGGTGCATTTCTAGAAATTGTAAAATTTCTAGAAAAAACTTCATGCCAAATTTTGATTTCAATAAGTCGATGGTTACGGTCGCCGTATGGCACGTAACGCCATCCTGTTAAAACCACATTTCGCCTGCATCAATTTCATCCATATTTTCAAACAAAAAATCATTGATCATGGTGTGGTAACGCTCTCCATTGACCGTAACGTGAGCTCCGGCTGCATTTTTTGAAGAAATAAGGTCCGATGATAATACCAGCGTGTAAACCGCACCAAACGGTGCATTTTTCTGGATCTAATGAAGTCTGTATTGTCTGATGTAGATTGGTGTCCCACTCCATATGCGGCAATTTTGGTTATTAACAAACTCGTTAGGCCAAAAATGAGCTTCATTACAGAACACAATTTTCTGATGTAATGAAGTCTGTAGGGTCTGATGTAGATTGGTGTCCCACTCCATATGCGGCAATTTTGGTTATTAACAAACTCGTTAGGCCAAAAATGAGCTTCATCGCAGAACACAATTTTCTGATAAAACATCGGGTCAGTTTCCAACTGCTGTAGTGCCCAATCGGTGAAAGAACGACGCATATGATGGTCTCGTCGCTTCAATTCATGCACCAGTTGGATCTTATACGCGGAGGCGGTGGTGGCCTAGTAGTCAAGGTGTCAGACTTCGGAGCCGCATGTCCCGGGTTCAAATCCTGGACACGGTAAATAAGCGACCGTTCTCCTGTAGATGGCTCTGGCAAAGTCATCACAGTCAAAAACCACGTTAAAAACTGCAAGGGCTTCCTACACTTGTGTCTAAAATCAAGAGTTATCGTCCTACGACGACCAGGAGCCATGCACCATTATCTAATGGAGCAGTCCATGTAGGACCTGGGACCTCCTCCCACAGCCTATACTTGTGTTTGGTGTACACAAGTATAGGCTGTGGGAGGAGGTCCCAGGTCCTACATGGACTGTACCATTAGATAATGGTGTATGGATCCTGTTCGTCGTCGGATCTTATACGTGTGTAGGCCAATATCTTTGCGCCAAATTTTCCACGTAGTGGACGGACAGAGCCCAAATTCCTCCGACCCACGATGCATCGATAAATTTGGATCTTCTTCCACACTTGCGTTTAAAAGCGATATTCTCTTCAGTACGCACATTCCTTCGACGTGTTGGTGTTATTGCATCATTTAGAGAGTATGTGGTATGAATTCTATCCACAGTTCGACGGATGGCTTGCTCAGATTATGGACGATTATGTGCATCATAAAAATCACGATGTCGTCTATAAGTTGCGCTAATCGATGACTGATTTAAAAAGTAAATTTGGATTATCTGGTACCGTTGTTCAAGCGTGAATTTATTCATGATAATTTTCCAGAGGATACTGATTATAAATGTCAAACAGTGAGCGCTGTATGACAGTTCGTTTGACAGCTAACCCTTTCGTAAGTTCTATCTAACAAGGGGGCCCTGTCAACTCGTCATCACCGATTTGGCCCAAATTTACAGTATATGTAGGGCTTGACTATAAATGAAAGTGACGCAAGCGGGAGTTTACAATCCTAAAAAAACTAACTTAGGTGTTTCAAATATTTTCAAAATTTCTAAATTAATTATTGATCGTAACTTTTTTGATTTTTGAGATTTCTGAAAGATTTTTGCTCAATTTTGTAGCTCTCACCATCTAAAATTTAGACAAAAATTTCCATTTTCAAAAATCTGCCCGTCCGTTTGCAATCCTAAAAAAACTATCTTAGGCTTTTCAAAAATTTTCAAAATTTCGGATTTTTTGATTGGTGATAACTTTTTGTTTTTTTGAGATTTCCGAAAGATTTTTCCAAAATTTAGTAGCCCCAACCATCCAAAATTGTGACAGAACTATTCATTCTGATACATCTGTCCGTCTGTTTACAATCTCAAAGTTATTCCAGAAACTACTGAGTATTACCTTCAAAATTTCAAAAACGTTTGTGCAGTCCTGATTATAGGTCCTTGAAGAAACGAAAAATTTAGAAAATTCGCCACTAAAAATCGTGTCCTAATTATGGAGCCTTGAGGAACCAACACAAAGTTTTGAAAATTCGTGTCGCAAAATCGTGTCCTAATTATGGAGCCTTGAGGAACCTATACAAAATTTTGAAAACTCACGACTTAAAATCGTTTTGCTAATTATGGAGCCTTGAGGAACTGTCCTGCTTATAGAACCTTGTAGAACCGAAAAATTTAGAAAATTCGCCACTAAAAATCGTGTCCTAATTATGGAGCCTTGAGGAACCAACACAAAATTTTGAAAATTCGTGTCGCAAAATCGTTTCCTAATTATGGAGCCTTGAGGAACCTATACAAAATTTTGAAAACTCGCGACTTAAAATCGTTTGCTAATTATGGAGCCTTGAGGAACTAAAACGCAAGCAAAATGGCCAAGCGTTAAAAAACTCCCGAGTACCGACAACTCATAAGCCCGCTATGTTAGCATAAATTTCAATGGCCGGTCAGCGCAGCGGTAAGAGCTCGGGTTCATAGTACGAGGATCGCTAGTTCGATTCCACATGGGGACGCTTTTTTTTTATTTACAATTTTTAAAATGACCTTAATGGTTAAACTACATTATGAATTACTACGGTTCATTTGTGGCGCAAGTATCGTAAAAATAAAATAAAGAATAATAACAATAATAGTAATAATAAAAGAAAGCAATTTTAAGAATTAACCGTTGAATTTATAAAGAAACAAATAATAAATATTAAATACTAATAAAATAATGAAATTGACAAATTAATAATTACAATTAAAAAGTTAAACAATAGTAAATAATAATAATAATAAAAGAAAGTCAAAATTGTAAATAAAAAAAAGCGTCTCCACGGGGAATCGAACCAGCGATCCTCGTACTATAAACGCGAGCTCTTACCGCTGCGCTGACCGGCCATTGAAATTTATGCTAACATAGCGGGCTTATGAGTTGTCGGTAGTCGGGAGTTTTTTAACGCTTGGCCATCTGGCCCTCTCGCTTGCGTCACTTTCATTTATAGTCAAGCTCTACATATACTGTAAAATTGGGCCAAATCGGTGCTGACGAGTTGACAGGGCCCCCTTGTAAGCAACAAAAAAAATACCCTCTATAAGATCGGATAAGATTCGACCAGGCAGAACGAAGGAACGAGATCGGGCAAGACATTATATAAGACAAAGCTTTGACAAAACCACTGATAATTTCTAATGTCAATCCAAAATCGCACTAGGTAATGGGAAACACATCAAAAATATAAATAAAAACAAATTTTCTTTCTAACACGACTAGCACAATAAGAATATCGACTCCAATAAATCTCATAACATGCCATGTGACGTCATGATTCGATTCGACCAATGGTGTTGCGTTTCGCAAATTTGAATTTCGCTCGCTTATTTTGCCCTTTGATTAAAGTTTTGTGGAATTAAATACAAACTAAATGAGAAAATATTAGTTTAGGTGTAATATCTCAGAGTATATTTCTTTCTAACACGTCTAGCACGGTAAGAATATCGGCGTCAATAAATCTCATAACATGCCATGTGACGTCATGCTTGGATTCGACCAATGGTGATACGTTTCCTCAAATTTGAATTTCGCTCGCTTATTCTACGCTTTGATTAAAGTTTTGTGGAATTAAATACAAACTAAATTAGAAAATAATAATTTAGTTATAATGTCAACAGAGTATATTCCTTTCTAACACGACTAGCACGGTAAGAATATCGGCGTCAATAAATCTCATAACATGCCATGTGACGTGATGCTTGGATTCGACCAATGGTGATGCGTTTCGCAAATTTGAATTTCGCTCGCTTATTTTGCACTTTGATTAAAGTTTTGTGGAATTAAATACAAACTAAATTAGAAAATAATAGTTTAGGTGTAATGTCAACAGAGTAAATTTCTTTCTAACACGACTAGCACAGTAAGAATATCGGCGTCAATACATTTCATAACATGCCATGTGACGTCATGCTTCGATTCGACTAATGGTGATGCGTTTCGCAAATTTGAATTTTGCACTTGGAATAAAGTTTTGTGGAATTAAATACAAACTAAATGAGAAAATAATAGTTTAGGTGTAATGTCAACAGAGTATCTAGGGCGCTGGCTAGACGGGCGGCCCAACACGCAGGGGGCGCATTTTATCTACGTAATGTTTTAAAAGATTTTATAATGCCTTAATTAACGATATCGTATTGTATTGTTACGTTTCGTATATGATAGTAAGAACTATTTTAATCTTAAATGTATACATCTTCCAAGAAAATATGTATCGGGCGCAAAATCTTGCCAGTGGCGCTCATGACCCCAGCTACGGCCCTCAATGTCAAGACTATAAAGTGTCGGGGTTCAAAAAATCAAGTAAACTTAAATCAAGTAGATAATCACTATTGGTTTAGCCTTTTCGCGACTCCTGGTACACATATATACCACTAAGTTTAATGCCAGGACTAAACACTCTTAATTCGTACATTGAATTGAAAAATTCACTATGTTTTAACCATACTGATAATATATAAAAATGTTATATAACTTATTATTCAGTCAAATAAATTTTACACATACCACGACTCGAGTTTCGAGTGTTAAAGGTCATTTTCATTTTTACATATTATAAGTGTGGTAAAAACATAGTGAATTTTTTTTTCATTTCAATGTAAGTATGAATTACCACATAGTAACAGTCGCAACCATCTTATTCACTTTAAATTCGGGTAAATTTTGTACATATTTAGTTTTCTAATGCATCAGAAAATCTGTTTTGTGTTTCTGATGACAGTGATGATTCAGATGAACCTTCTAACGAAGAATCTGAAACAAATGATTAAGACCATCACCAGGAAGACCAAGATAAAGAATCTTCTGATGAAGAATCAGAAATCCCAGAAAGCCTCTCTGGTTCTTTAACTTTATGGTGAAAACCAGATGAAAAGTTTGTTTCTAGTAAACGCACATATACACTAGCCTCCGATATACAACCAGGATGCCTTATGAATGTTTCAAAAATATTTTTCCACTGTCTTTATATTTATCTTACTGTCTTTATACATTGCTCAGTGCGTAAATAAAAGAATTTGACTACACAAACAAACAAGGAGACACGCTCGCTTGATGGAAACAGATACAGGGAAACAGCAGGTTGTACTTGGGTGCATGCTGGTAATGTGTTCACAACAACTATGTTACCCAAATAAGCGATAACTGGTCCACTCATCTTTCGTTGGGAAATTCAGCAATACAAAACGCAATAGCTCGTGATCGATTCAAAATCATTTCATCAAAAATGTATTTTGCATCACCAAATAAACCTACAGAATTCTCCAAAAGAGGGAAAAAGAGGGTATGGCTTAACTGCTTGCCAAACTACTAATGTTAATATTTCGCGTCCAGAAATTGTTGCATCATATAGAGAGATTATAGGAGGGGTTGATTTGGTGGACCAGATGATGCGATTATAAGATTTAGATCGCATATCAAATAAATGGTGGAAGAAGGTTTTTTATCGTCTGCTTATGATGGCTGTCGTAAACGCATGTATTATCTATGAAGAGAAGACAAAGAAAAAAAAACCGGCCAAGTGCGAGTTGTGACTCGCGCACCGAGGGTTCCGTACAAACTTGTAAGTAAGGTATCTTTAGGAGGACCTAACTGTATGCAACCCATATGCTTCTGGTGCCTGACAATACCACGCAACACACTAGTGTATTTTCATAAGTTTCTAATAGTAAATTCGCATTTTTCTTGTAATTAAACGACATATTTACGGTTTTCAGATTTTTTTCCTTTAATGTGCTGTAAGACACCGCTTCTTGCCAAATTTCATGATTCTAGGTCAACGGGAAGTACCCTATAGGTTTTGATTCCCTTGTGAAATCGCAAAATATGCGACATAAACGGTCATATCTTTTGATCGCGTTAACTTACTAGTTTGATTTTTTCACAGCTGAAAGAGACCGCAGACCCGAGTATTTGATACAAATTTCAACTTGTTACCTCTACGCGTTCCTGAGAAAAATGGTATTGACAGACAGACAGATGGACGGACAGACAGACGGACAACAAAGTGATCCTATAAGGGTTCCGTTTTCGGTACGGAACCATAAAAATTGCTTAATGATATCTGAAGGAAGAAAAGCAGCAACTGTGCGACGTTTGTCGAAGAAGGAAGACCATCTTCGAAAAGACAGCGGCTCGAAAATGTATCTAATGTATAGAAACAAAGTAACACAATAAAAGACGCACAGTGCTTATATGCACCTTATGTGCATATATGCATATATGTACCACTTCCCCCTTCAACCCACTAATGCTTTTTTCCATATTGCCTATTAAAAATATATTTTTGACTTATACAAACATTAAAAACCCACAAAAGTATTCCTATGTCTTCCAGCAAAAAAAATCGTAGCGAAAGGGTTAAGTCTGTACCGATGGCAGAGGCGATATTAGTTCCACACAAAATAAACAATTTAGAAAATTTACAATATATCGTATATCTTAGGTCTGAAGGACACGTCTGAAGGACTTATGATCGTCTATCATACTGTGCTAGTCGTGTTTGAAATAAAATTTGTTTTTCTTCTTCTTCCATCGATTTTGGCCTACTATGGACCACGTGAAAAAACTTCTCATGATAGATTTTCTCTCTTCTTTCTTCTCTTTCAGTACTATTAGTACTTACTCTCTTTCAGTTCCCTTACAGTACGATTAATATAAACTAAACTAATCTAATCTAACCTAACCTGGCCTACTATAGAGCACGTGAAATAACTTCTCATGATTGATTTTCTCGGTCGAATCGAAGGATGACGTCACATGGCATGTTATGTGATTTATCGGCATATATATTCATACTGTGCTAGTCGTCTAAAAGTCTAGTCTAAAAGTTTTCTTTACATTTGGTTAGAGACAAAACATGTAAATAGCGAATATGCAAGTGATTTAAATTTGCTTTTTTCTACCCTCCGGTGGCTTACGGTCTTGACATTACACCTTAACCATTATTTTATCATTTAGTTTAATCAAAAAGTGCAAAATAAACGAGTGAAATTCAAATTTGCAAAACGCATCGCTTTTGGTCGAATTGAACCATGACGTCACATGGCATATTATGTAATTTATCGGCATAGATCGGCATGCTGTGCTAGTCGTGTTTGAAATAAAATTTGTTTTTCTTCTTCTTCCATCGATTTTAGCCTACTATGGACCACGTGAAAAAACTTCTCATGATTGATTTTCTCTCTTCTTTCTTCTCTTTCAGTACTATTAATATAACCTAACATAATCTAACCTAACCTGGCCTACTATGGAGCACTTAAAATAACTTCTCATGATTTATTTTCTCGGTTGAATCGAAGCATGACGTCACATGGCATGTTCTGTGATTTATCGCCATAGATCGGCATACTGTGCTAGTCGTGTTTGAAATAAAGTTTGTTTTTCTTCTTCTTCCTTTGATTTTGGCCTACTATGTACCACATGAAACAACTTCTCGTGATTGATTTTCTCTCTTCTTTCTTCCCTTCCAGTACACTTTCATTTTTTCTTCATGCTGCTTCTTTCTCTCTTCCGTCTATTTAGCTCCTGTTTTCTTTTTTGCCTTTTCTTGAAAACCCTGAAATCCTCTGATCTTCTTTCTGAATTCTTCTCTTCTCTCTACCTCTTCTCCATCTATTTCCATTTCTCTCCTGACCTCATTGATCCATGTCATATGTGTTTTGGAGTTTCTATCAAAGTAGTTGAATATTCTCTTCGTCAATCTTCCTTCGTCCATTCTTTTAATATATCCGTAGAAGGTTACTCCTCTTCTTCTCATTGTGCCTGCTATTTTTTCTTCTTCCTCTTTGTTGCTTCTCAGTTTCCATTTTCCATCTTCATATTTTCGTCCCAGGATTTTCCGTATAATCTTTCTCACCTTCTTTTCTATCTCCTCTATTTGTCTGGTTGTGTTTACCGTGAGACATTCGAGGCCTTATATATAACATCTTCTGCCACGACATCTACAATTACGACCAACTAGGAAAATCTCATATTGACTTATCATCCTACATACTACAATACGCTGACGATACTGCACTGATTTCCGACAAAAACTCCCTAAAAAGTACCTTCGACCTACGACGCGGGTTGACAGGACAACACGTCAAAATATTGCTTTCCATTGCACAGTGCGTGGAGCCAAAGCCGAAGTGTTTCTCTAAAGGTGTCTCAAAGTAAGAGAATACGAATTGCAATGAGACAACTTCTCATCATTTAGTAACTTTGGATTTTGTATCCAAGAACACATCGATTTAGCTATCAAATACCACCCGAGCATAGGTATCTACGGTTTACACTTCTATGTTGTGTTTGAAAGGCTTTGATTGAATGTTGTCCACAGACTCAGGAAACACAAAGTAAAACAAAGGTCTCATAAACGAGGACGCCAAGAGGTTCCAACAGAAAAACGATGATATCATCCTCTCGAGCAAAGCTATGCAAATTTGGACGTCTACGCTGTGTTGGAAAGGCTTGGATTGAATGTTGCCCACAGACTGAGGAAACACTATGGAAGACAAAGGTCTCACAAAGGAAGACGCCATGAAGTGGTTCCAACAGAAATACGATGGTATCATCCCCTCGAGTAAAGCAATGTAAATTTTGACTTCTACGTTGTGTTGGAAGGCTTGGATTGAATGTTGTCCATAGACTCAGGAACCACAAATGAAGACCACAAAGGAAGACGCCATGAAGTGGATCCAACAGAAATACCAGGGTATAATCTTCTCGAAGATATATCGAATAGTATCGAATAATAATATCGAATATATCTCGAATAGTATAATCTTCTGTCAAGGCCAAGTAAATTACTTATCGTATTTACGTTCTGTGGGCAATATTCAATCTAAACCTTTCCAACACAACGTAGAAGTCCAAATTTACATGGCTTTGCTCGAGAGTATGATACCATCGTATCATCGGCTTCCTTTGCGAGATCTTTCTCTTCCATTGTGTTTCCTGAGTCTGTGGGCAGCATTCAATCCAAGGCTTTCCAACACAACGTAGAAGTCCAAATTTACATGACTTTGCTGTAGAGGATGATACCATATACTATGTATATACACTATGTACTGTACTATGTATGTACACTATGTATTTATGTTGGAACCACTTTATGGCGTCTTAGGATGGCGTCCCAAGGATGATCATAGGTCTTCATAAATTTATAAAAAAAATTAAGGTTTTTCCGTTTGTCAAAAAAATAATTATAAAATAATGTCTTGTCAAAATAACAGCTGGATCCTCATTATTTCATTATGACTCCAACAAAACGTTGTTATCCTACTTACAAAAAAAGTGTTACTTCTCTCCACCATGCGTTATTATAACGGCAGCGATGAAGCAACAGGATAACACAATAAAAACGTAGAACAGACAGTTTTCATAAATTACATCATTAATATACAACCGCAAGAAAAATTAATCGCTGGCCAATGCGAATATTTTATGGAATGCTTGATCAAGCAGACATGCATTATAGAGTTTTCTATATGAGACATTCTGAAATAAAGCTAATTATCCAAGAGACCTTGGGTTTTCTTTGGCAAACCCTTACATCGAGTATCGCCGAACAGTCCCCGGGATCAAAGATTTCATAGAAAGAGAATATCTGATGCCATCGGCGAACCTACATCTTCAACTCAAGCTTCCAAATTTCGCAGAAGGTAGTAAGAGGAAGAGGTGTCATTTGTGTCAATATTTCAAATATACAAAAAACAAAAACAAAACAAATATCATGTGCCAAAAATGTGAAAAATATATTTGTGCAGAACATCATCGTTCAACTTTTCTTTTTCAAATTTCAAACAACAAAATATTGTGACCCAAAACCAACAAAGAATTGTGTACTAATATAATCATAAATTATATTTTGTAATAAATTCATATTAATCTTTATCTACTCGCACACCAAAATGATCTTATTAATACGTAAATTATTGTGTGTGAAGGAAGCCATTATTATAATCGTGTGTAAAAGTATTCAAATCGTGCGTAAATGTCCAATGTAAATTAAATAGAGTTTAATTATTAAACGATTTCTGCATGTTGTTACTATAGCAACAACTTGTGTCACCATTCAAAAATCATAGACGTAGAGAAACTTTGTTTTCTGACGTATATTAAAATTGAGTTGGATCAAGAAGTCTCAGTCTGTATTTATCTGACTCTAATATAACTTAACCTAACCATAACCTAATCTAGATTAAATCTAGGTTAACCTAGATTACATCGACAACTACAAAGGACGCCGCGAACAAATAGTGTTCCCGTCACTGTGCGTTTTTACTAGTTAGCAGTTTTTCCACGGGGGCGCTGAACGTTCTAAACTTATTGTGTCATTGATTTGAAGTATTTTGTCAAAATTACAGTTTTTCTATATTATCGGTAAGAAACAATTATGTTTTGTAGATTTAACAGCATTTTAACATGCTACGTAGATAAAATAATGTATGAGACACGTGTGTGAAAGGCTTTTGTGCACTCATTGCGAATAAACTTCGCGACTCATGCACAACAGCCCTTCTTCACATCCGAGGGGTCAGCCACTCCCTGAAATGTTGCTATGTATTCGCAATTATCCTGATTTTTTTGGTAATTCGAGGTACTGGAAGAAATTACTAGCGTAATGCTTAAGAATGTCACGTAATTATGCTAATTCTTTGCAAATGTGAAGTACTGGGAGAAATCACAGTTTTTTCGGAAAAAATCGTTTAAATCGAATTCAGTAAAATTTTTAAAAATATCCATTTCTCCGCGAATATCTCTCATCATACGTATCTTCTGTTTCTTCTAAAGTATTATCTATGGTGCAGGAGGTACGCAAAGAAACTTTTACTAGTGACAATATGTATTCCTGTTCTTCAAATAGTATTCGTAACTCCAGTGCATCTGCAACTGCACTTTGTTTAGCTTCATCTAACAATAAGATAGTCTTAGTTTCGTTTGCAGACGGCAGACTAATATGTTGACTGTTACTTCATTCTTTACTTTTATCTGTTACTTTCATCTTTTCAATTTTTTTTTTCTTCGAAAAATGAACTGATCACCTAAATTAAGTTTTAGTGAAAATTTCAAAATTCAATACTATAGTTCATTTTTTTAAAGAATGCAGTACAGGGAAGATAGGGCTTATTTGACCTTGTTCTCTGATTGGCTTAAATCGAGGAGAAGTTCACACCGACGATATTTATTTCTCCATCTCAACCTCTTTTCTCTCTTTCTTTCCACATACATTTTCAGCTGTTAGTTGTCAATGGCTGCCGTGCCACTTCACAATTGCCATCTGATCTGTTTGTTTCATTTAGATTTTTTTGCGTTTTTCTCCATTTATTTGTTAGTATTGTATAAGTTATTCAATAATATTAAGATATTCAATCAAATTATTAATAAATTACCTATTTTATATTCAAGTAACCATATTTGAATTTAGCGCCAAATTTTGTATCTAGATTGAACATTTATCATAGTGTAAATCAGGTTTCTAGTTACTGCATTCTTAAAAAAAATGACTATAGGGAGTTTACCTGAATCGGAAATAATGTCATTTATGCACTGTATTCTTATGGTTCTGTTCATTACATCTAATAAATCGAAGTTTACAATTGTGGAGTAAGTGAATATCATCGATCTGATTTGACTGAATTTTTTTTGCATGTTTGGCTACTAAACAACCACGGCAAAAATAATTTTCCAGCATCTTCGCTGCGGCACTTGTCTATCATGAGTATCATAGCGTAAGCGTTTATTTCAATGCATGTATATGTATTTAATGTTTTTTTAAGTTTTTTGACAACGTGTACTATTCATATTTTTGAACCAAAGCTCCATATAATCGTAAAAAGAAAGTCGCATACCAGATCAAATATCATCACTTCGTCATATCCATTCACTTCGTCGCATCCGTGAAGTCTAATTTTTCACAAATCTTGCAAATTTTTAACTTTAAACAAAAATGTTATTAGGATTTTGGATAGAACTCTAAGTGTTCTACCGGGAACTGCAAACAGAACTGTTTCGATTTTTTTTAATTTTCATTCAAAACCATGGATTCCTTATTATTGCAAATATCTTTTGATCAAAAAATATCAAAGAGATGTTATAGAACTCTTAGAGTGCTATTAAGATCCTCGAAAAGAACTGTTTTTGCAATTTTCTAAATTAAATCTTTTTGTAATATGTGATTTGCAGAACTTTTTACAAAATTGATCAAGTACTTAAACCAATTTCAATTCGTTTTAAATGGCTTCGGCTTCTTTCTATTATGACGAGTTTAGTAGGAGCTGACTGTCCTACTGCAGCACTGCAGTGTAGTGGGGACGTATGGGCGTAATACGAATATTATGTGAACGTAATTCAGGGAATGCAGTAGTAATTCGAGGAATGGAAGAGTACTTTGTTTAATGTGGTATAATACTTACGTACTGCTAATGAATGCAAAGTAATGTGCGGTAATGCATCTAAGTATTAACATGTATTGCAAGAGTGGATGACCCCTCGGGGAACGTAATATGGCCGTAATGCGAATATAATCTGAACGTAATTCAAGGAATGCTAGAGTAATTTAAGGAATCAATGAGTAATGTGGTATAATACGGTAATGCATCTAAATATTAACATGTATTGCAAGAGGGGCCATCTCGTTCACATCATTCACTATTATTGTCACCTTGTTCACTATTATTGTCACCAACACAAAGAAATGGCTATCGGTATTTTGTAATATTTGATAAAAAAAACTTTTTTAGATTATTTCACGATTTTTATTACAAGGTCGGGTGGTTTACCGATAATGTAATTTCGTAGAGATGTGCTAGGGTTGATATTTTAATTAAATTTCTTAGCGTATTAAAATCTTGCTTTTAAATAGAACAAAAACCGAAATTTGTTATTTGATATAAGTAGTACGGTAATCAGCACGTGTGCCGGTTTCGACACTAACAAGAGTTTTGATAAACTCGAGCTTAATATTGTGCAAATCTCGCGAAGACAATGCCATAAAGTTTGCGCCCCTAATGCTGCAAGTTCAGTTGTGTTTAAAGTTTAGTTATGATAGAACAAGTTGACGGATATAACTTTCCTTCCCCTTTATTTCATTATCAAGTCGATGTATTTATATCACGCTGTTGTTGGTGTACTCGCATGGCATAATAGCAGGTAAAATCTCGGTGATAGGAGGCGAATATTTTGTACAATTCTCAGTTGAGTGTCATGTTTGTGTAGACGCAAATAAACGTATAATTTGCTTAAGGACGCGACATCCCCTCTTAGAAAATTCGTGTAATTTATATAATCCAGACTAACGTTTTCCTCGGAAAGTAAACTTCGTTGCTATTTGTAGCTATAAGAACATACGCATTTAGCATATTTTAGTCGAGCGATAGTTGGGTATTTAAACGTCCTTTTCTCACATTGTAATAATACCGTACAGCAACTATTTGTTTAGTTAAATACGCACAGTTACTATGTTGCCTTTACCGTATTCGACTTTGGTAGATGTTCGCTTTGTGCGTAATGCGTGCCATGTATTTTAATTTGGCCCAACTTAACTCATTACTTTACCAGTTTCTCACATGCGCCTTCTCAGTGAGTTATGATCTAATCATACTAGTCTACGGTGAGTCAGAGTGTTTCTCAGTGTATCTGCAAATTAGCCTACAAATCAATTTTACGATGAAATAAAATCCGTTGCAGGAATTTCGTGCGGTAAATACAGCATATCAGATGCAACATCACGGAATTCAGCCTTACAACATAGCCAATTTGTCTTTATCGGTTCACCTTTGGTCTTCAGAATGCTAACGTAGCGACTACACCAAACGCAGGCATGCGCATACGTAATCGCATAACGAATAATCCCTCACAAATTGCAATAATGATTAATAGGCATCGCCTAAGATCGCCACACCTCTCTCTTTCTCCCATCTTCTCTTTACTCGTCCATCTACGCAAAAATGAAAACGATTTTCGGCCGTAATTCATTCCAACGGTTTGTCTTGATTAATTCAATGCCAGGATTTCGCCCCTCTTTTCACCGCACTTAGAAATAAAGATATTATTTTTTCCGGGCTTTATGAAAACCCTGTTTCACGTGTTATTATCCATTAAGTTTTTGCCTCTGTGAAGTAAACAACGTGCAGAACATTGTTTCTCCCCAAGTGATCTTGAAGAGAGAATCTTTATTATACTACACACATAATATACATAAAATCTTTACTGAAACATTGACGATATTATAAATAATTATAAATTATTAATAAAAATTAACATTTTAACAACAACACTTAAAAATAATTAATATTGCAGTATAAAGCATTATGAAAGGTAATTACAGCTTTAATACAATATTTAATTAAAACAAAAAGATTGCGAACACTACAAAACGATTACAACAGATTACAAACACTATTATATTTTATCTAATGTATTGGATGGATTACAATAATTAAAAATGTTTTATGACGGACTAGATTTACCTATGTTTTAGGTAGTTTATTGTATGTAGAAAAGCCTTTAAAAAACAAAGAATTCATGGTACTTTTACCATTCGTTCTGCATACATGCAAATTGGCGTTATTTCTTGTAGCATGTGCATGAAGCTGTAAATTAATAGTATATTACGTAACGAGGGTTGGAAGAAGCACATTACGTACGAGCGGAACAGTCAACGCAATTTAATTAAAAAAAAATAGGAATTACGTACTCCCGGAACGTAATTCCGCGAGTACTTAATTGCCTTACAACTCGAGTTATGTACTGTACTTTATCTACGACCACACTAATTTGTTTCTGTTTAATAAGAAAAATATGTTTGATGTAACAAATTTATTTCTTATTAGGTACATTATTTAAGATTATTATAAACAAACAGTTGTATTTTCATATACAACTGTTACTCGACATTATTTAACTTGATAGAAATGAAAAACATTCTTAATGGTTACATACCTTATTATTTAGTAGTAGTACTTTTTTGGGTTAAAATGGAATAAGAGTGCTCATAGATATAGGCAACCCAATGTACGGAATGTCAATTTCCGTAAGTTTGAATTGTGGCACGGGGGAAGGGGGGTGGGCGCTGAACGCATGAGCACGTAGTAGCAGCTCTCAACGAATCGTAAACCAAACGCACGTGTGTGTTGTCAATCATAACTTATCATTAACCCATCTTTGACCAACGGTGCTTATACGCACCATTTCATAATGCACCATTAATTAATAACTTTCTATTGTATAATTACATTTTTTGTTGGTGCTTCTAAGAGTAAACACAATAAACTTAATTTACATGTAGATTAAATAAATTTTTACCATTACTTACTATTGCAAATATTTCATTGAAAAGTCCTATTTTAAGAAAGATTTACTCAGGTTTATGCAAATATTATTTACAATTTCCAGATAATGTAATTTTAAGTGCTCATAGAAGTGATATAAACAGATATAAGATATGCTTGAAAAAGATAATGACGCTTAAGCCTTCGTGGTACGTATACGCACCGTTGGCCAAAAAAACCTTCTATATTATACCTAATATCTTAAAAATTAAAAAAAATTGTATGAGCAGAAAAATTTCAAAAAATTAAACAAAATTTACATTTATCTGACAACGATTCATTAGAAAAGTCATATAAACATTCCTAAATGAGGCCATTCTTTGACGCAGTCAATAAGAGGTTTATGCAGTTCGGTGTATTTTCCCAGAACCTTGCCATAGATGAACAAATAGTTCCATACTTTGGACGGCACTCGTGCAAGATGTACATCAAAGGAAAAAGGAAAACCAGTACGATTCGGCTTCAAATTGTGGTGCCTGTGTTCTTCGGATGGCTACTTATTTCAATTCATTCCCTACGGAGGAGCAACAGCAGAAAAAAACGAATTTGGTTTAGGAGGGAAAGTTGTACGGAGTCTCCAGATAACCACAAGATATTTTTTGATAATTTATTTACCTCATACAAATTGATGAAGAAACTATCAAGAAGGGGATTTTGCGACGGGGACAATCCGGGATAATCGCATTGCAAAATGTACAATAAAGGCAATAAAAGTTATCCATAAAGAATCTCGCGGCAGTTATGATTGTGCACAAGATGCAACTACAGGGATCAAGACACAAGATGGAACGACAATTAGGTAGTAACACTTGCCAGTTATATCGACGGAGTAATGCCAATACAACAAGCAAAAAGCTACGACAGGAAACAAAAAAAGGAAGTCAATATCCCACAGCCGAAAGTGATTGCAGAATATAACAAATTCATGGGTGGCGTGGATCTTCACGACAATAAAGTGGCGAATTACCGCATCAAGTGTCACGGCAAGAAATGGTGGTGGCCGCTGTTTACTACTACAATAAACAGCATGCTGGTAAACAGTTGGAAGTTGTACCGATTAGCCAACGGAAGCAAAATTAGTCAACTGGATTTTAGATCTCATATTGTTATAAGGCTCTTGGTAGTGGAAGATCCATCATTTGTAACGGTAGCAGTGCCATTGGAAATGCGCAAAGATAATGTTGGACATGTAATTATTGTGCATGTAACGAAAAAGCGGCTAAGATCTAAAGTGTGCCAATCAAATACAATTTATAGGTGCAAAAAATGTAATGTACATCTGCACTCAGAATGTTTTAATAAATGTCATATTTAATTTTATATACCCCTTTTCGCCAACGGTGCGTATACGCACCACTCAAATTTTTGTACAGCAAAATTTTGTTTTGAATTTTTTTTATTAAAACTTTCTTGAATGAACACCTTTCTAATGCGTTTTATTCAAAGCAAATCTAAAATATCATCTATTTCTATGCTTGGCCAAAGATGGGTTAATCGCGGACTGTTACATACGTGTGAGTTATGATGTATTTACATCCACGAACTGTACAATAATGGGCATTTACAATAGTGGTCGTAGATAAAATTAATAAATTCACAAAAGTATGAAGGTGCTAAATTATTCCTTGTTTTACACAGGGTGTTAGGTAAACATGCAGCAAAAATTCAAAAGGTCATTCCTTGGCCTATTCTAAGAATATTCCAAATATCAAAATTCATCAAAGGAAAATAATAGAAGCACAGTATTAAAAATGTAGTTGGATTATCGCATAGTACAGTGTTTCCCAAACTTTCTATCCGCGTGTACTCCTTTCAAATATTTTTTAATACTTCGTACCCTTTAGTAGAAAATTTCTGAGATATATTATTGAAAACAATACAACTGTATTTGTCTTTACTATATTACTTTACGTAATATACATGGTCTGTTAGAAAAGTATCCGACCTATAGTTGGTAAAAAAAACTGGCATACCTGGAGCGTTAGAAACCTAATCACTCTCAAATTAGACTCCTTGGGACTCCACACACTTCTCCCAGCGGTGCCGCCATTGTTGGAAGCATTCCGAAAAAGCCTCTTTCGGAATCGACTTTAGCTCGGCTGTCGTTGCAGCCATAATGTCCTCTCTTGTCTGAAATCGCGTTCCTTTCAATGGCCTCTTGACTTTGGGCAATAGCCAGAAGTCGCAGGGGGCCATGTCGGGAGAGTTGACTGTCGAACCAAAGGAGTTTGTTTTTTCGCCAAAAAATTGTGAACCAAGTGCGAAGAATATCCTGGAGCATTGTCGTGATGGAGTCGCCAATTTCCTGATGACCACAACTCCAGTCGCTTGCGCCGCACAGCATCACATCCCTCATTTCACTTGTCGTCATTTTACTTGCATTGAAAAACCGACGAGAGCACTACACACTACGTCACTCGAACACTGCTGGACAGCAACTGACGCTATCTACAGGCGGGAAAAAAATCACGCATGCGCACGAAGGTTCAAGCTCGGCTCATGCAAGCGCGCTTGATTCAAATCCATCAGGTTATCAAAATAAAAAATAGGGTCGGACACTTTTCTAACAGACCAAGTACAGTCTTCAGATTGGGGTTTCAAAAAAAATATATAGTTATTTATTATACAAGCGGATAAAATTAAGGTTTAACGAGATTTAAATTCGCGAGTTAAAGCTTAATTTTATTCGATAGTGCATACAAACTTTTAATTAATTTTGCTTTTCATTTAACAAGTTAAATTCAAAGAAAAGTTGCATTTTTTTTTCTAAGAGAAGCATCGAAATCGTCCGGCCATTATTGTGTTGTTATCATGACAACGATAAAATTGTTGATTCGTACGTCAAAATCTTGTTTTGTGTTTAATGAATTTGTTTTATTAATCATAAATGGATGCATCCTAAGAATTGTTAACCGTTAAGGTCATACTACCAAGTAGTCAGTCATCCTACGCCTACCGGCCTGGAAGGCCGGTGACGATTTAGTGCAATGGCAATGTAATTATAGAATTATTTTTCAAATACACCTTAGATTTTTGGTTCTCTTTCATTCAATTTTTGTTTTATAAATGTTTTTATAAGTTAGTTTATGTGGAATAAACAAAATGAATCAATTTTTTCGCATAATGTTTAAAAATAAACACTTTCTAATTTGAATTTTCTATAAATTTACACACTTATTACATCTGATATTTGGGTGACTATTACAAGTATTCTTTTTACAATGTATGCAATATTGGAATACTCTTTCACTTTCACAGAAATGACATTGCACGAGGCCTTCCTTTTTGGAGGAAATGCTGATCAATGAGCAGGATTTTCTTGCACAGGATAAATACTTTCCTTCAAACCCTTACTTCCCAAAATTTGATTCTCTCGTCACTGTAATTGCGGTGAAATCAAGGCCTCACTAAAAATAATCACTTACGGTTTTCTCTTATTTTCCGTGATCGCATCACTATGATGCATTGCAGATAATAAAATAACAGATTTTCCCAATTTTGGAACGTAGGTATAAGAGTAACGTGAGATTTTTTGTGAATCCAAAAGTTGTTGAAAATTGTTCTCCGCAAAGTTTCGCCTGGATATTTTGGGGATCAATACCTTATTTTCTCGTACCGTTCCCGTAATAGTGAGACCAGAACTCTTGAAATTTACAGCCAATTCCTTGGTTGTAAAAAATTGTCGCACGTTATATTTCTATTTGTACAGCACTATGGAATACATAAATCTTGTACGTTATTTTCACCGAGGTTGGTGAGAAGTTGATTTCCCTCTTTTCCTAAATATGGAATTCCTTTTAGTAGGTACCCTGTTTCATAATCGTTTAGCTAAAATATTTTTATTCCATATTTTTCTGGTTTTAACTTTTCATGCTGGAATGAACATCTTCTGTCAAAAACAAGCAATTGCTCATCTACAGTCAGATTACATGATGGCATGTAGAATTTTTCAAAATTATTATTCATTCGATCCCACAGTTCTCTAATAGGTGCAAGTTTATCGTTTGCGCACCGTTGTGATCTTGATTCTTTATCATCTGGTCTTCGAGAATCTGGTCTTAGAGAAAGTTGCTCGAATAATTGTTGATCCATTTTTATTGCTCCATAGAAGGATCTCGATCATATCTACTGGTTTCCCGGTTTTTGTATTTTTTTTCTCTGTAAACTCTAACTACAGAGATGCATCTACAGAGATACAGAGATGACCAATAAAGAGGATTTATTGGTCATCTCTGTAATCATCGATAATATATTATCTGGAAAAAGTATCCACAGGATCAAAAAGCATCAACAGGATCCTCAATTGTAGTGCCTGGCAGTAAAATTACTTTGTTGACGGAACCTCTAATAATATAAGGTCCTGGACCTAAAATAATGATTATAATCCTATTTCCGAAAGCGTTAATATATTTCCCTAATCTTTATCATATAAATTGCGTCTTGATTAGTAGGCGATTAACCTATTCTTGGAAGGACTTGTCTTGTTTTTAAGCTTAATCCGTGGTCTGATAACATGCTGTCGCTCCAGGCCGCTGCGGCCGGCAGAAGAAATCTACAGGAGTTTTTTGTAAAAATTGTGAGCATAATGATTTTTTAAAAAGTAATATATCTTTCCATAGCAATAGGAGATTACTAAAAGATGTTTCCTCGAAATAATATTTTAACTATATGTAATAATTAGTTAAAAGTGCGCCTGGCCGCTCCGGCCGGTAGAATGACCTTAAAGGTTAAATGGTGACGCAATTGCGGAAAGATTACTCCCGCGGAAATCAAGACATTTATACAAAAAATGTGTAATAAGTTTTGTGATTGGGGATCACAAGTTAACATTTAGGGTTGTGTTTACGGAGCCCACAAGTGAATTATTTTGATGCGTTGCTATGGATACTTTTATTTCACTAGCGAAATAAATTTTTTATTTCATTAGTGAATCTGAATGAAAATTTAGATTCACTAATGAAGTTGCGGATCAATAAAACCACTGTTTTATTGATCCGCATCCAAGGAGTTAAACGTGACTTTTTAAGGTAAAATCGCATCAAAATTATTACAAATCTTAGGAAAAATGTTATTCTTTATGAGTTCACTTTGCCTCTTCACTTGTCTTTATATTCGTAAAAACAATCTGCAATCATTTTATCGTGAGCAGTTAGTAAAATAATCTATTGGTTGTTTTGTATTAATTAATTATCAAAGATGATGAAGCGGAATTATTTTTATATTTCAAACACTTTATAAAAAGTGAAACACTTTATAAAGGTTTGGATGCACTATTTTTTGATGTAATTTAATTGATGATTTTTATTTTATTTTTATTACTCATGCGGGATAAGTACTATTTTGGTGCCCGTTTTTGGGTGCGACAAATGGCCGTTTGTCAATTCAAATTAATAAGCACGCTAATATTCTATAACAATCGATAAGTTACATAAAAACAATTGAATAGATAAAATATGAACAATCAATACCTTAATATTAAAAAAAAACGGCCAAGTGCGAGTTGTGACTCGCGCACCGAGGGTTCCGTACAAACTTGTAAGTAAGGTATCTTTTTTTTTGTGGAGGACGTAGCAAGCACATTCAGTTAACTTGACAAGTGGCCCTCCTGAAATCACGACCATCTTAGTACCGCTGCAAGCATAACCTCAAGATGTCGCTGTCGTACGATGGAATTCTACCCTATATTTTATTATCATACATCCCCAATTCACTATGAATGTTTAGGGGTTCTGGAACTTCACTATTTGTTTTTACTGCTCAGTTTTGCCTGTGTACCTATATACCCTGTATATAGGTATACAGGGTATTTTTTTTTAAATAACGCGAATATTTTTAAACTTATAAAAAGAAGACTTTATTTTAGTATTACACTTATTCACTAACTTTATTCACTATATTTATATAATTAAGATCTAACTATTTCTAGATCTAATATAAACTAATATATTAACTATTTCTAGATCTATTTCGATACTCTTAACATTCAGTTGTTCAATTGACTGCTTTTGGGCAATTGACTACCAAAAAATATAGGGCGTACGTGATTTAAGTATAATATACTTAAATCATATTATCTACAGCATATTATGTAGATTATAGTATAGTATTATTATGTAGATTATCAACATATTATGTAGATTATAAAGAAAAATTAGACGAAATATAAAATATACAGGATGTTACGGGGCTTGAGTATGTCGCATGTCGGTTATAAACAAGCAAAATTGAGACATAATATATACCCTGTATATATTATGTATATAGAGCGTACGTGATGAAATGCATAACGAATATAAACAAAGAAAATTCAGAATAAACAGCTTGGTACCAACACATACTTTTCAACCTTCGGACCTAACCGAGGAGGACCTAATTGTATGCAACCCATCTGCTTCTGGAGCCTGACAATACCACTACGACAACATTAGTGTATTTTCATAAGTTTCTAATAGTAAATTCGCATTTTTCTTGTAATTAAACTACATATTTGCGGTTTTCAGATTTTTCCCTTTACATGTGCTGTAAGACACCGCTTCTTGCCAAATTTCATGATTCTAGGTCAACGGGAAGTACCCTATAAGTTTTGATTCCCTTGTGAAATCGCAAAATATGCGACATAAACGGTCATATCTTTTGATCGCGTTGACTTACAAGTTTGATTTTTTCACAGCTGAAAGAGACCGCAGTAACCCGCTGAAAGAGACCCGAGTATTTGATACAAATTTCAACTTGTTACCTCTACGCGTTTCTGAGAAAAATGGTCTTGACAGACAGACAGATGGACAGACAGACGGACAACAAAGTGATCCTATAAGTGTTCCGTTTTCGGAACGGAACCCTAAAAATGACGTGAAAGTGACATTTTTTTCATTGCAAAATAAAAATGAAAGTAAACGTTTTAAAATGAGTGTAAATTCTATGCTGATACCGGAGACTGAGGAGAGTTCTTATGACAAATTCACACCACCGGAGACAATTGAAAAATCAAATTCTTCATTTTTACTTCGTTTTTAGGTTTCCGTACCGAAAACGGTACTCTTATAGGATCACTTTGTTGTCCGTCTGTCTGTCTGTCCTTCTGTCGGTCTGTATGTCTGTCAAGACCTTTTTTTCTCAGGAACACGTAGCGGTAACAAGTTGAAATTTGTATCAAATACTCGGGTCTGCGGTCTCTTTCAGCTGTGAAAAAATCAGACTTGAAAGTCAACGCGATCAAAAGATATGACCGTTTATGTCGCATATTTTGCGATTTCACAAGGGAATCAAAACCTATAGGGTACTTCCCGTTGACCTAGAATCATGAAATTTGGCAAGAAGCGGTGTCTTACAGCACATGTAAAGAGAAAAATCTGAAAACCGTAAATATGTAGTTTAATTACAAGAAAAATGCGAATTTACTATTAGAAACTTATGAAAATACACTAATGTGTTGCGTGGTATTGTCAGGCACCAGAAGCATATGGGTTGCATACAATTAGGTCCTCCTAAAGATACCTTACTTACAAGTTTGTACGGAACCCTCGGTGCGCGAGTCACAACTCGCACTAGGCCGGTTTTTTTTTTGGATGGCCTCTGGACTCCAATCTTGTAAGATTCGTCCCCTCGCATGAGTAATTAAAAATATTATCTGCAACTCGTGCGGTATTGTCAATTACGAAAAACGAGAGCTCTCATTTCGTTCGTGAGCCAAATTTTGCTCTCGTGGGCAATTGACTACTTACCGCCCTAGTTGCACAATATACTATTTTCATCTTATATACACTTTGGCACACATAAAAAATGCATATTTTGGAACATCGTTTCGTACCCATTTCAAACCATTCGCGTACCCCTTGGGGTACGCGTACCACACTTTGGGAAACACTGGCATAGTATTTTGGACAAAGCTTGCAGGTTTTGTGTGAGTGGATATGGATCTGCATAATCATACATAATCGAAATGGTTGGCAAAACCTAACTGAAATCCGAGAAATTTAATACACGACGGAATTTAATTTTTTTTCATTACCAATTTGAAGATTTATTTCATTCATATCATATGAGTTTTCAACTTTGGTAGGTTCATTTCTTTATTTTTCCTTGTATTTAATTTTAATTTATTTTCCATGAGATATTCATTAACCTTCTTAAGTGCAGCATTGATTTTTCTCTATGGCTTTATCTACGTTAGTATCATAGTGTATCATCAGCAAATAAATTTATAAAGTCTACAATAACAAACAAGTTTATGTCATTCAAGTATCAAAAGCGCTACCCTGTAGAACAACTAAATTTATATCCAATTCCTGTGAGATGTTATCATGAAACTTTTTGCTTTCTATGAGACAAATAATCAGCCAATAATATGATAAACATCACCCTCAATGCCATATCCACTTAATTTCTTTCAAAGGAATATTACCTTGGAACATTTCGAAAGCCCTCTTCAGTCCAGGAAAGACCGCTACCACAAATATCTTATAATCAAATTTTCCTTTGAATGTAAACAATGTACGTTGTAATGCAGATTCGCATGAATATTTTTTACGAAAACCAGATTGATATATGTTCAAATACCTGATTGTAGACAGCTAATTCAAGAATTGTTTCTATTGGTGGTAATATATTGATTGCATTGTAATTATAGTACATGAATATAAAATTATTTGTGGAATTTTGTGTAGACTAATTTCGGTGTAAACGAGTTATATCTGCAGCTTTGCATGCTGATGGTTGCCGCTCGTCGGAGGTGAATTAAAGCGTTTTGAGCTGGAGCAAACAATGCGCTAGATTTCTCTTGTCTCGTTTTTGAGATGAAGAGCTGGGTCGAGTCGTGCTGTGAAATTTCTGTGGAATCGCGCGGGTCAAAAGGCATTCTACTTACCTGCTACCCACGAAAACACCACCGAGAATATATTGCAGCACTAATATGCTGCTGGACGGTACTCATTAGGTTAGCCCTGATTAGTTCACGTTTGCATAACCAAGTGGATGTAAAATACGGACAATGAAATGTCCGACCGCACTACCACTTCTCGTTAGGCCCATTTTCACCGAAAGATAAATAAAATACGTTTAAAATAACATACCTCTAAGGGTTGCAATGCCGCAAGGACTACTTACTATGTACGCCCGGTTATTTATGTTTACTTAGTTTTTTAGTTGTTTTGCATTAAGCGCCGACGAGAATTTCTGTGTGCTTTATGTTGGTATTAATCTAATCTAAACTTTTGGTGCTTATCTGTTGGTCATTTCTGTTGGAATTCTCACGGTCCATCAGTTGAATATCGAGTATTGCAATATAAGAGTACGGTGTGACTGTATGAGCACGACTTGTAATTACTCTTCGTAGAGCTTCCCCCCTCAAAGCACACACAATGTACAAACCAAAGGTCATCGTAACTTGTCCTGTCGTGAAGCAACTTCTGTCAAAACTTCAGGATATTGTGGTATTCCTTTGAATAATGAAAGACGCGCTCGATACTCGTTCACTCGACCGTAATAATTATAAATACTTCTCTAGCTGCATCTACCATGCCCATAACAGGCTCTATTCCCAGCTTATAATTATCGCTTTTCTTTGTGAATTATTATTATGATTACGTTAAAATTTTGTTAATATGATTTAAGCCTTTTATGAATGTTTGAAGAGGTCGACTGCCGGATGTTTGTTTTGTGTATTCGCTAGAGGATTCATTCAAGTGACGCTATGTTTGTTTTCAGAAACTGCAATCCATCGGAGAGGATTTCTGCGGGCTGGATGTGAACACGCCTTTGGGAGGAGAGCAGCCCGTCTTTGCCAAGCCTGTGTTAGCGTTCAGCACAAGACTGACGGCTGTCGCTGCGACCTCCACGGGCGACTTTACAGTCGTCTTCCTAGGAACTGCCACGGGACATCTCAAGAAGGTTAGTTGCCGTTTGTATTCCCTTAACGACCCTCACGACTGCAAATACTAGCAACCTCCCTAGTCACATCTAAAACCCCATTTCCACCGTTCTATATAGTAGGAACGGGAATATTGCGATTTCCACGTAATCGCATTATCGATAACGTTTTTGTCTAATAACACATGGTTATATAAGCAAATTACAACGTGTTAAATTTCAAGATGGGTTTTTGTTGTGCTCGATATTTTGATAGTATGAGAGAATTTCTTTGGAAGGGCCCGTCATTTCGTTGACACGTTCAATTTTCAAAGATCTATTGGTTCGGATAGGTGGAGTCGATACAGGCGATTTTCAAGAAAGTTTTTGACGTGAAGGCGACTTGAGATGCGTTCAAGGTTGGAACACGTTGCACGTTTTTTTTTTATTTATTAAATCGGTTTTGTCGAGTCGTTATTAATAAAACCAAGTCTGACAGTTGAACAATATTATAATAGTTGGTACTTAAACGTTCATTGAGATGTTGAATGTGTTCGGATTTGCAAGTTAAAAGAGATATTGTTACACGCGTATATACGCTTCTCTTTATCTCCAGAAAATAGATGTGTAGTTATTAAAATCTGCAACAGAGTATTTTGTTTGGATGGCCAGTTCTATCGGAATTCAGAAGCGCACTTAACTCTTTACGAGCAATCTTCGCTCCACGTACGTTCCGCCGGCACTTTTATGTCCAACCTTATGAATATCGTGTCCGTTTTCATACACCCGCTTCCAAATGTAAATATACAACAACGACATTCGATGGCATGAACTTTCAACTTGCGGAAAATCTAAATGGCATTATTTATTACAAAAACCCATCTAGCCATATCTATATCCAGTTATTTAAATTTTAATATTGCAATGTCTGAATTCGGCTTTTAACAAATCAATGCATTAATATATGAAATTTATTATTCATGTTAAATAGAGCGAAGCTCAGAGTTACACATTAACACATATAATATAACCTAATCTAAGTCTTTTTTTAAGTTATTTAAATTTTAAGATTGCAACGTCTGAATTCATCTTTTAACAACTAAATGCATTAATATATGAACTTAATCATGTTAAATAGAGGGAATGTCAGGGTTAGACATATAATATAACCTAATCTAACCCATGTAACCATATCTATATCCGGTTATTTAAATTTTAAGATTGCTTCGCGTGAATTCGGCTTTTAGCAACTCAATGCATTAATATCCGAACTTATTTGATTAACTATGTTAAACAGAGGGAAGCGCAGGGTTACTCATAAACACATATAATAGTTAGACGTGTCGTTGGAAACGTCCTCAGGCTGTCACGCTTTTAAGGGATTTTAACCACCCAATACTCCTGTGAATAGAAGCGATTAGAAACGGCGATAATTAAAATAAAGCTTTCTCTCTGTCTCTTTACTGTTTGCTTATATTACTGTTCTATGTTTGGACGTCGTTTCTGTTTCTTTTCGCTTATGGAATGTTGGGTTGTTAAACGTCAGTTCGCGCCATCTAGTCGATAATTAAATCGACGAGGTGTAAATGCAATCGGAAAAGACGGCATGGCCCGATGGCGTTTTATATTTTAACAGAAAAGTTGAATGGAAACGGAAAACATAATGTAAAACCAATTTCCAGATTAAAGAAGCGACGTGTAATTTATAAAATTGTTTTGATGAATTTAGCTAAAATTATTTGTCAATGATGCTTTAAAGCTGTCCGGCGGAGTGTGAAATTGAAACATTGATATTCAGCAATTCTGCAACAAGGTTCTTTCGACATCTGCACTTTCACATTGTGAATCACGGACGGCGTTGGGGAGGAATGGAGAAGAGAAAGCATACACATGATCCCTTATAGGCGACAATACTTAAATTTTGTATTCAATTTAGTGCGATTGTGCAAAGGAGACGCGACCGCCGATATTTTCACGACGCTGGATATTTTATACGTCACGCCATAAATAAATATCTCTGTATACATACAACAGTCATGTTCATCGCCTATACTATCCACCTTTGAATAAATATCTTATTGGGAACATTCAATTCGTTCCTAGAAGTTATTATATGTGCGAATTTATTAGGTTATGCTTCGGTTGTTTTCAAACAATGACACACATCGCAGCTCGTTCTTTCAACGAGACATCAAATCAAATTGTTGAGCAGTAACATGGATCAATTGATTTGATTGTTTGATTATAATTATGTTCTGCCCTCGATTTTTTTAAGTGATTGCGACTGGCGCATCCGCCCCATTTCGCGCGGCTCGTCCTCGCACGGTGATTAAAAGTAATCAGAGACAAGAAATTACGAAACAATTTGCTATTTATTTCAGTCGGAACCGGGGGTTCAGCGCAACACGTCCACAGTTTCCAGTGCGACTAAAAACTGGCTATACAGCGATACGGACGGCAATAACTTTAAAATGCGGGGCTAAATCACACAGGAAAGGGTAATTCCGGGGAATAGTATAGTTAATTAGGAGCATCGCGCCCTCGAGACTCGCCTAAATTCAATTTAACGATTGGAATTAGTCGAATTGTATACGGAAGGATTATTGTTATCGACATTTACAAAATAAACTTTTCTTACTCTATTTTTTTTATTATTATAAAAACACTTCGGGCCTGATATTCGTTCGAGCTAATACTTTCCGCAATAACGTTTTTTTTTTTATTAATACATTCATTCCATCAATGTTTTCTAAAAAAACAAACGGTTTAAATTATTAAACGGAGTACTAATTACTAATGGATATGGTTAACCGGAGGTATATTGGTATCCGGAACGAGTCAAAAACCAATATGTGCTAATTGAATTTATGTATAGAATGAAAAAATTTCATCTTCTGTCATTTATTACAAAATATTAACAAATTTGTTTTCGATGTTCCATACGTCATTATTTAATTAGAATTAATTACACGAATGAAATTTGCGGTTTTAACCACTAAACTAATTTAGGCGAGTATGGAATTCAACTTTTTTAATGATTTAACTATTTGTGGTACAAATCAAATTTTTACGTTTGGTAATCCCGCATTAGCTCGAATACAAGACAACCAACCCCATTTTTTACAGGAAAAATCGTTTTTCGAAATTAAAAAAAGTACCATCTACGTTTTGCAAGTGTATTTTATCTTTGGACTTTCTTAAATTTGTTTAATAATTCTTTGTTGCTATTAGGATTACTCGCCTTCAATTTCGGAAGTAGATTTAGTAATAATTTAGTTATTTATTAATAAACTGCATAGCCAGGAACAACTTCAGTGGAGATGGCCTTTAGAATAATCCTTGTTTTTTGTCTAATCGTGCTTGAAAATGCTCGACAAATGCCATTTCAGGAGAAAAAGACCTTTGAGGGAAACACAACATTTTTACAGGAAAAACATATTTTTCAAAATAATAATTAAAAAATGATTTGCGTTTTGCAATTTTGTAATAGCTTTGGCAGCTGCGTGAAGATAGCCGCCAAAATTGAAAAAATTAAAATGGGATATGTTTGACAAAGGTTTGACAAATTGACCACTGATTTGTTTTGTTTGCCCACATTCCGTTCAAAAGATATTGTAAGAAATTTATTGGGGGCCAATGCATTTTTCTATATTTAATAATGACATCTTAAAAAACTTCATTTGATCATTTTTCCCCAACATTTTTATAGGTTTCATGGAGAATTGATAAGGAACCTAAAAATCGGCAAACCTCGTAAATTGATGAAATAATATTTCGCGTATGCCAAAATAATTTTTGACATTTGTCCACCCTTAAAATTTTGATTTTCCTGCATAAGGGGTGAAATTAAAAGATAAAGATGTTCATGGGTATTAGTATTAAAAATAAATGGACAATGCTCGGAAATAAATAAAAATATTTGAAATATCGCACATCCAACAGAAAAGTGACACAAGTGCGAATTACTGATTTCTGAGAACAACTGTTTATCTGCCATCTTTCTGTTGAAAATCTGCTCAGATGAAAAAAGACACTTCCGCTTTCTGGCGGACAAGAATTGAATTAAACCAAAAATCGACTTCATAATACTAAAAACAACATCCTAGATACCCAATTTTCAGTTTAAAAAACGGTGATTTTTCATCCGCCATTTCGCACTTGTGTCACTTTTCTGTTGGAGGTGCGATATGTGATACCAGATTGTGACAGATAAGACTGGACACACAAAACTAAACAGACATTGCCTGTGATAGACAAGACTTGACTGACAAGATCTGACTGACAAGACCTGAGAGACAAGACTAGACAGACAAGACTAGACAGACAAGACTAGACAGACAAGACTAAACAGACAAGACTAGACAGACAAGACTAGACAGACAAGACTAGACAGACAAGACTAGACAGACAAGACTAGACAGACAAGACTAGACAGACAAGACTAGACAGGCAAGACTAGACAGACAAGACTAGACAGACAAGATTAAACAGACAAGACTAGACAGACAAGACTAGACAGACAAGACTAGACAGACAAAGAATAGACAGAAAAGACTAGACAGAAAAGACTAGACAGACAAGACTAGACAGACAGGACTAGACAGACAAGACTAGACAGACAAGACTAGACAGACCGGACTAGACAGACAAGACAAGACATACAAGACTAGACAGATAAGACTAGACAGACAAGACTAGACAGATAGACAAGACTAGACAGACAAGACTAAACAGACAAGACTAGACAGACAAGACTAGACAGACAAGACTAGACAGACAAGACTAGACAGACAAGACTAGACAGACAAGACTAGACAGACAAGACTAGACAGACAAGAGTAGACAGACAAGACTAGACAGACAAGACTAGACAGACAAGACTAGACAGACAAGACTAGACAGACAAGACTAGACAGACAAGACTAGACAGACAAGACTAGACAGACAAGACTAGACAGACAAGACTAGACAGACAAGACTAGACAGACAAGACTAGACAGACAAGACTAGACAGACAAGACTAGACAGACAAGACTAGACAGACAAGACTAGACAGACAAGACTAGACAGACAAGACTAGACAGACAAGACTAGACAGACAAGACTAGACAGACAAGACTAGACAGACAAGACTAGACAGACAAGACTAGACAGACAAGACTAGACAGACAAGACTAGACAGACAAGACTAGACAGACAAGACTAGACAGACAAGACTAGACAGACAAGACTAGACAGACAAGACTAGACAGACAAGACTAGACCTAGACAGACAAGACTAGACAGACAAGACTAGACAGACAAGACTAGACAGACAAGACTAGACAGACAAGACTAGACAGACAAGACTAGACAGACAAGACTAGACAGACAAGACTAGACAGACAAGACTAGACAGACAAGACTAGACAGACAAGACTAGACAGACAAGACTAGACAGACAAGACTAGACAGACAAGACTAGACAGACAAGACTAGACAGACAAGACTAGACAGACAAGACTAGACAGACAAGACTAGACAGACAAGACTAGACAGACAAGACTAGACAGACAAGACTAGACAGACAAGACTAGACAGACAAGACTAGACAGACAAGACTAGACAGACAAGACTAGACAGACAAGACTAGACAGACAAGACTAGACAGACAAGACTAGACAGACAAGACTAGACAGACAAGACTAGACAGACAAGACTAGACAGACAAGACTAGACAGACAAGACTAGACAGACAAGACTAGACAGACAAGACTAGACAGACAAGACTAGACAGACAAGACTAGACAGACAAGACTAGACAGACAAGACTAGACAGACAAGACTAGACAGACAAGACTAGACAGACAAGACTAGACAGACAAGACTAGACAGACAAGACTAGACAGACAAGACTAGACAGACAAGACTAGACAGACAAGACTAGACAGACAAGACTAGACAGACAAGACTAGACAGACAAGACTAGACAGACAAGACTAGACAGACAAGACTAGACAGACAAGACTAGACAGACAAGACTAGACAGACAAGACTAGACAGACTAGACAGACAAGACTAGACAGACAAGACTAGACAGACAAGACTAGACAGACAAGACTAGACAGACAAGACTAGACAGACAAGACTAGACAGACAAGACTAGACAGACAAGACTAGACAGACAAGACTAGACAGACAAGACTAGACAGACAAGACTAGACAGACAAGACTAGACAGACAAGACTAGACAGACAAGACTAGACAGACAAGACTAGACAGACAAGACTAGACAGACAAGACTAGACAGACAAGACTAGACAGACAAGACTAGACAGACAAGACTAGACAGACAAGACTAGACAGACAAGACTAGACAGACAAGACTAGACAGACAAGACTAGACAGACAAGACTAGACAGACAAGACTAGACAGACAAGACTAGACAGACAAGACTAGACAGACAAGACTAGACAGACAAGACTAGACAGACAAGACTAGACAGACAAGACTAGACAGACAAGACTAGACAGACAAGACTAGACAGACAAGACTAGACAGACAAGACTAGACAGACAAGACTAGACAGACAAGACTAGACAGACAAGACTAGACAGACAAGACTAGACAGACAAGACTAGACAGACAAGACTAGACAGACAAGACTAGACAGATAATATTAGACAATCAAAACTAGACAGATAAGACTGGGTAGACAAGACTTTCCTGACAAAACTGAAGAAACAAGTTTGGTCAAACAAGACTAGACAGGCAAAACTAGACAGGCCAGACTAGAAGACTTTTTTATAGGCTATAGATGGTACCCTTCGTTTAACCGTGGAAGTGAGCCCCCTGAAACTAATCCGAACACTCCGGAAGCGCCTGTCGCATTTCTTCATGGTGTTGGATGACCTGTTCTTACACGTGTACTATCTACTTCCCCCTTTCGCAGGGTGTGCGGTTAGGGGTCCGATTTTTTTAGTTTTATTTTCCTTTTCCGTTATTATTTTTTCTAAAAATTTGTGATATGGTTCCATTCTTCCTGCGATCCTAACAGGTGCGCCATCATATTTTGAGGATCGAGTTTGTCGTTCTCAAACATTTTCCTCTCGTTGTCACACTATCCGACAATCCACAATAGACGCAATCTGCGTGGGATGCTCTCCCGATGTTGTGGAGGTAATGTCGGAAACAACCGCGGTCCGTAAGGACCTCGGTGAGGTGGTATGAAACTTACCCGTGTCGTCGAGTAATCCAGGTGTCAATAGCCGCCATGAGGATCCTCGTCCACTGACCTTTTGTGGAGTTATTCTACTCTTCCTGCCACTCCTGAGTGAATCGGCCTCATTTCTAGATGATATTTTCTAGAGAGACAAGACCTGACAGATAAGACTTTTTTAAAGTTATTTAGGGGAAGCTCTCACTAAAGCCCCCTCATTCCGCTGTGGTTTTTAGCATGCGCCACCCCGGTATCATATTTCGCATTCAATCAGGCTGGGCAGCCTACCCAGTCTAGTTGTTACCTCCCCAACCATAGGGAAACCCCTCTTAGTAAACCCCCTCTTAGTAAACCTCATTTTCACTTGGCTTTTAGTATGCGCCATACCTTCAGGGTGGAAAGCCCAGATGATTAGTGCCACCCTGGTTGAAAATGTCTCCTGGGCGGGGAATCGAACTCCGGTCTCCCGCTTGTCAGGCGGGTATATTGTCCACTGCACTACCGAGGTGGACAGAGAGAAAAGACTAGATGTACAAGACTAGACAAACAAGACTAGATAGACAAGACTAGACAGACAAGACTAAACAGACTGGACAGACAACATTAGACAGACTGGACAGACAACATTAGACAGACATGACTAGACAGACAAGACTAGACAGACAAGGCTAGACAGACAAGACTACACAGACAAGACTAGACAGACAAGACTAGACAGACAAGACTAAACAGACAAGACTAGACAGACAAGACTAGACAGACAAGACTAGACAGACAAGACTAGACAGACAAGACTAGACAGAAAAGACTAGACAGACAAGACTAGACAGACAAGACTAGACAGACAAGACTAGACAGACAAGACTAGACAGACAAGACTAGACAGACAAGACTAGACAGACAAGACTAGACAGACAAGACTAGACAGACAAGACTAGACAGACAAGACTAGACAGACAAGACTAGACAGACAAGACTAGACAGACAAGACTAGACAGACAAGACTAGACAGACAAGACTAGACAGACAAGACTAGACAGACAAGACTAGACAGACAAGACTAGACAGACAAGACTAGACAGACAAGACTAGACAGACAAGACTAGACAGACAAGACTAGACAGACAAGACTAGACAGACAAGACTAGACAGACAAGACTAGACAGACAAGACTAGACAGACAAGACTAGACAGACAAGACTAGACAGACAAGACTAGACAGACAAGACTAGACAGACAAGACTAGACAGACAAGACTAGACAGACAAGACTAGACAGACAAGACTAGACAGACAAGACTAGACAGACAAGACTAGACAGACAAGACTAGACAGACAAGACTAGACAGACAAGACTAGACAGACAAGACTAGACAGACAAGACTAGACAGACAAGACTAGACAGACAAGACTAGACAGACAAGACTAGACAGACAAGACTAGACAGACAAGACTAGACAGACAAGACTAGACAGACAAGACTAGACAGACAAGACTAGACAGACAAGACTAGACAGACAAGACTAGACAGACAAGACTAGACAGACAAGACTAGACAGACAAGACTAGACAGACAAGACTAGACAGACAAGACTAGACAGACAAGACTAGACAGACAAGACTAGACAGACAAGACTAGACAGACAAGACTAGACAGACAAGACTAGACAGACAAGACTAGACAGACAAGACTAGACAGACAAGACTAGACAGACAAGACTAGACAGACAAGACTAGACAGACAAGACTAGACAGACAAGACTAGACAGACAAGACTAGACAGACAAGACTAGACAGACAAGACTAGACAGACAAGACTAGACAGACAAGACTAGACAGACAAGACTAGACAGACAAGACTAGACAGACAAGACTAGACAGACAAGACTAGACAGACAAGACTAGACAGACAAGACTAGACAGACAAGACTAGACAGACAAGACTAGACAGACAAGACTAGACAGACAAGACTAGACAGACAAGACTAGACAGACAAGACTAGACAGACAAGACTAGACAGACAAGACTAGACAGACAAGACTAGACAGACAAGACTAGACAGACAAGACTAGACAGACAAGACTAGACAGACAAGACTAGACAGACAAGACTAGACAGACAAGACTAGACAGACAAGACTAGACAGACAAGACTAGACAGACAAGACTAGACAGACAAGACTAGACAGACAAGACTAGACAGACAAGACTAGACAGACAAGACTAGACAGACAAGACTAGACAGACAAGACTAGACAGACAAGACTAGACAGACAAGACTAGACAGACAAGACTAGACAGACAAGACTAGACAGACAAGACTAGACAGACAAGACTAGACAGACAAGACTAGACAGACAAGACTAGACAGACAAGACTAGACAGACAAGACTAGACAGACAAGACTAGACAGACAAGACTAGACAGACAAGACTAGACAGACAAGACTAGACAGACAAGACTAGACAGACAAGACTAGACAGACAAGACTAGACAGACAAGACTAGACAGACAAGACTAGACAGACAAGACTAGACAGACAAGACTAGACAGACAAGACTAGACAGACAAGACTAGACAGACAAGACTAGACAGACAAGACTAGACAGACAAGACTAGACAGACAAGACTAGACAGACAAGACTAGACAGACAAGACTAGACAGACAAGACTAGACAGACAAGACTAGACAGACAAGACTAGACAGACAAGACTAGACAGACAAGACTAGACAGACAAGACTAGACAGACAAGACTAGACAGACAAGACTAGACAGACAAGACTAGACAGACAAGACTAGACAGACAAGACTAGACAGACAAGACTAGACAGACAAGACTAGACAGACAAGACTAGACAGACAAGACTAGACAGACAAGACTAGACAGACAAGACTAGACAGACAAGACTAGACAGACAAGACTAGACAGACAAGACTAGACAGACAAGACTAGACAGACAAGACTAGACAGACAAGACTAGACAGACAAGACTAGACAGACAAGACTAGACAGACAAGACTAGACAGACAAGACTAGACAGACAAGACTAGACAGACAAGACTAGACAGACAAGACTAGACAGACAAGACTAGACAGACAAGACTAGACAGACAAGACTAGACAGACAAGACTAGACAGACAAGACTAGACAGACAAGACTAGACAGACAAGACTAGACAGACAAGACTAGACAGACAAGACTAGACAGACAAGACTAGACAGACAAGACTAGACAGACAAGACTAGACAGACAAGACTAGACAGACAAGACTAGACAGACAAGACTAGACAGACAAGACTAGACAGACAAGACTAGACAGACAAGACTAGACAGACAAGACTAGACAGACAAGACTAGACAGACAAGACTAGACAGACAAGACTAGACAGACAAGACTAGACAGACAAGACTAGACAGACAAGACTAGACAGACAAGACTAGACAGACAAGACTAGACAGACAAGACTAGACAGACAAGACTAGACAGACAAGACTAGACAGACAAGACTAGACAGACAAGACTAGACAGACAAGACTAGACAGACAAGACTAGACAGACAAGACTAGACAGACAAGACTAGACAGACAAGACTAGACAGACAAGACTAGACAGACAAGACTAGACAGACAAGACTAGACAGACAAGACTAGACAGACAAGACTAGACAGACAAGACTAGACAGACAAGACTAGACAGACAAGACTAGACAGACAAGACTAGACAGACAAGACTAGACAGACAAGACTAGACAGACAAGACTAGACAGACAAGACTAGACAGACAAGACTAGACAGACAAGACTAGACAGACAAGACTAGACAGACAAGACTAGACAGACAAGACTAGACAGACAAGACTAGACAGACAAGACTAGACAGACAAGACTAGACAGACAAGACTAGACAGACAAGACTAGACAGACAAGACTAGACAGACAAGACTAGACAGACAAGACTAGACAGACAAGACTAGACAGACAAGACTAGACAGACAAGACTAGACAGACAAGACTAGACAGACAAGACTAGACAGACAAGACTAGACAGACAAGACTAGACAGACAAGACTAGACAGACAAGACTAGACAGACAAGACTAGACAGACAAGACTAGACAGACAAGACTAGACAGACAAGACTAGACAGACAAGACTAGACAGACAAGACTAGACAGACAAGACTAGACAGACAAGACTAGACAGACAAGACTAGACAGACAAGACTAGACAGACAAGACTAGACAGACAAGACTAGACAGACAAGACTAGACAGACAAGACTAGACAGACAAGACTAGACAGACAAGACTAGACAGACAAGACTAGACAGACAAGACTAGACAGACAAGACTAGACAGACAAGACTAGACAGACAATACTAGACAGACAAGACTAGACAGACAAGACTAGACATACAAGACTAGACAGACAAGACTAGACAGACGAGACTAGACAGAAAAGACTAGACAGACAAAACTAGATAGACAAGACTAGACAGACAAGACGCATTGTTCATTCTTAAATATTTCTCTTTATTACTCTTTAATAATTTAATAAATTTTCTTCTTCTTGTTTCATTATTCTTTGTTGCCATTAGGATCAGTCTCTTTCAATTTCAGAAGTAGATTTAGTAATTATTTAGTAATGAACTGTGTAGTCAAGAACAACTTCAGTAGAGATGTTCTTGTGAATAATGCTTATTTTGTGTCTAAACATACTTGACAAATGGCATTTCGGGACCTTTTGAGTTATCGTGAAAATAAAAACAATTTATGATATTATTGACTTAGTGAATTATTGTTTTGTGTTGGTTGTTTAATTGGACGCCTTGTATAAAATAAGTTAGTTATAAAACGTAGCATGAAGTGTTGATCGATGGCTTGGCAATGTACGGATTTTGTAGTTAGGATGATGCGAGCCTTAATCAAATAACCGGCTTCCGCTTCAATATAATTCACTGGCGTAATTAAATCAAGCGGTTATGGAAGCTGTAAATGCGAGATTTTGTAGCGCGGATTCTGTGAATTATTAGTTTGTACGCATTGGGATGACCTGAACCTGAGATGTATAATTAGAATTTTGAACTGGCCTGAAAATTACACTTTGTCACACCTACTAAAATTAACGACTGCGTCACTTTCTATTTTGAAACTTTTTTTGCGTTTTGATGATTGGGTAGATGTTGAGATAATATTTATTTATTGAATAAACGGTTTGTTGGTAGCCTGGGAGATAGATAAATGCTCCGCTTTGGTGCGGTCTATCGAAGTATCACTTTCTAATACGAGGTCGTTCGTTCGTCACGTTTCGTATATTCTTTTTCCATACTGGTAACATTTACTTATGGAGATGACCTATTGTCTGAACGGAATTCACAAAATGCGCCATTAAGATTATGAAACAGTTTCGCGATTTACTACCTGTTAGTTTTGTTCTAAGAGGATTGGTTCGGTGCATGGAAAAAGTACAATTTAGATTCGCTACCCATTTTGCTGGGCCATTTCAGAATATATTCCTACATTATTCACACCCTTTCCTTGTCTTTTATACTTCCTACGAACTACGTGTACTGGATGTTGAAATACTCATATTGTTCGTTTTCCGCAGGCGAATATTCCTCCAGCACATCCTAAGTGATACTTACTAAAACGAATCTTCCCACCCGAAAACCCAAAATACAACTTTTTAATCGTTCCTTAATTATTCAACAAATCTTGCGAAAACACGACTTTATCTCTTCCTTTTTATTCCTTTCCGCATGAACCGTTTCTTCATTTCATAACATTTTTCTCGTGATTATCTAACAAGAATCGTTATTGAATCCTATTTTTTTTTTAATAACAATTCACGAACATCTTCCTTCCACATAATTACCTCCAAAAAAAAAGAAACTCTCATTACCAGTTTATTACTTTCAGCTCAAATAACTGTAATGATCTTAACAAAATTCTTCACGAGAACAAAACATTCAATGAAATATAAAATATTAATAACCACTATTCATAAAAAGAAAACTTTTACGTAATTCCATTTTGTAGCTGGATTCAACAAACGAACTTCCTTTGTTTATTTTAAATAAAAACTTCATCGTAACAGCTTTTATTTTATATATTTGTTCGAACAAAGTTGAGTTTATAAAATATGAATGCTAATTACGAGTGGTGTACAGTTTCAGTAAAATGTATTTGGATTAAAATCCGGTACGTGTAAATTGAGTTTCTTCGGTTTCCGCGCAGCGTCAATTCATACGACTCCTAAATTTAGAGCCATTCAAAACACATCTTATTTCGAAATAGGAAAAGTAAACCGCTCTCGTTATAAAAATAAACAATAGGTGTATTACGCGAGTATTTCCAATCTAATTAAGTAACATCCACGTAAATTAACAGAAAAAAAAGTTCACGTTTTTCTCTTTCATTTAAAAATCAGCCGACGAACAGATTTATTACGTTCAACCTGAATAACCGTAGTGATCGACCTCTAATATAAATCAGTAAGTTCATGAGAACAAAAGTTACACGAAATTCTCTCTCCGTACCTGTAATTACGAGCTCCTTTTTTTCCTCTGCTTTTTTCATCCTGTTCGTTTATTTTCCTCGTGTCCATCACTCCCACAACGATCACCACGCGCACAAAACTTTCCCGGAACTAACCCTTGAACCGTACCTAATTCCCTTTTTATGACCACCATCGAAGAAATAACAATTTCTGTTCAATGAAATAAATAACAAACGAAAGCATTTCGTGATCTTGTTTTTGCGACAAATTGAGCAATTTGTTACTGATTATTTCAAAATTACAGTTTCTAAAATCATTTTTTTGTTTATTCCGGGATAAAAACAATATTCGAGTTAATTTAGTGTTTTTAGTGAATGATTTAGTTTGGTTGGAATGAATGCGGTTGATTATGTAGGTGTGAAATTTAGGTGTGCACATATTTATCCAGGTTGTTTAATTTAGTGCGGACAATTAATATTATTTTCGCGGTTGTAATTAAAAGGTAATAACGTGCGTGGATTTATTAGAAACGTATTATGCTATATTATAACGAATGATTTAATTCGAAGGGCTAAACGGGTGTAATCAATGATAATTACAGTTGGTGTGGCCGAATCGATGATGAATTGTTTCTAAACTCGGTTGGACCTAAATCATAATGAACATCCGTATAAACACGCGAAATATGTTTACATGCATTCGAAATAAAAAACAGTGAATATGAACTCTGCAAATCATAATTTATATTATGAATGTTTTATAAACGCGAAACGTGTATGTACAATGCACTTCATAAATTTACCTCGGAATATTTTAACATTACATAAAAGTAGACTTTATTGAGTATCTTGAAGCGTCGATGTTTCGCTTATTATGTCTTTCTTTCGTTTTCTTTTTAATGCCTCGTTTGCTGCTGCCCCAAAACAAAACCGCCCCCTCACAAGTCTTTAAAAGCAAAAATAATTGGAACATCTTTTATCTCGGGGTAAAAGCCTAATTATTTGTTTTACTCTCTTTTCGTACGAAAAAATACCAAATTCAATCTCTAAGGAGACGGCAAGTAAACCCCCTAAAATATCCGAAACGAAAACAATTTCATAATTGGATTAAACTTTTATTCAATTAAAACATTCTATAAATCAAATTTATAAATAAATAGGAGAAAACGGAGACGGAATAAATAAATCATACTCGGGAAGAGTTCTTCTCGGCGAAAAAAATATCGATTGCTTATTATCAATATTCAATTTATTAATGGAATATTATACCCATAATTTCCTGTGGCGTAATTATTTAAAAAAACGCGACAGGAACTTAAGGCGATTTATTATCTTTTTACATTAAATTGCTTTTTTTTGTCTCCACAATGTTTGATTTCCTGCATGTTGTTTTTGTAACGGACATTATAATTAAATAAATGCTGAATCTACTAAATGTTACAAATTTCGACTGTTTTTTGTTTGGTAAATATTTATTCAATCGTTTTAATATAACTACACTAATAGCTTTTTTATGAGTTTGTTATTTATTTCAATTAGTGTGCTGTTAGTTTAAATAAAATTTTAAATGTTTTATTAAAAAGGCGAATATTAAACAAAATCGATTTATACCATATACTACGCTATAGCTATAGCCCGCGGCTTCGCTCGCTTGGATTTTTATTACAGTCAAATTAATTCTTGTCAGCTATGTTTACCAAATATTGATCTTGTGAGTAATTTCAAGACAGATAGTAAGTCAGATTTGAAAATTGTTACAACTTACAAATTTGTTACAAATTGTTACAAATAAAATAAACATTTGCATAACTTCGAAACTACGAAATCCAAGTTGCACTTGCAACAATGCACTTGCTCCAAGCTTGCACAATGAAGATCGGAAAAGCGACCGGTATAGACGGAATACTGACTGAAATGCTTAAGACTGGAGACGTGGAACTAGAAAACGTCTAAAGGGCCCCATACACTGGCAACCTAGTCAACAACCTTGTCGTCAACTTGCTATGTTGACGACAAGGTTTAGTAGTGTATGGGTTGATAGAAGACAACATTTCAGGTTGAGTACAAAGTTGAATAAAATCAAAGAAACTTGGATTTTTGGTGGGCGGAGTCTGATGTTGGCAACAATGTTGAGGAGCGTGTTGGGAGGTTGAAGACATGGTTATAAACATCACTTATGAACTTGTGAAGTTTTTGGAATTCTTGTTTCTGCAGGTGCAGGTGTTTGCGAATTTTATTTTTTCAGTTTTTTGTAATTTTTAATTGTCCGTCTTAATAGTTATGCCTAATATACCAAATATTCCTGTATGGATGGAATTTTTTTAAACGTTCCGAGAGCTGTCGTCGTCAACTTTCTATGTTGCCTACAAGGTTTAGTAGTGTATGGGTTGATTGAAGACAACATTTCAGGTTGAGTACAAAGTTGAATAAAATCAAAGAAACTTGGATTTTTGGTGGGCGGAGTCTGATGTTGGCAACAATGTTGAGGAGTGTGTGGGGAGGTTGAAGACATGGTTATAAACATCAGTTGTGAACTTGTGAAGGTTTTGGAATTCTTGTTTGTACAGGTGTTTGCTGAATTTTTTTTTTCAATTTTTTTGTAATTTTGAAATTACAAAAAAATTACAAAAAAAAATTGTCCATCTTAATAGTTATGGCTAATATACCAACTATTCCTGTATGGGTGGAGTTTTTTTAAACGTTCCGAGAGCTGCCTGAGTTGTAGAAATTAAAATCTGAAGTTTATAAAGATCGTAACAAGAAAAAGATTGCCATGGAAAAATTGTTACTCCTACGTTTGGCATGAGTTGCTGGATACTTGCTAGTGTTCTCGTTCCATTCCCTGCTGCTTCGGTTATGCGCGCCATGTAAGATAGCCTGTTATCAATTAATACTCCGAGGTATTTGAGATTTTCTTTCGATGTTATTATTGCCTCTTCCACTTTAAATGTTACGGGGCTAAGTTCCATTAGGCCTGTGAGGAGGACCGCTTCAGTTTTTTCTAGAGCTAAACTCAGGTTCTTCGATTTCATCCACGCGCTGACCATGTCTGTTGCTTGATTTGCCTTTGTTCTTTTCTTGCTGTGACTTCTAGTACGAGATCGTCTGCGAAGATATTTACGGTGGCCCCCAGAGGCAGTCTCATTATAAGTTCTCCGTCTATAGCACGTTCCACAGGATGGGGCCTAGAATCGAAACCTGTGGGAATTACACTTTTCTCTTCTTCAAAGGACCCATATGGTCCTCACACAACTCGTTTAAAACTATATACATCATCAAATCTTCACTCATTATTTTTAAATTCTTCGTAGAAACTATAGACCAATGAATAAACCGAACAAAAGCAAAGAGCAACTGATACTAATGTTTTCAACTTGGTTGTCTAGTGTGTGGGCAATAACCTCAATCTTGTTGACGATAAGGTTGTTAGTGTATGGTGCGCTTTGCAATCCTATTTAACAAACGTCTCGAATCTGAAGACATCCCGGACGACTGGACAAACTCCCTAGTAGTACTGTTACACAAGAAAGGGGACATGGAAAACCTTGAAAACCACGTACTAATCAGTCTGCTCTCATAAACCGTTCTCAAAAGAAATTACAAATAGCAACAGTACAAGGCTCGATTATCATCATCATCATTGGTGTTCTGCAATGTGCATGTTCCATGCTGCCTCCTCCACTCAGATCTATCCATAGCCTTTCTCTTCATATCCACGTATCCTTTTCCTTCTTTCGGATCGTCTACCATTTTCGCTCTTCTTCTACCTCTATTCCCTACACCCTCCAAGTTCCCTCGATTACCTCTCTCAACAAACAACTCCCTCTCGACAAATGCCCAAGCCAAAATCTCTTTCTTTTCAAAATAGCCTCATGTAAAGATCTTCCTTCACTTATTCTTTCCAAAACCTGCTCATTTCTGATCTTCTCTGTCCTCTTTATTCCAAGAATTTTTCTCCATACCCTCTAATCCTTTTCGTATCCTTCTTTAAAATTGTCCATGCCTCACATGCGTACAATTAACACTCCATACAAAGATCTTTGCTTTCCTTTTCCTTAGTTTTAGATCGAGCTTGCTACACAATAACCTACTTTTCTTTATAAAAGCTTCTTTGGCCATTCTTATTCGTGTTTTTATTTCTTTCCAGCTTTTCCAGTCATTCGTTTCAGTGGTACCTAGATATTTGTAGTTGTCAACCTGTTTCAGTATTTCACCTTTCACAATCACTTGCATATCTTCAGCTTTTTCGATTATCATAACCTTGGCCTTTTTCTGCTTTGTTGCTAATCCATACCTTAGATTTGTTTGACTAGTACCTTAATATCTTTTGTACTTTCTGCGAATAGGAGTGTGTCATCTCGATTATGCTCGATTACTATCCACCAAAAGAACAAGCACAAACAACAACAAAACAAAACATTTAGTGAGGGGTTCAGCACTACAGAGCACCTTCAAACAATGAGAGTTGAAAATGTCAAAAAAAAACATCAAGGGCTTGAAGGTGTTAGTCGTACATATAAGCATCATTAGTATTTTTTTGTGGTACTTTTATGTACCATCAGTCCTAAAGAAAAACTTTCTTTGAAAAATGTTAAATATTTTTATTGTATATAATACAAAATATTTTAAGAATAATATATTTCAAAACATTTGGAGAATAGCGGAATGTCACATTCTTGACACAACAGTCGTGCGTTTTTTGGGTTTCCACTTAATGATGTAAAGATACATTTTCGAGCCACTGTCTTTTCCCAGATTTTCTTCCGACAGGGACACTAGAAATTAAAGGAATGGGATTTTTATCTTTGTCTTCTCTTTATAGATAATCCATGTGTTTACGACAGCCATCATAAGCAGACGATAAAAATCTTCTTCCGCCATTTATTTGATTTGCGATCTAGACCGCATAATCCCATCATCTGGTCCGCGAAATCCACCCCTCCCATAATCTCTCTATATGATGCAACCATTTTTGGACACGGAACACTGATTTTGGAACCATCTTTCAAAATTTTGTTGACAGACATAACAAATATTGAATCATATTTTTTGTTTTGTCTTCTTCACAAATGCTGGCGCAGTTGCTGATACAATGCCAATGTCTCGTCTTCTTCACAAATGTGATGAAATCAAAACATTTTATACTGACACTACGCTAATGCATTAGAAAACTAAATCGTACACGTATAAACCAAATTAAACCGAATTAAAAGTGTTTAGTCCTGACATAAAACTTAGTGGTACACATGATTTTTAGATTTACCAGATATGATTTACATGATATTTAGATTTTACAATGTACGTGTACCAGAAGTCCCGAAAGGGTTAAAAAGCTTTTGACACGGTTGAAATATAGGCAGCAAGCGTTGAAGAATTCAAGAATAGACTACAGCTATGCAAATCTATAAACAAATATCTACAAAAATGCAACTGCACAGATCCGATTACACGAAATCACGGGCAAAATAAAAAATAAGAGAGGAGTAAGGCAAGAGCACACAGTGTCTCCGAAATTGTTTACCTTGGTCTTACAGGATGTCATAAATAAAATCAATAGACCTTTTCATAGTTGAATTTTTTTTGTGCGTATGTGTCAAATTCCGCCATGTTATACGTCAAAAAGTGCCCGAACTTTAATAACTAAATATGTGCCCGAAACTTTCATATTCCCGCCTTTCAAACTTGGCGGATGCGCATGCGCTTAACTAACCCTAAAAAGGTCTATTGGCTAGACAGAGGCATTAACATCAACGGTGAAAGGGTAAATCACCTCATGTTTTCAGACGACATCGTGCTTATAGCAACTAGCACAGAAGAACTAACATCACTTATTTCAGACTTCCACAACGCAACCAAGCGGATTGGTCTAGAATTCTAGAAATTAATTTTCAAAAAGCACAGTATATGATGAACAGTGCGGAGCTTGCAGAAGACTTAGCAATTGGAGACATTAAAGTCGATAAAACGGACACCTTTAAATACCTGAGCTAAACAATAACCGTCGGTAAAGTCAATCAGATACTTTAGGCAAATGAGAGAATACGACTAAACTGGGCTGCTCTCGCCAAAAGATATATTAAGACTTACCGCTTAGCTTAAAGCAGAAATATACAACCAATGCATCCTCCCAGTAAGCACGTATGGGGCACAAACATGGGCTCTCAAGAACACCATATTGATCAAGCTACGTGTGCAGCAAAGAACTACAGAACAGAGAATATTGGGGATATCGATGAAACACCGTATTGGCTCGCGTACTCCTAATCCGTCATCGGCCGAAGTTTGCTTGGGCGACGAGGGCCGAACTCGGACGATTGAGTCAAACACTTCTACACGTACACAAACGACGACGGTCGCACCGTCATCGTCCGACGTTGACAATCGTCGTCCGAGCAAACTTCGACCGTTGACGGATTAGGTGTACGCGAGCCATAAGACCAATAAGTGGATTAGAGAGCAGACAAACATGCGGGACATCACCAAACATATTGCCAGCCTGAAATGGAATTGGGCAGGACATGTGGCCAGAGGTACAAACAGATGGAGCGCGGAGAGAATACGATGGAAGCCATGGACTCAGAAACGGAATGCGGGACGCCCATTAACAAGATGGAGTTACAATATCAAACTCCACGTAGGGCTAAACTGGTACCTAACAGCACAAAATCGTGAAAAATGGAGGAACGAAGGAGAAACGGGAGGCTTATACCCAGTGGGGACACAGCACAGGAGAAAAGAAAAACGTATTTTCTCCAACATTTCCGTATGGATTTTATTCAAACTTTGAACACGAATTACTTATGAATCAAGTTAAAAATATTAATAAGTTTGAATGAAATCGAGTGGTTGGTTTCAAAGTTACTGCTTGCTGCAGAGAAATTTTCTAAACTTCAACGTCGTGTTTAAACAGTGTACATAGCCTTATTGTTTGAAACAATATTAATAAATTATGCTAGAAAATGTTAAGACTTTTTCAAGCTTTCAGAAAATCTAAAATTAATTCTGCTACTTTTATTCATTTTTGAAATATCGCTGTAAATATAACAAGGTGTTTTTAGGTGGATGAATTTTTTTAGTTTTTTAAGATTTGCTGACTTATTTTGAACTAAATTGCATAATGGTTTAAATCACCGTAATCTGTGTAAAATTCTGCGTGTTTTGATATATAATATGTAAAAATCGGAGAGAGGTCGAAAAACGATTTTTTTAAGGCACTTCTTCGAAATCGTGTATTTTGACATGTCGTGGATATTAACATTACATACATCAAAAGACGCGGAATTTTCTGTAGAACAAGCGACTAATAATCCTTTACCGTTTTGGTGGAACGTAAACCTGAAATTGCGATTATAAAAAACGCGCAAAATCGAATTTTTGTCCGAAACTTGTTCCAAAATAATCTAAATTGTCTGAATCTTTTTCAAAATTATTCCAGATTAAATGCAGACTAAAACTATGTATGATACTTGCAGGGGCAAAAACCTCTCAAATTTTCTATAAAACGATTCCAGCAATTTTTGGTAGACTCGAAACTGAGATCTCGATTTTCTCGAGCCCTCGGGGCAGATCCGCCTTTCTTCTTTATTTTATCCGGCTCTTTTAACAATTTTCAAATCTTATTAAACCTGGCCGAGTATGTAGACCAGTGGTGGCGAACCTATGGCACGCGTGTCACAGCTGACACCTAGGAAAATTGTATTGGCACGCGAACTATTTCTCACTCATGCTCTCTAAACTTCTTAAACTTAAACCTTCTACTTTCCTAAAAGACAAGTTTCTTAATCTACTTTGGTGCAAAATCTAATGTTTAAATTATATTTTACGTGTTATTGTTATATATTATGTGGTATTACGTGTTTTATTAATTATAAATTGACGTGTTATATCCAGGCTAATACGGTAACTGATTTTCACTATCAGAAATGATTATTCTTTGTAAAAGTTCCAAAAGTTCAAAATGTGAGGATTTAAAAAAAATTGGCACCCGGTCGGAAAAAGTTTCGCCACCCCTGATATAGACTATTCAAGGTTTCGTAGGTAAAGCGGTTTAAGCTTTATAATATGCAACGACACTCGCTTATTGTTACCATCATAATCATGAGACATTATAGAGGAGTCATCCCAGTTTTCAACGCTATCAACTATTTGTTCATGTACTTCCTTATCTAGATTGTGACCTCCACACATAACGTAAGATAGCATCAGGAATAGGCACGATCCATCACCTACAACAGTACAACTGTATATGGAGTCATCAAACCATTTACATTTCTCTTTTCAATTTGTATTAATAAACAATTAGTCAAATGTCGGCTATCAACTCTCAAATCTACAAACGAGCATTATTTTTTTAAATAATTCTTATCTGCCTCCTTTATCTGGATTTTCGAAAAATGGTACAACAGATGGTACTCTGAATGGTACTGGTAAAATGGTAACATCACCAGTATTTGAGTTTATATCGCAAATACTGGAGATGTTAGAGATGAGAAAATTATCTTTCATTTGCAGCTCCCTATCTGGATTTCCAAAAAATGATAAAACAGTTGTTTCTCTGTTTTGTAAGAGGAAACTAAGCCACTTTTTAATATTGTGTTGCATATTCGGTTTCAGCGAACGTGTTGGAAAAGTAAATATTTAGAATGTTCCTCATAAAGTAAGCCACTTGACTTTGACACTTTGTTGCTTATAACGTCAGCAGTCCGCAAGATACTTGACTATTGACTATTGGGTTTACCATGAACCTAACGTAACATGACGAGACGTGACTTATGGCGGGATTACGATGAACTTAATGTAACCTGACGCGACGGAACGTCTCTCTCTCTTAGTTCCTGTTTCCCCCAGTGGGGCATAGGGCTTCTACCAAGTGTCGCCAACTGACTCTATTTCGTGCCATGACCTTCAACTCATTCCACGATTTGCCGGTGGAGGTGCTTTCGGCTTCAATTGTGCGTCGCCATGTTGTTTTTGGCTTTCCTACCAACTTGGAACGTGACGTGACGTAAAACTTAAACGCATTGTTTTAAATGCCGCTGATTATGCTCGACGCAACGTGACGTATCAAAACGTAACGTAACGTGAAAACTACCAATATTCAATCTTCACCTGACTCTTTCAGCCAATCAACGCTCTCGATTCTTGCGCGCAGGCACTCAAATTCAAGAGTGACATTTGGTATTGTGTTGTGATATTTATAAGTCGATTAACGACACTTTATTGGTTGGGTGTGGGCGTCACGACACTGGATTCTTCTCCGAAAAGTCTCTCTCACACCAACCATTCGTACTCGTTTCCTCTTCTGCAGTTTAAGATACAAATATTCGGATAAAATTAAATTGAACAATTGAACAGAATTAATTTTGAAATACCAACGCTGTCAAATCACTTTTTCACTCTGTCAAATCGTTATCAATGCAAGTTGCTTTGCGGCACGTTACGATGAGCGTAATTTCACAAGCGTAACATTACCATTAAGTTTACGTCAAGCCACTTCACGTCGCGTCGAGTCTCTTTACATTATGTTTATCGTAAACCCAGCATTACACCTAAAACACATTGTTTTATATGCGACTGATTACGATCGGCGTAACGTGAAGTATCCGAACTTAACGCAATGTGAAAGCTAGCAATGTCCAAAATTTCACGTCGCGTTGCCTCAAGTCGTACTGTTCACGTGACTCTTTCAGCCAATCAACGCTCTTGATTCAAGAGTGACATTTGGGATTGTCTTGTTACATTCTTTGTGTTTACAGTTACAAAAATCCGGTCAAAATAACATTGAAACATTGTTGATGCCTCACAACAGAATTCATTTTCAACTACCAACGCTGTCAAATGTCATTTTTCATACACGCTGTTTTTCGGCACGTTATGGCGTAATTTCATAAACATACCTTAACGTAAGATCACTTCACATCACGTCGCGTTGCGTCACGTTAAGTTCATCGTAACCCGCCATAACTCTTTTTTGCATCTAATTATTCTTCATTCCGAGGCTGTTGTACAGGTTCCTGAACTTGCTATTTTTGCTGGGGAAGGGTAGTTAGCCCTTCGCTCACCCTCCTCTTTTATCTTGGGACTTGTAGCTTGGGACCGGCTGCTTTGGTCACTGAGCTACTCAATCCATCTACTTTCCTCCACAGACAGAGTTATCTAATTATTAAGTCATCTAATTGACTACAAAACAGAGCACATTGATTAAAAACAGAGCACATTGATTAAAAAAAACCGGCCAAGTGCGAGTTGTGACTCGCGCACCGAGGGTTCCGTAAAACTTGTAAGTAAGGTATCTTTAGGAGGACCTAACTGTATGCAGCCCATATGCTTCTGGTGCCTGACAATACCACGCAACACATTAGTGTATTTTCATAAGTTTCTAATAGTAAATTAGCATTTTTCTTGTAATTAAACTACATATTTACGGTTTTCAGATTTTTCCCTTTGCATGTGCTGTAAGACACCGCTTCTTGCCAAATTTCATGATTCTAGGTCAACGGGAAGTACCCTATAGGTTTTTAGGAGAAAAATGGTCTTGACAGACAGACAGACGGACGGACAGATGGACAACAAAGTGATCCTATAAGGGTTCCGTTTTCGGTACGGAACCCAAAAAACAGAGCACATTGACTGCAACACTGAGCACACTGACTACAAAACAGAGCACATTGACTACAACACAGAACACATTGACTAACAAACGGAACACATTGACTATAAAACAGAACACATTGTCTACAAAGCAGAGCACATTGACTACAAAAGAGAACACATTTACTACAAAACATGGCACATTGACTACATAACAGAGCACATTGATTATAAAACAGAGTAAATTTACTACAAAACAGTGCACATTGACTACAAAACAGAACACATTGACTACAAAATAGTGCACATTGATTACAAAACAGAACACATGGACTACAAAGCAGAGCACATTGACTACAAAACAGACCACATGTCTACAAAGCAGAGCAGATTGACTACAAAAGAAAGCACATTTACTACAAAACATAGCACATTGACTACATAACAGTGCACATTGATTATAAAACAGAGCACATTGACTACAAAACAGAACACATAGACTATAAAACAGAGCACATTGACTACATAACAGTGCACATTGATTATAAAACAGAGCACATTGACTACAAAACAGAACACATTGACTACAATACGGAACACATTGACTATAAAACAGAACACATTGTCGACAAAATGAGAAGAAAACACATACTACAAAACATAGCACATTGACTACATAACAGAGCACATTGATTATAAAACAGAGCACATTGACTACAAAACAGAGCACATTGACTACAAAATATAGCACATTGAATATAAAACAGAGCACATTGACTACAAAACAGAGCGAGCACATTGACTACAAAACAGAGCACATTGACTAGAATACAGAGCACACTGACTACAAAACAGTGCAGATTGACTACAAAACAGAACACATTGACTACATAACAGTGCACATTGATTACAAAACAGAACACATTGACTACAAAGCAGAGCACATTGACTACAAAACAGAACACATTGACTACAAAACGGAACACATTGACTATAAAAGAGAACACATTGTCTACAAAGCAGAGCAGATTGACTGCAAAAGAGAACACATTTACTACAAAACATGGCACATTGACTACATAACAGAGCACATTGATTATAAAACGGAGCACATTGACTACAAAGCAGAACACAATGACTACAAAACAGAGCACATTGACTACGAAATAGAGCACATTGACTACAAAACATAGCATATTGACTACATAACAGAGCACATTGATTATAAAACAGAGCACATTGATTATAAAACAGAGCACATTGACTACAAAACAGAGCATATTGACTACAATACAGTGCACACTGACTACAAAACAGTGCACATTGACTACAAATATATATATATATATATATATATATATATATATATATATATATATTTGTAGTCAGTAGTAACAGAGCAAATTGACTACTAAATAGAGCACATTGACTACAAGATAAAAATGACTATTATGTTTGCAATAAATAATTGTTCATAGCGTTGAAACAACCCCTGCTCACATAAGTAGGGTTTGTACACAAAAATCCACGCGAGGAAAACCACAGGCTATAGTTTGTGAAAGAATAAAATGGAGTTAAAGCCATATTTGTTTTTGTAAAAAATGTTAATGAACATCTGCGCGAAATTTTCGTTTTCTATATATGATTATTAATATTAATTTATTTACATACATTGCATAAATTAAATTGCGGAGTGCCTTTTTAGGCATCAATTCGACGATATATGATTTTGTTGGCAAACGTTTAATTAATTTGAACTCGGATTGCGACTTTATGCTCCGGCTCACGTATGAAAATTATGACTAATATTTCTTTACGGTCGATGTTAATCTATGTTTTTCCACCTTATCTTTCGCATAAAACGGGAAACCCTGTTTTTACGTCGTCGTTTATGTAATTGCAGAAAATCGAGCGCCGGTAGAAAGTTTGCGAATCGAATTCCGTAAACGAAGGACAGACTTGTTATATTTCATTGTGTAAATAAATCTGATGGCGAATTGTTTCGCTCGCAAAATGCAGCTCTTTTTTATTTATTGAGTTAATCTATTAGTGTGTTATTTAGCAACCCCAGCAGTTTTTTTTTAAATATGCGCGATGCGTACTGTTATGATTACGTCAAATAAAATTTTATGATGTAGCGCGTTTATATTTTAATATATTTTTGGAGGGGGATGTTTTATTTTTGTTGGAAATGAGTTTCGGGAGAAAAGTCGTGCAAGTTCATTTAACTCGACAGTTGTTTTGAAAGATGTAAGTCCTAGTGGTGTAATAGTATGATTTCCACCCCCCTATATTCTGTTAGGTGTTCGTAGGCCCATCGATATTACTTTGTTTCGATTAATGTGACATGTTTGTTAGGGGAGAACTCCCCTAACTTTCAAGTTTTTCATTGAGGGGGTGCTAGTTTCGTTCAATATCCCGACAAGGAATCTCTTCAACATGCCGTGTTTCGGCTTTCCTAATTAGGCACAAGGTTAGAATTAGCTTTGCCACAATTCGGAAGGCCTCATTACGCCCGAATTCATCTTTCGGCATGCATCACTCTACCCAAAGATGAATTCGGACCTAATGAGGCCTTTCGAATTGTTGCTAGCCGAGAAGATTCCAAACTAGATTGTAAGGTTATAAGGATACTCAAACGAATGGCCTAATTTAGGAATACCTGACTTCAACCTTATATGGATAAACAAAGACCTAACAAAGTTAGGCATGCAATATTTTATTAGGAAAGTCTGTTGCATGATCTAACTTGGCATTCTTGAATGCACTTGAATCTTTAGCATTCCTGATTTTAACCTTATATGGACAATCAAAGGTTTACCAAAGTCAGGTATGCCAAAGCCGGTTGCTATTAGGAAAGTCTGTGTCATCACCTAAGTTATCTTTGGATTACAGCACCATATTCCATTGAGTTTCATTATATGCACAGTCCACAAACTTGTACTACTTCCAAGAGACTATTTCCATACTTGATCAAGATGTAGCTCCAGTTTCTCACTATTCTTTGTATCACTTCATAGTGCAACAAACATCTTCGTATTTTTTTAAGTTTTATTTTAAGCTGCGTTTTTATCTAAATATATTCTCAAAAATATTTCGTATCCTAAAGAAAAGGCCGAATTTGGACCAGATTGCGTTGGGGTTGTCACATCCGAGCCTGGTTTCCGAACTGCTGCCTGAGAGGGAACCGAAATCGGACCATACCAGGTTGAAGTGATAACATACAAATGTGGCTTCCTAATGTGTACCACATCAGGCTTTCCTACTTAGGACTGTGAGGAGGGCGCATTCTTTCAGGCCGAACTTGTCGCCATTAGAAAGGCATTAGATTATGTAGGCGAAAACACAAATCCCACTGAAAGTTGCTCCATAAATAAAGTGACCACTCGTCCTGATTTTGGCGGGACAGTCCCGCTTTTTGGAGGACAGTACCGCGTCCCGCCTATTTTTAAAAATGTCCCGCTTTTTAGAAAATATCTGCATTTCATCTTTTAAATGTATGTTAATACATTTTTTTATATTTATAGACAAGTATATGAATGTATATAATAATAGTAGTTCATGATACGAGTGTGTGAAGAAGGGCTTTTGTGCATGAGTTGCGATGAGTTTAAAGCACGAGCCAAAGGCGAGTGGTTTAATCGTAATGAGTAGATTTAATCTAGATTAGGTTAAGTTATATTAGAGCCAGTTAAATTCAGATTGAGAGGCCGAGACTTCTTGATTCAAAATAAGAAAAAAACCGGCCAAGTGCGAGTTGTGACTCGCGCACCGAGGGTTCCGTACGAACTTGTAAGTTAGGTATCTTTTTTTTGTGGAGGACGTAGCAAGCACATTCAGTTAACTTGACAAGTGGCCCCCATGAAATCACGACCATCTTAGTACCGCTGCAAGCATAACCTCAAGATGTCGCTGTCCTACGATGGAATTCTACCCTATATTTTATTACCATAAATCCACTATGAGTGTTTAGGGGTTCTGGAACTTAACTATTTGTTTTTACTGCTCAATTTTGCCTGTATACCTATATACCCTGTATAAAGGTATACAGGGTATTTTTTTTAAATAACGCGAATATTTTTAACTTATAAAAAGAAAACTTTATTTTAGTATTACACTTATTCACTAACTTATATTAAGATCTAACTATTTCTAGATCTAATATAAACTAATATATTAACTATTTCTAGATCTATTTCGATACTCTTAACATTCAGTTGTTCAATTGACTGCTTTTTGGGCAATTGACTACCAAAAAATATAGGGCGAACGTGATTTAAGTATAATATACTTAAATCATATTATCTACAACATATTATGTAGATTATAGTATAGTATTATTATGTAGATTATCAACATATTATGTAGATTATAAAGAAAAATTAGACGAAATATAATATATACAGGATGTTACGGGACTTGAGTATGTCGCATGTCGGTTATAAACAAGCAAAATTTAGACATAATATATACCCTGTATATATTATGTATATAGAGCGTACGTGATGAAATGCATAACGAATATATACAAAGAAAATTCAGAATAAACAGCTTGGTGCCAACACATACTTTTTAACCTTAGGCCCTAACTGTACGCAACCCATATGCTTCTGGAGCCTGAAAATACCACTACGACAACATTAGTGTATTTCCATAACTTTCTAATAGTAAATTCGCATTTTTCTTGTAATTAAACTAAATATTTACGGTTTTCAGATTTTTCCCTTTACATGTGCTGTAAGACACCGCTTCTTACCAAATTTCATGATTCTAGGTCAACGGGAAGTACCCTATAGGTTTTGATTCCCTCCTGAAATCGCAAAATATGCGACATAAACGGTCATATCTTTTGATCGCGTTGACTTACAAGTTTGATTTTTTCACAGCTGAAATAGCCCGAGCCGAGACCCGAGTATTTGATACAAATTTCAACTTGTTACCCCTACGCGTTCCTGAGAAAAATGGTCTTGACAGACAGACAGACAGACGGACAACAAAGTGATCCTATAAGGGTTTCGTTTTCGGTACGGAACCCTAAAAATTAATTCAACTCTAATATTTGTCAGAAAATTTATTTTCCTACGTCGGTGATTTTTGTGTAGTGACGCAAATTGTTGCCATAGTAACAACAAACAGAAATCGTTTAATAATGAAACTCTATTTGCTTTACATTGGACTTTTGCGCACGATTTATATACTTTTACACACGATTACGTGGTCTGTTAGAAAAGTATCCGACCTTGAGCCGGTAAAAAAAACTGGCATACCTGGAGCGTTGGAAACCTAATCACCATCAAAGTAGTCTCCTTAGGACTCCACACACTTCCCCCAGCGGTGCCGCCATTGTTGGAAGCATTCCGAAAAAGCCTCTTTCGGAATCGACTTTAGCTCGGCTGTCATTGCAGCCAGAATGTCCTCTCTTGTCTGAAATCGCGTTTCTTTCAATGGCCCCATTACTTTGGGGAATAGCCAGAAGTCGCAGGGGGTCATATCATGAGAGTAAGGAGCCTGTCGAACCAGAGGAGTCTGGTTTTTCGCCAAACAAATGTGAACCTAGTACGAAGATGGAGAATGTGTTGGAGCATTGTCGTGATGGAGTCGCCAATTTCCTGATGACCACAACTCCAGTCGCTTGCGCCGCACAGCATCACGTAGGACATCCCTATAGTACTCTTTGGTGATTGTTTGACCCTGTGGTGTGTACTCGTGGTGTAACATTCCGTGGGAGTCAAAGAAAGCAGTCAGCATCACTTTGACGTTGCTGCGCATTTGGTGGGCCTTCTTTGGTCTTGGTGACGTGGAATGCTTTCACTGTGACGACTGGTATTTGGTTTTCGGGTCGTACCCGTACACTCAGTACTCGTCACCAGTGATTATGGTGTTCATGAAGTCGGGGTCACTGTTTATGGAGTCCAGCATATCCTTTGAGACTTCAGCACGAACTTGCTCTGCCGTCAGCAGCTTCGGCACGAACTTCGCCGCCGCTCTCTTCATGGTCAATCTTCGGTCACAATGGAATGCACCGAAAAAGTGCTGATGCCCACCTCTTCCGCAATTTTTAGATAGTCATACGACGGTCCCGCATCACCTTTGGCAACGATATGGTCATTTCGGCATGTTGACGGCCGACCAGAGCGTGGCTCGCTTTCCACCGATGTGCGACCGTTTTTAAACCGGTTGTACAACTCCAATCTGTGTGATGCCCATAGCATCGTCACCGAAAGCCGTCTGAATCTTCCGAATGGTTTCCACCTGGTTGTCGCCCAGTTTCTGGCAAAATTTGATGCTGTAGCGCTACTCCAGTCGTTCCGTCATTTTACTCGCATTAAAAAAAACCGACGAGAGCACTACACACTATGTCACTCGAACACTGCTCGACAGCAACTGACGCTATCTACAGGCGGGAAAAAATTCACGCGTGCGCAAGAAGGTTCAAGGTCGGCTCATGCAAGCGCGCTTGATTCAAATCCATCAGGTTTTCAAAATAAAAAATAAGGTCGGATACTTTTCTAACAGACCACGTATAATAATGGCATACTTCACATATAATAATGTATTTATGAATGTGTTAATTTTGGTGAGTGAGTAGGTAAAATATATTTTTTTTAATTATTGGTCTGTTTTCATAACTAAATTATAATTCTCATTTTGTTCCGCTTTGTCTCAATGAAAATGTGGTCACTTTATCCATAATCAGTGATTTTAAATCAGTGTTAGAAGCTCTAAAATGTATTTCCAAGCCCACGGAGTTACTAGTAGATACATGGAAAAAGGCCAACGTCATATCCGATTGGATGAAAATTCGATGGCACTGGGTTAAGGCGAATTTTGGAGTGGACGGGAATGAAAGAGCTGATAGCCTTGCTAAGCAAGCATCGGGTGCAATCATTACAGACGTAGAAACACAACCGATACCAATAATGTATAATAAAATACTGCGGCAAACGAAACTAAACTCACTGTCGACATACATCAATACAAAATGGCAATAGAGATGGGAAGCAGCCAAAACAGGATTGTGGACAAAAACATGTATCTCCTCGATCCATGACTGGCACCAAATTGATATTACGTTATCACATCACGCGGTACAATTGTATTTGTAACTTTGAAGCTTATCTTCATCGATTTGGCAAAAGGCTATACCTTCACTAAGGAATTTAAAAGTCCACAACTTTACCTGGTTATCCCACAAGTTAACCTGGAACTGTACGCAAACCCTGAAGCAACTGGTGAAAGGTAAGAGACTCACGCTAATGTGGTCACCGGATCACCAGGACATATATGGGAACAAAATGGCCGACGCACTCGCCAAAAGCGGGGCCGAGGTTCTCTTCTTTGGCCCGGAGCCAACTTGTGGGCTTAGAAAGGCCCACTTAAGGCAGGGGGCTAAGAAATGGGAAGAAGAGCAAAAACAAACCTACTGGAAGAACACACCAGGACAGAGGCAAGCCAAAATGCTCATAAACTATTCTGCCGCAATAAAGCAGTAGATGCTAAGCTTCTCTAGAAGAGAAATCAGAACTTTGGTAGGCATACTAATAGGACATTGTCCGGTGAGATATCACCTACACAAAAGGGGAAGGGTACAGGAAGTTGCCTGTAGATTATGTGAATCAGACGAAGAAACCGCTGAACACATAATGTGCACTTGTGTAGCGCTAGTACACATAAGGCTTCCCACTTCGGGGTCGCAAGAATGACACCTTGGAGCTGAGTAGCAAGCATCTCAAGAATATCTTAGATTTCGTTCACGAAGTTGAATTCCTGGGAAAGTAATTGTAGTAGGGTCAAGCACAATAGATCAAGTTGGTCGCAGTGCAGAAAGGCTTTGCAGCCAAACGACCCCCACAAAAAATCACCTTCAAGCATATGTTGTGGTGGGGATGAAACAGCTGCGCACGTGTTATTCACTTGACCTCTAATAGAACGATGGAGATTGAATATCGAAAATCGCATGTTGGCCGGTCTGACATGGCCAAAAAGTGAAAAACACGTAAAAACACTCGGGAAAATTAAAAAAATGGTGGCTCATTTTCAACTAGTGTGCAAAAAAAATGGCTTGATTACGACCTCAATCAATATATAAATAATATGGAACTAATAGAATATAGCCTTAATGGGTTAGATACGGAGACATGCGTTGTGTCTTAATGACGAAATGCTGGTTACATATGCACTCATATGTGATTTAGTAAATAGGGTGTGATGAGGGCTTTCTGCAGTTGCCTCATTTGGGCTAAAAACCGATTTCGGCATGCCTAATTCGATCCTAATAAGAACCGAAGTAAAATTCCTAGTCGAGACTATTTAGTTTTTTTCAGTGCGAAATTCAATGCGCGTTGGTTGTAGTAGTGAAGGGTAAGTTGGTGATATTAAGATGGTATTAAAGAAAAGGTTCATCACGTCGTAGAGGCAGACATACAAGTAATAATAATGCGTCTTATAAGCTGATTGCGGGCGAAAAAGCCACAGCGTGCCTTCTTGTAAGACTATTTAAATTTTCCTTTCCCGCATTATGCCCACCTGCTGCAACCACAATCCACCGGCAAATTGCTACTCATTTTTTTAATTAATACAAACATTCCTCAATTAATTCCATTCTTCGCTAAAATATTCACGCTCTTTGCGGACCGCAATAAAATTAAACTTTATCTGCGAGGGAAATATTTATTTACGGTTATTCGGCATCCTAAATAAAAAATGTGTTTGCATATAAAGTTATATGGTTATTTCAGGGGGTGCCTTTTTTATTTCTATTTCGTGAACATGTAAAGCTCGTACGTTCTGTGATATTTCAAGTATCAAGTACCGACATTAAAACTTTATTCCGCGAATAAACCGCGCCTCACGCAATCAGCAGTAAAAAAAAGTAGAAACAGCCTCAAAAATAAAAAAACATATTTCTATTTTGGAATCGAAAATAGAGTTAAAAGTTGCTGCAATTAAGCAACCTAGGCGGAGAAGGAAAATGCGTAAATAATTCTAAATCAACCCTCCAGTGAGTGATATAAATGTGATGTAAAAGTGTTTCGGCGTGGAGTTTAATAGAATTAAAAGTCGTCTCTATTATAACGCTGTGCAAGAGAGGAAAAAAGAGAAACATAATTAACACATTTTATCTCTGGCGAGCTTTAATGAAATTTGGTTCGACGTCCGATCTACATTTTATCAAGTTTTCTATTAAGTTGAAGCGTAAATTGAGTTTGAAAAAAGTCTTATCGTTAGTTTTAAAATGCCCGCGTCGCGACTTAAGCTGTGTGGTTTTGTTAGATTTATCTTATTTATTTGATAATGTGCGGGGGCAAAGATAACGCGTCTGCCGGATGCTATTTGACTCATAGGAAGTCTATACACGACATGACAAAGGTGTCACTTTCATATAATTGTAATAATATTATTATGTTTGCTTTTCATTTCGTATCTGTTTATACCACTGTTCATTGAAATTTCATCTATTATAGTTCTAATTAGCTATTCCTTCTCCGCATAAAAGCAGATTACGACACATCAACCAAACTTACAACACATCAATTTTGGTGGAAATTATTGGAAACGTGTCAAATATCCTCGATTGGAAAATCTATTTTTCCCCGGTTTGAAACTTTTGACGGGTGAATTTTACGTCGCGATTTTTAATCGTTTTATGGGATTTCGCATTTGTAATTCAATACTAATTAACGAATGATTTACAATTTAAAATTGTCGCTTAAAACTGATCCGGTTGCTATTTATTGAGGGTATAACTTAATTATTTCATTGATTTATGGATTTCATCCAATTAATTTGATTGAATCTCTACGCAGTGTTCCGAGTTTTATTTGAAATTGATATTTTTTTTTATTTATTTAAATGTGTACACTCGTCGTTGTTTTATTGTTTAATTTATCGTTTATGGAATGAATGCAATTCCGAGATTAAATATTGTTGATAAAAATAATAACATGAGCACAGTTATATGAATATATAATAAATGATTATAGAGTTAGCGCTGTTTGTTTTGTTATTAATGAATTACATGTGAAGACATACGCCTTCGCGAATATTAGTATTGTTATTAATTATGTTTTGTATATTGCGACGCCCCCTGGAGAATCTCTGGCTTAGGCTGAGATAGTTTGTACATCCATACAATAAATAGCTAGCTAGCTACATTGATGTAGTTTGCACTTGAGCTGGTTCTAAATCTTGATTGCAATATACACACTACGTTTGATCCGTATCATTAACAGTCTAGTAAACATCTGTTATTAAATTCGGTATTGTGTCTTCTTCTCTTACTTTTCATTGTAATTCGCGTTGCACTATTTTTCTCTTGTTGGATGTTGTGCTCGTATTAGTCGGATTGAATGAGGTTGCAGGACTTAGAGCGAAGATTCTTTTTTCACTCTCCCCATCTACCGTTTTAGTAACGGTGGGAAAAGCTTTTCCAGTGGTATATGCACGAATTACATTTCCCTTTGATGTCTGTTTATTTTTGGGAGTCCTTTTTTATAGAAATAATTTTTAAAGTATATCCTAACAAACATCTTATTTTTCTCCGTCACAAACTTTTGTTTTATTTTTTAAAGAAATAAATGCGTTTAAAACTGTCCCCTTCCTATTGAATGTCGCACCTAGTGTGTCCCCTTGAGTGGTTGGATGGGGCCGACATCAGATTGCAAAGACCCTTGACATTTGTTAAGCCTTCGCATCGCGAGCTTTAATCAGTTAAATCTGGTCGTTAATAAAAAATTGAATCTCCGATGATTAGATAGCTTTTAATATCGAGTTTAACTCGATTATTTAAGAGGGTGTTCCGTTTTAGTGCAGATAGAAGTCATGTTGTCGAAATAGGATCCCGGCAGATGTAATGAAACTTTCATGAGTAATTCCAAACTCGACTTGAAAATGACGAAATATTCGGGGGCGGGGTGAATAGTTGCCGTTTGGTTGACAGTTATTTACACAAATAAATTATGTACACGTCTTTCTGTTTACGGCTTTCTTCTATTTCGCTCTCCGCTTGTTGGTTTAGTTATATATAGTTTTATACTTTTTTTGCTTCGACCTTCCCGTCCCTTTTCACATTTATTTTTCATATTCGCTTCGAAAATTGATATAGTTGCCATTTAAATAAATAATTGAGGGGAGCTGGGTCTACCAAAGTGTATAAGTTTTCTAATAAAGTCGTCTAGTTCGATCATCGGCCATAACAGCTTATGACTATTTTCAGAGCGGCCGTTTCAGAACTAATACCGCGTAAATTCGCCATATCTTCGAGTTTGAAAAACTGATATTGCAACTAAACATACACGTGTTTCACATCAATTATTTTATATATCGCTCGTAAAATAGCCGTGTTTCCCGTTTTAATGGCCCTATAGCTATATACTCATGTACATGCTTTACACTATATAAAACGCACGATGGACGTTGCTAAACGATGCATTTACCAAAATCGATACCATTCGCTTCCCCATCAAAAAAATACATTTTATTTCTATAATTCAATGAATTCCACCTCTAGCCATATTTCATTAAAAACCAGATATAAATTTCGCACTAACAGGGCTGTCCAACCTTTTTATTTCTATGTGCTACATTGAAACAACTCACCAATTTTTGGGCCGCAAGTATATTACCTTAGATTAGTAGTAAATTAAGCTTCATTTAGTATGACAAGACCAGATAGACAAGATCAAGCAGACAAAATCAGTCAGACTAGACCAGACATACAACACGAGACAGACTAGGGTAGATAGATAAGACCAGACAGACAAGACTAGACAGACAGGACTAGACAGACAAGACTAGACAGACAAGACTAGACAGACAAGACTAGACAGACAAGACTAGAGAGACAAGACTAGACAGACAAGACTAGACAGACAAGACTATACAGACAAGACTTGACAGACAAGACTAGACAGACAAGACTAGACTGACAAGACTAGACAGACAAGACTAGACAGACAAGACTAGACAGACAAGACTAGACAGACAAGACTAGACAGACAAGACTATACAGACAAGACTAGACAGACAAGACTAGACAGACAAGACTAGACAGACAAGACTAGACAGACAAGACTAGACAGACAGGACTAGACAGACAAGACTAGACTGACAAGACTAGACAGACAAGACTAGACAGACAAGACTAGACAGACAAGACTAGACAGACAAGACTAGACAGACAAGACTAGACAGACAAGACCGGACAGACTAGACAGACAAGACTAGACAGACAAGACTAGACAGACAAGACTAGACAGACATGACTAGACAGACAAGACTAGACAGACAAGACTAGACAGACAAGACTAGACAGACAAGACTAGACAGACAAGACTAGACAGACAAGACTAGACAGACAAGACTAGACAGACAAGACTATACAGACAAGACTAGACAGACCAGACTAGACAGACAAGACTAGACAGACAAGACTAGACATACAAGACTAGACAGACAAGACTAGACAGACAAGACTAGGCAGACAAGACCAGACATACAAGACTAGACAGACAAGACTAGACAGACAAGACTATACAGACAAGACTCGACAGACAAGACTAGACAGACAAGACTAGACAGACAAGACTAGACAGACAAGACTAGACAGACAAGACTAGACAGACAAGACTAGACAGACAAGACTAGACAGACAAGACTAGACAGACAAGACTAGACAGACAAGACTAGACAGACAAGACTAGACAGACAAGACTAGACAGACAAGACTAGACAGACAAGACTAGACAGACAAGACTAGACAGACAAGACTAGACAGACAAGACTAGACAGACAAGACTAGACAGACAAGACTAGACAGACAAGACTAGACAGACAAGACTAGACAGACAAGACTAGACAGACAAGACTAGACAGACAAGACTAGACAGACAAGACTAGACAGACAAGACTAGACAGACAAGACTAGACAGACAAGACTAGACAGACAAGACTAGACAGACAAGACTAGACAGACAAGACTAGACAGACAAGACTAGACAGACAAGACTAGACAGACAAGACTAGACAGACAAGACTAGACAGACAAGACTAGACAGACAAGACTAGACAGACAAGACTAGACAGACAAGACTAGACAGACAAGACTAGACAGACAAGACTAGACAGACAAGACTAGACAGACAAGACTAGACAGACAAGACTAGACAGACAAGACTAGACAGACAAGACTAGACAGACAAGACTAGACAGACAAGACTAGACAGACAAGACTAGACAGACAAGACTAGACAGACAAGACTAGACAGACAAGACTAGACAGACAAGACTAGACAGACAAGACTAGACAGACAAGACTAGACAGACAAGACTAGACAGACAAGACTAGACAGACAAGACTAGACAGACAAGACTAGACAGACAAGACTAGACAGACAAGACTAGACAGACAAGACTAGACAGACAAGACTAGACAGACAAGACTAGACAGACAAGACTAGACAGACAAGACTAGACAGACAAGACTAGACAGACAAGACTAGACAGACAAGACTAGACAGACAAGACTAGACAGACAAGACTAGACAGACAAGACTAGACAGACAAGACTAGACAGACAAGACTAGACAGACAAGACTAGACAGACAAGACTAGACAGACAAGACTAGACAGACAAGACTAGACAGACAAGACTAGACAGACAAGACTAGACAGACAAGACTAGACAGACAAGACTAGACAGACAAGACTAGACAGACAAGACTAGACAGACAAGACTAGACAGACAAGACTAGACAGACAAGACTAGACAGACAAGACTAGACAGACAAGACTAGACAGACAAGACTAGACAGACAAGACTAGACAGACAAGACTAGACAGACAAGACTAGACAGACAAGACTAGACAGACAAGACTAGACAGACAAGACTAGACAGACAAGACTAGACAGACAAGACTAGACAGACAAGACTAGACAGACAAGACTAGACAGACAAGACTAGACAGACAAGACTAGACAGACAAGACTAGACAGACAAGACTAGACAGACAAGACTAGACAGACAAGACTAGACAGACAAGACTAGACAGACAAGACTAGACAGACAAGACTAGACAGACAAGACTAGACAGACAAGACTAGACAGACAAGACTAGACAGACAAGACTAGACAGACAAGACTAGACAGACAAGACTAGACAGACAAGACTAGACAGACAAGACTAGACAGACAAGACTAGACAGACAAGACTAGACAGACAA